>MU225345.1:223260-258038 GCA_018584345.1 Thuja plicata
AAAGAGAAAGGCTAATTTCTAAGGATTGGATAATATCCTTCTTCATTTTTGAGCTCCACAGACTCAGGCAGGTTTTACCTTTTAAAGATTACTGATATCTCAGTCTATGTATTTGGTGGATTGTTTCGTTCAGTGGTTATGTACCTGAAACCTCACTGTAACAACTTATAGAACACTTTAGAGATTGCAATGACTAGTTTGAAACAGAGTACTATAAGCCAGGCTATGGTTTTGAGAACATAAACCAATGAGACAAGGATTTGCATCCTTCTTCCTTTTGTCTTTAGGAGGGATAACCTAATGATTCACTCTTTAAAGAATCAACAAAATGGACACTGTCCTGCTAACATACGTCCTTGATGAGTTCAGATCATATATTTTAGTGTCAAGTGTGTTTGGAATAATTTTGAATGTTTTTGAAAGCCTAGATGATGATAGATTATCAGACTCAGATCTAGATCAGTGCCTATCCTTTGGGTTACAAAGCCAAAAGCTTGAAGTTTTACATAAACAAAACACTGTAAGCTACCTTACAACTTACATGCAATTAGGATAAGTTTCCTTACAAATTATCTGGTTACCTCTAAAATACTGTATCAAATCCTTAAATTCTGATATGCTTCCTAAAACTACTCACAAAACTTAGTTCTTTACATGAAAGAAACTTGCAAGTAATTAGATAGTCACCTTGTAACCAAAATGCTTCAGATTGCCTTACAATCTTAATATAAAAAACCATACAATGGAAATAAAGAGACAACAAATAAAGAAGAGTAAAATTGCACCGTATTTTATTGATGTAATCCTTCTTTCATACATAAGAAGAAGCTTTGAAGCTTGAAAGAACACATGCATAGATTTAGAAAGACTGATCTTTTACATTATATTTCATTCTCTTTTTACAACAGAACTCTCTTCTATATATAGGTTTTCAACCATCTTGGAATCCTTTTCAAAAGGATGCTACAAGCTTCGGATGGTCTCAGAAAACCTAACTCTAAAACTACAGAAGAGACAAAAAGAAAGAGAGAGAAACAGTGGAATGACCAAGTCAAAAAGATAAAGACAGATATTCTTTGTCCTTCTCCCGATCTAGCGACTTGAATCTGATAGTATACATGGTAGATGGCAGCAGTTATGTTGAGTCTAGATGACCGTGCTTTTAGATTTACCTATATTCTCCTTTTGCAATAACTGTCCTCTTTATCTTCAACAGTGAGGTACCAAGTAGTCATCCCTACTCATCGTCCAAAATTTCTTCTTCAACTGCTGGCTTCCTTTTCTTGGGTGTAGTCATTACTTCCCACGCTTTCACTTCATCATCTGATGGCCGCTTGAAGTCCTAAGTACTCTGTATTTGGAACTTTTGCCTATCCCATCTTGCATTAGTGATATTTTTGACATCTACTAGAAACTTGTTGATGTCGGTCTCTGCCTTGAAAGCTTCGTCTAATATCTTATTGAACCCCTCTACATCAATATCTGTTCCTAAAATAAATGCCTCAGTACTAGGCATTTTACTATCAAACTCACCCCTCCAGGCATCTAAGGCCTTTACTTGATCATCATCTCCTCTTAAAGAAGGTATAAATATGTTAAAATCATCAGAAAAGAGGCTTAACTTTACCTCAATTTGGTTCAATTTGCCCTTAAAAAATGAGAGAGCGATATTAACTCTTTTGATTTCATCTTCAACCTCAGTCACTATCTCTGGCAAATCTAATCGCAGGGCTTGCAATGATGCTAGCTTCTCAAATAATTGCACCCTAGTAGACCACTTAGTAAAATAGGGGTTTAGGATAGCCAAATACCCCATTACCTCAGTATGCAAAGCTGACAATTTGTTATAGGTATTGAGTACAACATCAACTTTATCTTTTAAGATGTCAATTCTATGTTGTAACACTCCCTTCAATGCTCTTAAAGCAATTGCATTTCCTTTCTCTTCCTCAGCTTTTCCCTCAACCACCTCCTCAGACTTTGCTTTGTCTTCAATTTGCAGGGGCTATGGTTGTACAGGTACATACATTACCTTAGGATTTATTTTCAATTCTTCCATCAATTTCTTTATCATTTGATCCCGTTGGTAAAGTTGCACTCGGCATAATTCTCTATCTTTTGCCAATGCACTAGTCTCTTCCACCAATGTGCTACACCTATCAGACAATTGTTTAGTTTTGTCTTCATTCAAATGAGCCCAGTGTGTCATAATTTGGGATATCTCCAAATCCCCTGTATTTTGCATAGTCCACACCATTTGATTGCCCACCATATTCTACTGAATATTCATCACTTGGGGCTTTTGATCTTTTGGGCACAGGCTCCACATTGCAAAGGCCTAAGACTTTGGGCTATACCCAAATCATTTTATTACATCACCTATCTGGACTTCACTAGCCATCTTGAGGTCTGACTGTTTCCTTATTTGATCAATTATGAAGGCGGATGCTAAATCCCAACCCTCAGCCATTAGTATTCCACTTCCTAGTACTAGTTTCCTGGCATCCTCTGGTGAAATATCCTCATTTTCAGGATCATAAGTTTGCAAAGCCATCAATGCCTCATTAGTTATGGTCTCCTTACCATCAACTGTCAGCTCTGCTCTTATTTGTTCTTTCTTATACCACTTGAAGAAGTCTTTGAATTCCTCAATCTTCACAAAGTTATCATCATTCAAAAATTCTTGTTGATGAATCAATCTCTCATCAATACATGCCTTAAGAGGCACTTCAACCTCATCTTCTAAATCAGGCTGTTGTTTCTTTCCCTCCCTAATTGCTTTCCTTAGGTTATGATCATATAACCTATTGTCAGGTACTAAGGCCTTAGCCTTATCTTTCTTCTTATTTTGCCCTTCAGTTGAAGGCTGACCTATCTCCAATTTCTGCCTCTTTGCAGTAGGTTCTTCTATATTATCTGGTTGGGTAACCACTGTCAAATCCACAATGTGGCCCTCTGCTCCCTGCAACTGTGGCATTTCAGCAATGTCTTGCTGTGGTGGGGCATACCTAGCAGGACGTGCATAATCACTGTCACTACTACTATTATATTCAGACTCTGAATGATCAGGTGTCTGAGCACCTTTTTTATAAAGAACAGTATCAAGCTATTATATGAGCACATAATAGTTGTCTATCATGGTTTTAATCCTGTCAAAATATGGGAGATCAGGGTAAAAACCCCCAAAAGCCAACCCATTCCTCTTTATTTTCCTCTCAAGTTTTAACAGCTCTTGAATCCTCAGCCTTCTTGTATGAATATCATCTTCATCTAAGATATTCCTTGTTGCATCTTCCTCTATGCATTCACAATGGACATTAGTATTGGGGATTGTAGGAGTATACAATCTTCTTACCCCTGCCATAAAACCTTCTGGGTCAATGTATCTATAAGAGGCTGCCCCCATTCTGTATCCTTCCAACCATTGACCCACTGCATCAATAGCACCCTTACCAATTGTGAAGTTAAAAATTCGGAACTGCCTAGGGGTCAAATTCCCCTTCTTATGTGGCACAAAATGCTCATTGTCTGTCAACAATAGCTGCCATATAAATTCCATTGCTGGTACATAATATGGTAAGAGATGAGGTGGGTGAATACACCCATATACCCTAATGACTGTATAGTTTTCTTCCAAGAAGAAATCACCCCAATTATGCTTTTCATCCCACCTATCTGTGTAGTCACATGGCCTAAGCAATTTCATAATCTTTAGTGGTATTCTTGTTCTGCTGATCCCCAAACTCTGTACTATTGGATATACGATCCAATTCTGAAAGGCACAATAATCACAGTCCCTAGAAGTGTAATCCTAAATCCTTACCCAAAATTGGATAGGATGTGGTCCTGCTTGGTAGAATCTCTGAGGAACTAGATTATTAACATCCATGATAACAAAATTGAAATACAAAAGGAGATGCATAAGAATGGAGTAATGTAAAAACTTAGGCTCCTTCTCCTTTGGGTTTTTCATCCTTTTATGTGTTGCAATGAAACCCTCATGCATTTCATCAATGGTGTGCTGAATATAATCATAACTAGTATTGGAGTGGACCTCTTGTAGGTCCAACACCATCATCAAAATTCCTGCATCAATCTTCTCTGTATCACCATCTATCCCTAGCACTCTACACAGGGCATAGGCAACATATTTGATATAGAAGTGTAGATCCTTATAATAATATGGGCTGGTCCCAGACATAGGATCCAAATATTTTCTCACTTCTTTTAGCATATGTTTCAGCAACTAGCTTCTAGCAATACCAGGCTTCAAAACATATCTCTGTTGCTGCTTTGTTATGTCAATTCTCGTGGACATTGTGCTAAATAAGCCGAAGGCTTGCATGAACGATTTTCTGTTCAAAATTAATAAGGCAGTGCCATCATTCCTTTTGATGGTCTTGGAAAAAACATCATAATGATTGGCTAATTCTAAGAATAAGTCTACATCTACGAAGACATCAGGAACAATCAACCTGGCTAAACCACAGGTCCAAGGGTTTGATACTGAAATGGCCTTGTCAAAGTTCTTATAAAAATAATTGAAAAGAGAAAAACCTGTTGTTCCTGGAGTAACAGCATCTTGAACATCTCGGTAGTCATCAATTAGCACATTTGCATTAGCCCTTTTATTCTGAGTCGAACAAGGAAGCAAACGGAGGAATTCATCTGAATAATTAACTTTTCCTTTAGCCTCGTCTTCCCCCCTCTCACTTTCACTGCTGGTCGAGGCTACACTCACCGCTCTGCTCATGTTTTCAGTGCTTGAATCTCTTCTTCTTTACCGGTATTGAAACAAATCTATCACTGAGACTCACAGACTGTCCTTTGTACAATTCTGGAAATAATGAGCTCTTTGAACAACAGAAAACTCTGCAAATCTTTGAATTCTTGCTCTATCAGACAACTGAACTCTTCATGTTTTGAAATTCTGAAAGCAAGGTAAATGCAAATGAATAAGCCATCAACTCCTTGTAGTAACCTTTCAAAGTACATAGCTCATGATTCTCAGAACATCAATTCTATCTTTAATTCCACATACTGCGAACATAATTGAAAACCTAGCCGTAGTTTCCTGAGTGTGACAAGAAAATCAAATTCATAAGAATGAATCCTTGGCAAAACCTTATAAAATTCAAATGAGCTTATATGTCATCCTGGGATTGGCTCACTGTCATACATCTCAGCTACCCTTTTTCTGCACAGTAATCAAAATCTGAAAATCTGATTGGTCGACGAATGATTCATACTGACATATTTAATACTGCCGCCTTTTCATGGAATTTGGCATTAAGCGACCACGTGACTGTACTTACTTTCTCTGTCGCTGACCCCAATCCTTAACCTGTGTTTTATCTGGAGACATGGTGACTACACAACTTCCTTTCCTTTGCTAACCACAGTCACCACTTGGCGATCATGCGACACAAGGAAATCAAAGTCGCGAATGGTTATCACTAACCCACGTTTCTTCATGAGACTATGCGACTAATTGTTAGTGTTAACCTCTGCAGTCATTTCTTAGTCGCTAAATGTTATCTTTCTTTCGCCAGACTGCACGACTGCCCTTAGTCGCCCGATCGCTGAATGAAAATGTTGAATGCCAAAACCTTCTGAGACATCGCGACAAAGGTATCATGCCCTTAAATTCATCTGACGACCACGCGACATACCCTTAGCCACTGAGTCGCGAGGACTTTTGTCCTTGGGATTTTTTATTCTCAGACTTGGCAACTACTGTAGGATCTTTCAATGATTTCATCTGATGGCTGTCGCTTAATCCCCAAGTAACTTCTCATACCCTTAAAATATTCTGAGACCTTGCGACTAACAGAAACCCCTAATTAGTCTCGTAGTCACTGAATAAGCTTATACCTTTAAGCGATCATTCTGAAATCCATTTACCTCCTGACACATGTCTTATTTTGATTTGAAATCTGAGTTCTCTGGCGACAACCTGATTGTGCTCCATCCGAAACTGCCAAAGGTTAGTCGCGTAGTCTCAGAAGTTTTAACTTAACTGGCATCTTTTCTAGAGACTGCGCGACTAAAGCTTTGCATCACACTTCATATCAGACTCATTTAGCAATCATGCGACAAAAGGAAATCGCAGTGTCTCGTAATAAACTCTTAACTGCTGAAAACTTCTTGCGACCTCCCGACCTGCCTGTGGACCCCTTGATATACTGCTGTTCTGTTTCAATGATTCCGCGATTACGTGACACAAAGTAAATCGCGAAGTCTGGGAAAGAAAGAGGAATATTCTTATGTTGCATGAGACAATGCGACAAAGACTAATCGCTAAGTCAGAAAGAAAAAGGAATATTCTGTTTTAAGTTATGCGACTAAGCGATTAGAATAGAACTCATGACTTAAGTGAGGCAAAAAGGTAACTGAGAAACATAAGCGAACAACGCCTTAGGGTTTTTATTCAAATTTGAACATTGAAAAATAGCTAGGGTTTCAAGTCTTTTGAAAATTTTCATAGGTTTAGGCTTGAAAACATGAAAACTTGGAGAGGGATGACCACACAGCCGAGCGAAAGCAACCAAAACTTGGAATACAACCAACAGGTTGCAACCACCTTCATTTTCCTATCCAATCACATTGTGAATACTTGATCCATGCATGAACCAATCACTCTATGGGCACATGTGATTGGAACATCAAATGGTCACTATGCAGTTTTAGAGTGTACATTGGTACATTGATGGCATGTAACTAACATTTTGATTGGAATGTATGGACTAGCATACTATTGTATGTGATTGAAATAAAATCATAAGCTCAATCAGTAGTTAAGGTTCTTGTAGAGGGATAAATGGGTAGGACCATTACAAATGAACCAACAAGAAGTTGGTTTGTGTTTAGGGATTTGTCTTGTTATATAATCCTATCTTATTTAGTGTCAAGTTATACATCTATAGTGTAGAGCAACTATTTTCGTTACAATGGAGTAAGAATATATGAAACTAGTTATAATTAGAAAGAAATTGCAAGATCAATCAAAGCTTCTTAAGTAGAAGGTCTTAAATTCAAATCTGCATAAATCAATTTAAAAACAAAGATGAATAAAAAAAATACTAGTGATGTAATGATTTTTTTTCAAAATTGATAGTAACCAGAAATGTTATTACACTTGTACCATAGAAGAATGTAGTAATTATTTTTGAGCTACTATAAATCATTAAATGTTAGTATTATAGCCAGAAGGATTGAAATCTGACATGCTCATAAAAATCAGATACCTCTATTTATAGAAAATAAAGTTGGCTTTATATGGTGGTATTTAATATCTTAATGCATACACAATAAAAACACACAAAAATTCCTTACCTCCAACTGATTTGTCCAACTGACAATCAAGGCACGATCCTTGGTTCGATCAATGAAGCCCTCTGGTAAATCCACGGGTTCGCCTTGTGCCATATCTGATCTCAGAACCCACAAGAACGGGTATCCACAAGCCTCTAGTCCAAGAGCCAGTTCATGCAATTGCTTTTCAGATTTTACGGTAATGCTACCAAAGGAAACATATAACACAGATTGCTTTGCCTGGGAATCCAGCCACTGGAGGCACCTTTGATCTTCTTCCCACATGCTGTACATGGAATTCCTACCCTCCAAGAAATTTGGAAGATACACAGGGCCTATTGCCAGAGCAGGGCATCCATTAATGCTGAGACCCATTTGGGCTTCTTTGCCTC
Source organism: Thuja plicata (assembly GCA_018584345.1). Lineage (NCBI taxonomy): Eukaryota > Viridiplantae > Streptophyta > Pinopsida > Cupressales > Cupressaceae > Thuja > Thuja plicata. Next base: position 230,967 of record MU225345.1, read on the forward strand.
CTTCCAACTCATCAAAAGTGTTTACCAGTATGTAATCTGCTATTGTTTGGTGGCGAGACTCATAGAGAAAGGCACTGTAAATGCTCTCAGAAATGTGCTGTTCTCTGTAAAAGGAGGGTAAGTCTGTTGGCCTGATTGGAGGGAGTTTTGCAGGAAGACATGTAATTATTTTTTCGCTGGATTTCAAGTCTTCCTCTACAATCAAATGCAAGACTATATTAGAAAAGAAAATGACACCGTATTCAGTGCAATAAAAGCAATTCTTCTTAGAGTAAACAATGCCCATAGTGAATGGATTATTGAGTGTGAAATGTATTGGAAAATTGGTAGACATATCTAATATTTTTCTCCCAATATAACAGATATACTATGTTTAATTGTAAATGGTTATAGCCATTTTGAATCTCTTAAATGGAATGGACATCAATGATATCGAAAATTAAACCTAGCATACCCTGTTTTGCATTAAAACAACTCTTTTTCAAATATTGAAACAAATGTATTCACCACAAAGACCAAAAAGAAAAACAGTTATCCGAGAATGCATCAAACATGAATATTAATCCCTATCACACACAAGACATACTAATTGTAAAGTTGTAAACTTACAGAGCTGCTGCTGTATACATCTATTTCTCTAAATTTTTTAATAATACTCTGCTGTTTTTCATATATAACAATACAAAGCTGCTGAATACATGCATTTAGGTGGACTAAATTTCTACAATCTCTAAAGTAGTTTAGAGACCTCTAATAGTAGAGAGATCTATAACTAATTTGTTCTTCCTATAAACAAGCTCTGTGATGAGGAAAACAATTCTGCAGAGATAGATATTATAATTGATATAGAGAATGATTTTAAATGCAGAATTTGTTGGAAGGACATGAAAATTAATAGTTTGTACAGGGATGTATTAGAACAGGTGTCAAGGCATTTGTTTTAATTGAATTAGAACTAGTTTTAATGCAAATAAAAATATTAGAAGTACTCTAAAAATTCTGTTCAAAATGAATCCCTTTCTAAACAGATTTAATTTGTCTTTGCTATTGAAATTTGAAATGAATTAATTTAAAACCTCCAACATAATTCTGAAGTATGGATCTGTAATAGACTCTGATACCGCATGTGAATTGCCCATTAAATTGTTTTTGGAGAATTCAAACATTATTTTTATGTGCCTCTTTTTTCCCTTATTCGTTTTAAAGGTTGTAGCATTCTATAATCAACTGCCCCTTCTTTGTTCTGATATGACAAATTCAAAATATCCAAGATTATTAGACTATATATCTTCTGCACATGCTGTAAGCAGATATTTTTCTTCTGGTACTATTTGCTTTCAGTCCACTCAGGGAACAGTAAGTGTACTGTAGGTTATTTTACTGAATAGTTAAATGTTTTTTTAAGTTTTCTTTTCTTTTACAATTGGTTGATACTTTTTTCTTTTTGATCCATAAAAAGGGCGAGTATAATATATTAATAATTATAAGTAAGCATAACATAAATTCAAAATTCTGAATCAAAAAACTACAAACTAAAGATTCTAAAAACATTATGAGCACCTGAGGCTCAAACCTAGAAGTTATCCAGATAAACTGCTGGTTGATACTTGATAGTCATACAATATTAAGATTTTCATGCAGCTATTTAGGTTATTTTAATATAAACAACTGAAATTGATGTATGGAACATTTCCAAGGACAACTGTGGAATGTGCACGTAACAAACAGTAAAACTGAGTTGAGCACACTGAGTGACGATCTCCCACAGAAGAATTTATACAGTTACACTAAGTTCTAGATACCTCAAATTCCTTATTACTACTTCAAAATACAGGAAAATATTAAAACTTAATATCTTTTTACACCTGCCTCTGCATAAGAAAACAACATAAAATAAGACGTGATTGTTTGAGTGTGAGAAATTTTTTAAATCAAATTTAATATAACAGTGTCAATCTCTTGGATTGTGGAAATCTATAATCTGATAACATTAAGATGTGATGATAAGGGAAATACCTTTGACAGGAATATAGCCTTGAGAAAGGAGGAAGTTAGCGTTAGTCTGAATAATGGCATATGCAGTACAAGTAGTCCAGAAGATAACTCTGGGCACCCCAAAATTTTTACACACCTCTGCTGTGCAGGAAAAAAAGCTATCGGAAATAATGCAAGTGATTGGGGGTAGAGATTCATCTGCTACACTTAACACACTTTCCAAAGCAGAACCCAATCTTTGCAGAGCAAAGAAAAGCTCACCAAGCTGGGCAGTTCGGCCATGTTCAGGCGGTAAGCCATCTGGGATAGTCAAAAACCGAAATTTGAAGCCCCTTTCTTGAATCTCACGGTCGCGTGCAGCTGCATCTTTGGAAGCTGCTTTTAAAAGCCGCTGATCCATCCACTCAGTAGTAACAAAGGTTATGAAAAAGCCTCGCATGGCCAGCAACTCTGCAAGATTCATTAGTGGATTGACATGGCCTTGTGCAGGAAATGACACGATTACTGCGTGTAAAACAGGCATTTTGAGGCCCCTGTTTCCAAACCAGAAAACTAAGAAATGCAGTGACAAACCCAGAAGTTGTAAACCCACATATTAACCTGATCCTTGATGATTCCATATTGGCCACTCTTTCTAACCCTAGGTTCAGTAAGCCCAACAAGTCGGGTTGAAAATGCAGAAATCTCTGTTAATCTTTTTACTCTTTCCGTTCCTTATGAGATTTGACAATCAAGTTACAGTTTAATAACTTTTTTTTTTTGTTTTTTATGTAAAAAATTGATCAAACTTTTTTTTTTAAAAATGAATAGTGTCTTTCTTATTAATTGAATATAAAAGTTACATATTTACAAAAAAGGGATCGGGGGACATAAAAATCATCCCGCGAGAGTTCATAGGGCATTCAGGCGGAATAAAAAACTAGAAACTATTCATCAAAAAAGACATAAAGCCCTCAGGCTGCAAGAGCACTGCCAACCGAAGGAGGATCTCTGTCATCAGAACCCAGGCATCCCTGGGATTGATAGGAGGGTCGGGAACCGACTAACTATCTGCAGCATCTTCATTATCTTCTTTCTCCTCCACCTGAGGCGGAGAAATAGCTAGAGCCAGGCGGGGGGAAGGACCACTTGGAGGAGGTGGCCGCAGGCCAAGTAGGGCCACCACGAACACCAAGAGCATTAGGAGGGACAGACATAACCAGAGCCAGAGACCAGCCAAAGGCGCGGCAAGGCAGAGAAACCGAGCAGCACCGCCAACCATCATTGACCGAGTGCGAAAGCACTTGACATCACAGGGAATTAAATTTCTGGTTTTAGTAACTAGTCATTAAGCACCTTCTTTTCCTTATTTTAGTTAAATAGTCATTAGAAGACTCTAGAAACAGGGTTCAAACCATTGATTTCTGATTAACAAGCACTCATCAGTCTAACAAGATTTCTTAATCCAAAGATATTAGATTTCAGAGTCTATGGTAATTAATAAATGTCATATCACACATACTGTGTGAATTTTGTTTTACATCAGTATTAGAATGACATTCTGTAATCTGTCATTAAGATGATACAAATCTAAAAGAAAGAAAAAACTGATTGAATGGTTGATTGACGGCCAAGATTCATTATAAAATTGCAGAACTGAGGTTGCTGACACCATTTTTTTTTAATTCTTAGCTGAATAGGAAAAAAATTCTCACATGGGAAAACTTTATTTCCTTACTTCGAGCAGGTTGTAAGTGATTTTTTACTTTATTCTTGAATATCAAACACTTTAAATCAAAACTGTATCAAAGTTCTTTTTTTCCGGTTGTATTGAAAATGTGTTCGTTTTACAGAATGAGATGCCAATATAACATCGAACTATTTGAGTTTAAAGCCTCTAAAAACCTAGAAAAATACTTAAAAACAGCTGCTGGAACGTGGGTGTACATAATGGTAAAATGTATTTATAAATTTCTACAGTAAAGTGTTACAGAGATTGAGCAATCATTTTATGCACGACGATCAATACGTCACCAACAGGAGCTCATCTTTAAAAATTGTTGTTTAGATTGAAGATAGGATCTGCAAATAAACGCCAAGATTTGGTCTGCAATGAGTGATGAATCACTTTGGGTGCCATTGTTTATCTATTCTTTGAGAAGATTTTATTTTGCGACACTGAGATGATAAGGGGAGATATCCTATAAAATTATGTTTTTGGTTTTTTTGTCTTTACATGTTTTGTATTTATGCAATATGGTGTCCTTGGTGTAACTAAACTATAGTTTTGCAAAATTTGTTGTGCTTTTGGTTTAGAATGATGGCTGCTTTGAATAAGTGGTCAATTAATTTGTGAAAATTACAAGATGTAATATAAGATATGAGTTTTAAGTCTTCTTAGAAGTGTCAGTCATCTTACAATTTGGTAGGATCTATAAATAGTTTGAACAATTTTTTTTAATATGTTATTTTGTTGGGAGAACTCTTTTTAAAAAATATGTGAGTAGGTCAACAAAAATTGAATCTCACATGGGTTTGTCGTAATGTTTTCTAAAAATTTCTTATGAATTTGTTCATTTTAATTTTTTTGAACCTAGCCATGAAAAGGTCATCCTTAAGCATGGTCTTGGTATGTTTGTGCATCTCCTTTGATTTCTCAAAGTTGGACTTGAGACTTTCTAATGTATGATAAATAGACCCTTCATTTGCTGGTTTGAAACAATAGAATTCTCATGGTAGCCTTTTACTTTGCTAGAATTTCTTAACCATAATTATTGGCTTGCGAGGTAAGGTTATCTATGTTAAACATAAGAAATTTTTTATAGGGCTTCATTCACAAAAGTGTGTTTTTGTTGAGTTTGGCCTCTCTAAATATTTAAATGACATTGTGAATATTCAAATTGATCATTTGCACCATTCCCAATATGTCCTTTATCTCAAATTTTCAAACTCTTTCTTTTAGTGTTAATCCTTTGATTATAATATTAGTGATTATTCTATGGTCTCACCTTACAATTAATCTTCTACTCAACCTATTGAGCTTTCCCCTTTCAAAATTGATGAAGGATGGATGACAGCCATAAACAGTAAAAATATTCAAAACTTCAATAATGATGAATTTGAAAAAAATCCTTTAGTTACATGTAGTAGAAACCTTTAGTTCACCACCAGTGAGCGAGCCCGCACCTCTGAACCCCACCTAGGGACTAAGCCCGCATGCGGTGAAGAGGCAAAGTGTTGCTTGTTGAAACCACTTCCACCACTAGGGAGCCTGAGACTAGGCAATGAGCTCAATTCTTCATCTTTGGCCCTAGATCTAAGACTCTACCCATGCCCCTTTGCAGTATCATTTTCAACTCAAATAAGGATTGATTGTATTCATCTTGTGCCTAATCCTTTTCAATCAGATTTGAGGTTGAGAAAGGAGGATCCACTCTCCTTCAATGTATTCCAAGCAAAAATAGGCTTTATTCCTAGTTTGCACACATAAATTAGTGAACACCCCATCTCCCTACATTACATCTTAATGAACAAATCATTTCCCTACATTATATTAACGTATTTATTTTTGTTGGTGATGGATTTCAATGTGTAGAGTTTTTTTTTGCATCAACGTTTATGACCATACTTCATGATCTATCATTGGGATGAAATATCTGTAGGATCATAGAGTATATGATCTGAAATGTTGATGTAAACAAAACTCTACATAGTGAAATCCAAAATCTATCAACAACAAATTTAATGGATTATGGAAATCTTATCTCTCTTAAATATTTATTTTTAATTTCTTTTACTAATTTTTCCATAGTTATCAGAGACATGTGTAGCATTTTTTTTAACAAATTTTGATCTACTTCTCCAAATCTGAAACTAATTATATAGTATTGTTCTAAAATTTATTCTTTGCACATTAAAAAAAATTACATTTTTTATTATTTTTAGCAAGGTATGTGATGTGCACGCTCATTGATCTGATTTTCAAGATGCATCTACTTTGAAAAATCATAAAAAAAATACCAATAAAAAATATCCAACTTCTAGTGCTCGCTTTTAACTATATTCCTACCAATGGATTTTTCAAAATACTAAATACAACTTAAAAATTTGTGGGGTGCACACCAGACTACATTATGTTTTGCATGCAGAAAGTATTCGATCCTCTTAATCTTATCTATTTTTAAAAAATCCTAGTAATTTAAAAACTAGATTCAGAGTACTTTAATTCTTGTTCCTTTGTATCTCCAAATTTTGAGTGCATGTGTCTCAAATTACTCCTCCAAGTTTAGGTTTCACTTATTCAAGAAAAAAATGGTCACTTAAGATTCTCATTTTGGATACCAACTTGGTGCACATATCCCTAGAATAAGCTCATCATCTTGGGAATATTCCCAAAGCACCATTGATGTGTTGAAACTAAGTCTATACTTTGAAATTGTTTTTCTATAAAATCAAGTTGTTTAGCTTGTAGGAGTAGAGAAAATGGAGGTGACACCTTGATTAGCTCTTATGGAGGAGCATTATGGCATGAATCTCAACATGGTTTATGGCATGATAGCTTGACCTTTAAGACCCCTTGATGTTGGGCGCGATGTGGTCCCCTACACTCATAGAACCAATCAACTAGCCTTTATAGGTAAATTAGCATTATTAGATAGCTTACATCAACCCTACATAACTTGTGGCTTGAACTATTTTAAAAATTAAAATCCTAAAGAGAAACAAAATTATACTAACAAATTTGGTATTAACACAATCAAAGAGCCTAATGTAAGCATGACACAACATTGGTTCTATATGGTTCAAAATAGTATGACTATACAACACTTATACAGATTTATTTGGCTTCTATGGATTTATATATGATTTCCCTTAGAGATTCCTAAAAAAAATTATATATAATTGTCTATGGAGTTGATTGAGTTTACAATCAATTATAAGTTTTTGAGCTTTCTAGACTTAATTGTAAGGTTTGTTTTTCTCTAGGATTCACCATATCAAAGTACTTGGCAAAAAATATCTTCATGAAGAGAAGGGGTTTGGAAATATTGAGCTCTAACGCCATATAAAGTCTAGGAAATGACTCACCGGATCAAAGGCTCCTAAAAAGACAAAAAACCCTTTCACAAATAGTTTTTTGAATATAAAATATAGATTGATATAAATGAACTAATAACTCCATTTCACAATAATGATCTCAAACACTATGTTTATGCTTTTAAGTAAAAAAGACATGGGCTAATATATGACAAGATGGAGGGAGTAATTATACAAAAGAAAAAATATATTTAAAATTTTCCTTTTCACAAAATTTATTTTTTTATTTTATTAAAATATTTACAATTTATAGATAAGATCTATGTGGGTTCTCTTTGAACATCATTCACATTGAATGTTTTCTCAATTGTAGAAGCCTGCAATGCCTCTCGTGATTGTATTCTATTCTTGTTTATTTTGATCTCAGCTAGACTCTGGTTTTGAGGCCTTGTGACTATTCTATGTTATTATTTTGTATGGGCATTTAGGAGATGCACCCAATATAGTTATATTATCTAGATCATGTAGATGGTAGTTTATACTTGTGATATTAGTGATGATCATATATGCATGATGAATCTACTTAATGTGACATGATGTTATATGATAATGTCTGGTTTATATTATATCTAAGAATACTTGATTATATTGATCTGGTATGTTTTCATGTGCTACATTGATGTTTGTGTTAGTGGCTACTGATGTGTTATGGTCGATTCACCGATGTATGTGTTAGTGGTCATTGAGATATAGTAGATCACCATGTTTGGTTATTATTTGGTTTGGGAATTTATATGTATATGCTCACTATTGTTGTAACTATTATTTAAATGTTTAGATTAAATGAAATTTTTATTTATGATGTTTATTGGGGAATAAATAGGAAAGGAATGGTTTCATAACATTCAAATACAAAAGAATGATTACAACACTAAAATGTTCTTTCATTAGCTTCATTTTTGGATTAGTATATATGTGTGTTGGATATTTATTATGTGAGAAGCTACACTTGTTGTGTGTATGTCATAGTGGTAATATGTACCAGACATCAACCCCACCTGGCTTCATAAGTTTGAGCATGTCTCATCCCTGATAGTGACACAAGAGATAGTTACATTGGTTTTTCATGACATTTACTTGATATCATTCCTGTATGGATCCACAATCTATATGTAATTGCATTATTATACCTTGAGTTATCGAGCAGGTAAAATCTAGATTGACATTGCATATTTGTAATTAGACCAGTGATTATCTCTGCATAGTCTAGTATTTGTAGTTGTCAAGGTTAAGTGATTTAATTTATATCCTGATTTTAATGTCAAATGGTTATTTTATATTTATCAAAAAATTATATTTATGGAATTGATTAATTTAATCATTGGGAGTTTTGGGTTATTTTGTTGGTTTTAAATTTAAGTGTTTTATTTTATCTTTTTTGGCTTTAGGGAAAAAGTGCCCTTTAATTGGGAAAAATAATTCATTTTTCTCATCTTTTGGTTTTTGGAATTCAATTTTGCTCCAAAACCTACTGGAGAAAATTCATATTTTGCTTGTTGGGTTCGAATTTCTTGCCAGATGTTTGTGGGTAGCAGCTCGTTGGGTTCATGTTGAGATTGATCCACTTTGTCGGCATTCCAATTTGATTTCATGTTGTTTTGAGTCTTCTCTTCCATTTTTGTTTTTCTCATCAAGTGTGACGTAGGAATTCCCCATAACTCTTTCGTTGCTCAATTATTTTTCTTTACTTTGGTTGCTTTTGTGTAGTGGGATAAATTTTATGCTTTTCCCCAATGTTTGGTTCAATTTCATGCCCACTTGGGCTTTTACGCATTTTATACGTTTTTGGTATTTTGAAATGTAAATTTATATAATTTTATGCTGCCCATTTTTCTGTATGTGCCCAGAACGGGAATTTTATTGGATATTTGTGAGGTTGTGCATCGAGAGGCCAATGGGTTTTGTCCATTTTGCTTCATTCCAAGTTTAGAACTTTTATGTTTTTTGAAAGATCGTCAATGGAGGCAAACTTCGAGACTAAGTTTTAGTCCTTGCTGCACTATCTTGTATTATACTTCATTGTTGTAATGAGATGATCTCATTTGGTATTTGAGTAGTGGATTGGAGTGAGTCTTTAATGTGGGTTGGGACACAAAGTGTTCGCCAGGGCAAACCCTTTGAGATTTCTTAATAAGAATTGATAACTTAAATAAATGAATGGGAAAAAATATGTTAACAAGAATTAATAAGACTAATTGGTTTTCTGAGCATGTTGGTAAAAGGTATGTATTTTCCTGGCCATCTGAGCATGTTGATCAGAGGCATAGTATGTAGCCATCTGCGGACATTGATCAAAGATACAACCTAGCCTGATCATTTGCATACATTGATCAAAGGCTTAGTAGAGCCTCCTTGTTTGAGAAGGACTGCTCGAATCCATATGGGTTACCTTGTGCCATACAATAATACTCCCACTCTTGATTCTCTACATCAAAACACTATTTAGGTTTAAGTAATGACCTTGTGTATATGTGACTTGATGTTCTTTAGTTTGTGAGATTTCATTGAGTTTGTTATGCCACTATCTGACTACATGCACTATATGTTGTGAGTGTTAGCCTTGTTTCCTTGAGTGCATTATGTTTTTTTGGGTCATGTGACTATCTCCCAAAGCACAGTGGGGTGAGCCTGAGGGTCTACATGGTTAGGTGGTGTGACACATCAATGTTGGGGACCAATGTACAAGTAGTGGACTGGATCCAGCGACTTCAATATCAAGTATGTTGTGCTCATTTCTATTATTTTTCTCTTTCTTTCAGTACTTGTGCTATTTTGGATATCATGTTATTTTTTATGTTTCTTTCATGCTTAGATTGATTATATCAAGTGATTCTATCCTTGATTTGGTGTATTTGATACTCCCTAATGTGGAGCTAGTTGCACTTTTTCCATACATTGGAGTCGGCATAGGATTTAGATTATTTTTTCTAAGCTGTAAGAGGACCTTCCAAATTGGTGCCTCCACTAGTGTTTTGGAATTTGTGCTAATATGCGCCTACACCTATACAATGGAACTTCTACATCATTGGCCTAAGACTTTTATGTCTCAGAAAATATCCCAACTTTGGTTTAGTGTATGTGTTTAATGAACCTCTCTTGACTAAGACTCTGCAGTTGGTAGGAAATTTTTAATGGATTAGCATCTATGTTTTTTGATTGATACGCATGTGGTTTGGAATCTCTTCCTACCCTAATGTATGTACTTTATCTGATTTTCTAGCTTAGTTTTGAAAGGTGAGTAGTTGGTGCTTGATTCCTTGTTGATTCTTAGATGGTTTTATAGCTTAGTAAATGAACATTTCATGCTTAATAATTGTAGGAACACTTTATTATTGGTTTTTAAAACTAATCTGTATTTAGATGGGTTTGGAGGATTGACCTAGTCTCCTTTATTAGAAGTTGTGAGTTATTGTCCCTCTTAGGATATTATAGCTTGTTGGACATTGTCTGAGTCCTTGTTGTGCATCTAGAGAAATGTGTGCACTCTATTCTGAGTGTGTGTTTGGGGTTGTCTTGGAACCCTTGGAGGTGTGCAAATAATCCTTCTTGTGTATGATCGTGAAATGATCATTGTTATTATATTATTGATTATGCACTTGTTAACATTGTGTGTGTGTGTGTGTGTGTGTGTGTGTGTGTGTGTGTGTGTGTGTGTGTGTGTGTGTGTGTGTGTGTGTGTGTGTGTGTGTGTGTGTGTGTGTGTGTGTGTGTATCAATGCATGTTCTATCCCATGTTCAGAGGATTCCTTGGCAAGGCATTAAATCTGGTATCAGAGCCCATGTGCATACCCTGGGAGCTCTAGTGTATATGTACCCATTGTGATTGGTGTGAGTGATGTGTGGTTGCTATATCTTATTATGCTTATTATTATTCCCTTGTTGCCTTAGCATGGATCTTAGACATGTTTATGTTGGTTCTAATCTATATGTCATTTTTCTCTGAAGGATGCCTCCTAAGAATAGAGACGGTCGGTGAAATCCCCATCAAGAAGATCACAATGAGGAGCATCATGAATAAGAGCATCAAGAAGAGGAAAATAAGGATAATCATCAAGAGATTCACCAGGAGGACCAAAGAGGTGGTCATGGTGGTATTGATGGGAATCCATAGATAGTTCAGTTACTTCAGAAGCTTAGTGCTTGGTTAGGACCGAGTCAAGAGGCATCTCACCACATGGAATCACAACTATCTGACCATGGTGATCGAGAGGAGAGGAGAGAGTGTGATCATTATCCTACCACAAATAGCTCTAGATCAGAGCACATGAGACAACAACCAGTGGTGTATGAGGATTATATCTGTATAGGACACATGAGAGACCTTCTTAGGTCATACCCACCTTCTTTTGATGGATTGTATGGTGATACAAAGGCCAAGAATTGGCTCATTGTTTATGATAGACCTAACATCAGAAGATATTGATTTGGTTGGAAATATTTAATCTTATGTATTGATCTTGTTTTGGCGAAGACTTCTACATGTTTCATTATTCTTATTTAGGTCGATAGAGTTTGAGTTTTAAAGTTGTGATGTTATATTTAAGATCAAGATTTGGTTGCTAAGTATATGATGGATGATGTGATATGAAAGGTGATAGTTAGAAGGAGACAATGATGCAAATATAGTAAGAAGAGACAAAGTACAATGCTTCATCAGAACTGTATAGGCATTGTAGATGCTACTAGCCAAATTGGTATAGGACTGTAAGTCCACTCTTTTGGTTATGTAATTGGTTGTAAGCCTTGATGTATTTTGGATGTGTAAATGAGAAGTGAGATATAGGATGTAAGCCTAAATGAAAGTGAATTCCCCTCTTTGTACTTATGTCTTTAACATGGCACTTATTAATGCAGTAGTGAGATATTTGTGGGTATCATGCCCACCAAGGTTTTTCCCTTAACCTAGTTTTCCTCGATAACAAATTACGGTATTATGATGTTCATGTTGTGAACCTTGTTTGGATTACTTGCATTTACTTTATGTATTAAGTTGTGGTTTCATTTGAAGAAGTTTAAGAATACTACAACACTTATTCACCCCCTCTCGGTGCTTCCTAATCCTAATAGAGACCTAGTCTGGAGGCATCTCACCATGGGGAATCACATCTATCTGATCATGGTGATCAGGAGGAGAGGAGAGAGTGTGATCATTCTCGTATCACAACTAGCTCTAGAGTAGAGCATAGGAGAGAGAAACCAGTGGTGGATGAGGATTATATCTGTATAGGACACATGAGAGACCTTCTTAGGTCACACCCACCCACTTTTGATGGTTTTTATGGTGGTACAAAGGCCATGACTTGGATCTTTGATCTTGGCATTGCTTCATCATGCATTTCTATGCAAGAAACACTAGAGCTCAATGTGCCATTATGTATCTTAGGAGTTTTTTGTCTACTTGGTTGTGTATAGAGGAGTAGAAGCTCCATCTAGATATCACTATTATTTCATGGGAGATCTTTAGATCTTTTAGGATTGGTTTCATGCATGTTTACTTTATGATCATTATCGTAAAAATGTGCATATGAGTTTCACCATATTTGTTAGGGGTAAATGACAGTGAAATAGTACAAGCATAGGTTCTTTGTGTTGAGGCGGTATGCTAGTATCGCACACAATGAGCCTATGTTAGTACAACACTTCATTCAAGGCCTTAATGCATGTATCAGTGACTTGATGTTCATATTTTCTAGCCTAAGTCCCTAGCAGTCATTGTAGAGAAGGAGAGATTAGCTAAAGAGAACATATCTATGGGTCTTTGAGGTAGGACAAGAGCACAGGTTAATAGTGCATAACCTTTTGGATAAGGTGCATAGGTTACTTAATTACAACCTATAGGATCTCCTAGGGAATATTTAGCACCTTCTAGGATATGTCACCAACAGTAGTGTAGACAAAGACATTCTCAGGGTCATTAGAGTGCTCGCAATTCAGGTACCCCAGGTTCTAGAGGTTGTAATTAGTATCGTAATATGTAGTCCAAACATATTCATCCATCTTAGAGTGTACATAAGAGTGGTAGTAGAGATAGTTTTCATTAGTTTAATTCACCCTCTATAGGGTTTGGCTATAATTCAAGGAGATTTTTTACATGTGGCTAGCATGTCATAAGGTAGCATAGTATCCTAAGAGAGTTGTTCTAGGAGCTAGTTAGAGGTTGATTACTTTTGAGCCTATAGTAGGGGATGCAGGTAGATCTCATAGGTTATTTGCGGTGGTTGATAATTATGAAGCTAAGCATTAGGGAGGCACCATTGTTGAGACTACATATGTTTTAGGTGGTATATCTACCTCTATTTTATTTGATTCGGGTGGGTCCAATCCCTTATTTCCCCTTTCCTTCTAGAGAAATGCGGGCTAGCAACAACACAACAAATTTTTTAGTTAGTAGGTTGAGTTAGCCACAAGTTTTAAAGTGGTAGTGGACTCCCTGGTTCATGGTTGTGTGTAACATTTTTAAGAATTTTCACCACCATCGTAGATCTTTGTATCCTACCCTTGGCTCCTTATGATATTATTTTGGTTATATATTGGTTAGCTTACCACCATGTGTGTATATATTATCTTCCTAAGTTAGTACAATGTTTGGATGGTACAAGTGGGCATGTTGAGCTTGTAGGGGTCCGAATATCTATTTCACTTTGCATGATCTCAAACACCCAAATGAAGTGGAGTGAGAAAAGGTTTCCAATTGTTCATAGTATCTATTAGTGACCTTGATGCAATTAAGAGTTGATATGTGTCTCTTGATGATCACCCACTTATTGGTGAGTTTACTAAGGCATTTTAGAGTGAAATTCAAGGCATGTTTCCTAAGCGTGACATAGATTTCCATGTTAATCTCATTCCTAAAGAAGATCCTATCTCTTGGGAACTATATCATATGAACACTCAAGAGTTCAGTAAAATTTTCTAATAGTTGGAGGCCTTTTTGACCAAGGGCCATATTTATCCTTGTGTTTCCCTTTAAGGAGCACTAGTCATCTTCTTTAAGATGAAGGGTATCCCCTATCAAGGATCGATGATTTTCCTGTTTAGATGAAGGGAGCTAGAGTATTCTTGAAGACAACCTCAAGTTAGGTTATCATTGCTTCACATTCATGAGGTCCATTTATATCATATTTTGCAATGTCTTCATGACCATCAACTTTATGGAAACATGGCCAAGTGAGAGTTCTTCTAGACTAAGGTGAGGTATTTGGGTGATATCATCTTAGGAGAGGGTATTTCAGTGGATCCCTTGAAGATCAAGGACATTATTGATTGGTTAGTAATGACTAGTGTTTTAGAGGTCTATAGTTTCATGGGTTTGGCAGGATACTACTATCAATTTGTGAAAGATTTTTCTTGGTTGGCACACCCTATCACTTCTCTTTAGAGGAGAGGGAAGAATTTTGGTTGATCGAATCAGTGTGTTGCATATTTTTAGGCTCTTAAGGATCTATTGACTAGTGTGCCTATCTTGTCAGCGTCAGATCCTACTAGTGAGTTTATGGTGTGTATTGATGCACCATTGGAGATTATTGGGGTAATTATTATGCAGGAGGGATGAGTGATCTCATATGAGTCCTAGAAGCTCAAGGATCATGAGCTAAATGACCTTATCCTCAATTTAGAGTTAGGGGCAATTATGTACTGGAGACATTTCTTTTGGGTCACAAGTTTGAGTTTCATAGCAATTATTGTAGCTTGCAGTATATCTTTACTCATCTAAACATGAATGCCTGAAAATGTTATCGGATGGAGTTCCTTTATGAGTATGATTTTGATGCTCATTACATAAATGGGAAGGAGAACGTTTTTGGATATTCCTTGAGTAGGAGAAGGGATTAGATCTCACTTGTGTCTTGATGTAAATTTACATAGTTGTATTCTTTAGGCTTTATTTGGTGACACTTGGTATCAGGAAGTTAGAGAAGATATTGATTTTGAGAATGCCCTTGTGGGCCAGTTTGTTGGTTATTCCTTAGGATCAAATGGAATTTTGTAGCACCTTGGGCACATTTATGTGTCGGTGTCAAGCTATCTTCATTATTTAGTTTTCTCTTAGGTATATTGTGCATCGTATTCCACATATCCTAGCATCAAGAAGATCATTCCAACCTTAGATAAATATACCATTGGGTAGGGATGAGGTGTGATGTTATTAATTTCATGGATAAATTCCTTGAGTGTTAGAGAGTGAAGGAAGAACAATAGTATTTGATAGGTCTATTGCAACTACATTTTATTCCAAAATAGAAATGAGACACTATATCTATTGATTTTATTATAGGGCTACCCATGTCATTACATCATCACCATGTCATATGGATAAAATTTTAACAAGTTGTCCATGGTGGATTATTTTTATCCCATGAGAGCTTCTTATATTGTTGTTTCAGTACCACATGTATTTATAAAGGATATAGATCGGTTGCAAGGGATACCTTACAAGATCATTTTGGATTAAGATCTAATATTTACTTTTGCATTGTGAAATTCTCTTCAGTGTGCTTTGGGTGTGTATCTCAATTTTAGTTCATCATACCTCCCCAAGAGAAGTGGTCAAATAAAGCAAGTGAATCAAGTTCTTGAAGACATTTTTCTCATCTATTTTATGGATTAACAGTCGAGGTGGGAGGACTAATTGAAATTTGTATAGTTTTCCTATAATAACAGGTACCATAGTTCTTTTGGCATGTCTCCCTTTCAGGCCTTGTATGGTCAACCATTTTGTACACCTTTGAGTTATGATCATTTGGAGGACCTCATTGTGTTGGGTCCCGAGATGTTTTAGGACCTAGAGTAGCAGGTTGTTTGTATCAAAGAGAATTTGTTACTACTTTGTATCGACAAAACAAGTATGTTGATTCTTCTGGTTGGATCATCACTTCTTGATAGGTGATTGTGTTTTTTTTTGTGAGTTTAGGCATTGAAAAACCCCATCCATTATGGGAAATCCTCTAAGCTATTACTGTGCTTTGTTGGATTTTTTATATCCTTGAGAGGATTTTTCATGTGACCTATTGTTTAGTGTCACCATGTAGCCTATCCTACATCCATGATGTGTTTCATGATTTTTTGTTGAGACAATATATTCTCGATGTGACCCTTGAACTTGATTTTAGTTCTTTATAGGTAGAGAACACACAATTGTTTTTTTTTCCATCTGTATTCTATAACATGGAAAGTTAAACCTCTAGCATTGAGACATCAAGAAGGTAAGGGTCTAGTGGGACCTGAGCGATGAGACTCTTCTACTAGGGAGGATACTTCATGGTTGAGAGATTTGTACTCTTATCTTTTTGCATCAGCAAAAACTTTAGTGGTGATTATTCACCATTTGGCGAATGTCACATGTCAACGACCCCTGAATTGGCAAATATTTTCACATATTGGATTGACCCTATTGCCCAACATTTATTAATATTGGTTCCAAAGCCCAGGCCCATCGCACATTAGTTTATTTAATTTTTCCATTTCTTACACATTATCGCCAATGGAATATAAATTTTGGTCCCCATAAATTTAAAACATTCACCTATAATTTCTAAGCGACCCCAAATTGACGGCTATATTCATCTGGCATTTTACGGACGTGTGTCTCTAACCGATGTAATTTATGTTGGAAATACAATATTGGGAAAAAAATATACTGAGAGGGGGGGGTGAATCAGATCTTGAACTTTAATCACTTTAAAACAAACTGATCCACAATCATATAAATATGTACAGTAAATGAATAACACAATACACATAATTTGGTAACCCAGAAACCCAAATAGGTAAAATTGGGGTGGGGATGACACCCACAAATTGTTCACTACTGCAACAATAAAGTGTGCATGTTAGGGCTACAAGAGTTTGATTATAATATGCAATCTACCTAGTTACAGGTCTGCCCAGTTAAGATCTTAAGATCATTACAATCTACCTTGTGAAAGGATTTCAACTTACAGTAAAGTAAGCACTATGTTAAGAGATTTAGAAAGGTTTTCTAGAACCACTCTGTTAAGAGATTTCACCTGATACACTTGTTAGAATGTCTCAAGATATGATCCTTCGATATGCACTCTAATGTTGATAATTGATCTCCTCTTTATGATACCATTTCTGATCTTCTAATCTGATATGTCCTTACTCTGTTGCTCACTTCTCTTCTACTCTGCTAGATATATGCTTGTTATAAAAAACAACCCTTCACACATCTCTCATGTATGTATGCACTTTCTCTCTTTTCTCTCCAATCGCTCGCTTATAATTAGGGTAAGAAGCAACCTTATTATACACTTCAAATCTGGCGAATAGATCTAGATCAATGATCAAAAATAAAAGTTATGCCTCCTAGGCATTCCAATTTTCTGATTGGCTTCATGCCATGCATGGGATAAAATAATTAAATGTGTAATTAAATCCATAGAGAATATTAAATTCTTCACATATGTTGGCCCAAAACACCCATAAGTCAGCCCAAACATATTACCTTGAAGTTTGTGTCATATCTGACATGTATGCAAAACTGTCTTTCTCGACACTTAAGTCTTTGGCGCTCGACATCTATGATCCATTCTTCTCGACAACGAATTGCCAGGTATCTCGGCCTATACTATTTTATCTTGGCCGTAGTGGTAGCCGACCAAAATTTCCTAAGTAAATGACTAAGTGTGGACAATAAATGATCAACAAAAACTTAGAGATTAACAATTTCCCCCTTTGATATTTAGTGGAAAAAACACTTATCATCTCATTTACATCCACAAAACTACCTAAGTACATATAGTACTCCCCCTTTGATTATAATTCATACTATACATGCCTTTAACAAAAAAAAATGTATACCTTCGGTTCATCTATTCCTTCCTTTTCTAATTCCCCCTTGTTTTTGTCACAGATTGCTGGTGGGGTTAGGTTATACTTATCCAAAAACTATTTATGAAGTTGTAGAATCAATGCAAATGAAGTGTCCCAACTATCTTTAACAAACTTCATAACTTCCAACTTCACTTCTAGTTCAGCTGCAAGACTTACCAAACTTTCTGCAGTAGAGAGATGACAGTCTCTCTATATCAGTTCTTTGGCAGCTATGAGTTCTTTCTACATAACCTTGAGATTAGGTATCAGATTAGCCTAAATCATAATCAATTTTGCCCTGATTCGACCATCTTCAGCCATAATCTTGACTAACCTCCTCTGTGTATGAGTCAACTTATTAAAATGACTGGAGCTAGATCTAGCCTCCATGCTTAGTGAACTTGTAGTTGACTTCATGTCCAATTGCAATTTCTCAATTAACTACTGATTTTCTTTGGTGAAGAAAGATTCATCACATAGTCTTTTGTACAAAGAAAATACATTGTTTGCAACTCCTTCTAGAATTTCAATAAGAGAGGAAAGTTCAACCTATTGTGTAGCTATCTTTTCAAATACCTTCTCCAGTACTTTGTTCTCAAACTTTCTCTCAGATCATTGCATTAGTTTTTCATTTTCCTCTATATTATCATCATTCACCTTTTGTACAATGTGAACTAGCTATTCTAGTATAGGTGCCTAGTCATTTACATCATTCATATCAAAGGCATTTACAAAAATATCTTTAATTTCATGCAGAACTTGCTTCTGCTTCTGTTCTCTCTTCATTTCTTTCTGTCTCTTCTTCCTCTTCAATCGTTCTTGAAGGGTCTGAATCTTCTTGTATGGCAAGTTCTCAGGATCCCATTTAGGAATCACAATTACTTCACCTAATGTGGCATTCAGTCCTGGTGACTTCTTCTTATGTAGCTTCCTTCTTTTGGGCTTAGGTGAGCTGTCAACCGGCTTAGTTTCAATAATTTCCTTTCCTTTGTCAGTAAGCAATTCAGTTGATAACTTCATCTTAATCAAGATTTACTACTGGTCAGGTACATTCCCCATTTTGGTTCCAG
Source organism: Thuja plicata (assembly GCA_018584345.1). NCBI lineage: Eukaryota > Viridiplantae > Streptophyta > Pinopsida > Cupressales > Cupressaceae > Thuja > Thuja plicata. Next base: position 249,941 of record MU225345.1, read on the forward strand.
TGGGGGTAGATGAAGCAGAGTGTGGTAGGTTTACCAACACTTGTATAGCCTCTTGCTCTTTAGGATTGTCTCCAGTTGCTTACATTTTGTCTCCATTGTTTAATAATGTTTGAGAAACCTCTAGAATAGGTGGATTTTCAATATTTACCTCTTGATCTTCTGGTTTCTCTTTCTCGGCTCCTTCTTCATTTATCTCTGCATTGACCTTAGTAGCCTTGATAGGCATTTCAATAGCTGTGTCTGCCAGCTCATCCTGATTCTCAGCATCCACATTGCTAACATTGTCTAGTGTGGTGTCAATGGGACTATCCATTGTCAATTCGGTAACTTTCTCATCACCTATTTCCTTTTGTGTTTCAGTTTCTGTTGCTATTTGATCAGTGGTGATTTTCTCAGAAGTTCCTTCATCTATTTTCTTCTCTTTTGGAACTGCCAACCCAAAAATCTCTTTACAAATTTGAGTACTTTTTTGTACTACTCCTTCGATATCATTCTTCAAAATAAAATAAGCTCTATATTTGGGTACAAAATTTTTCTTATATTTATCAACAAATTTTTCTTTCTGTTTCTTTGTCAATTGTGGGATGACTCTATCCAAAGTTGCTTCCCTAATTTTCCTTTCAGTCATCAATGCAAATTCCCATTTACTAGATAAGAAATCATAAAGTTCTATAGGGACATTGTTTCCTATCTCTATAAGTGTTAATTTGAATGTACTCATCATGTCTAATAGAGCTTCTTGTAACTTGACCTTATTCTCTATGCTTTGCTTCTCATACTTGATAAATTTAAATCTAGATAACCCAGTTGAACTTCTAATGTTCTTGAATACCTCATCAATGTCTACAGGATGTTTGAATTATGTTGTAGGTATGTTTCTCAGCACATCAGTGTCATTTTCCTCATCTTCTTCGTCACTCAAGATTAGTCTCCTTTTCCTTGGTTCTTGGCAGAACTGCTCGGCACTGCCTTGGTCTTGACTTGTTTCTTCTTTCCTGAGCTGATCTCGGCAGTATTCTTCCTTGTGTAAACTGATGTTCTCACCACAGGAGGTGAAATAGTTGATGCCCTGGTCCTTGGTCTATTTATAGTAGGAAGGGTAGCTTGAGGTTTAACTTTGCTTGATTTGGTTGCCTTGGAAACCATTGGTTGTTTCCCTTTCCCTTTAACAACTACATCCTCTTCAAACTCAACTTATTCTTCTTCTTCACTAGGTATGTCATCTCCTTGTCCAGTAGATAATTATAGAGGAGCATCCTCTACTTCCTCATCACTTGCAATGCCAACCATCTTCTTCAAATTCTTAAGAATCTTTTTTCTCTTTCTTTCCATGGTGTCGGCCTTAAGGTTCATAGAAATTTTGGCCTTGGCTTCTTCATAATTACCAAAAGGTTTAGCAAAACTGTCCATTTCCTCTGCTAGTAGTGCTTTGATTGTTGCAGATGTTTCATCTATGTTTACTTCATAAGGTAATGGCCTTAACCATGATACCCTAGGTACTACACCCTGAACATAAGTGTAATATGTGTCAACTAGAAAACACACATCCTTATAATGTTGTTCCACTAGTGAACTAGGAATTATGCTTCTTAGTCTCATACTTTTCTTAAACTCCACAAAGTATGTTCCCATCAGATTATCAAAATTATCACCTAACTGTTGAATCAGTACATTTATTTGTTGGGTGATAGGTCTATCTATTTTCCATACTATGTTTCCATAGGTAGGAAAAGTATTTTGAACATAGAAAAATATGCATACAAGAAAGGATCTGAACTTACACATAGAATTCTTTGCTTTCCTGATTGATGCAAGGTTCCTGGCAAGTTGTGTTAGCTGTAGCTCGGCCAGGTTGTATGTGTGATCCTTATTGATGATCTTCCATGCTTGGTCTACCACTATGCAAGGCATGCTATCCAGTCAGCTTGACTGATAGAACTTGTGAGCTATAACCCTCACAACAAAATCAAGTTCTAGGTCTTCAATGGTGGAAATAGTCATTCCTCTCTTGTTCCATATAGCTTTAGTGACCTTCTCTATATCTTCTTTACTCTGACATTTCATGGTCCTTTTCCCATTGATTGTAGGGTAACTAGTTACACGTTGTATGATATCCTTGGTAATCTTTACTAGTCCATTCTCCAACCAAATTCTCATATCATGTACCTTACTAAGAACAATTTTGATCCATTCTTCCCTAAAGTTCCTCAGAAACTCTAGGGCTCGAGTTAACCCTAGCTCAGGTAAATGATTGTGTTCAGGTTTTAGGGCTCTGTCTATACATAGTTTCTCATAGGATTCCCTCAGCTTGTGTTCTCCAACTTCACTGATCTTACACATGTAATATGACCTAATGTCATGTCATGAGTACCTTTGGAGGGATCGAAGATAGGGCTCCCGTCAGATCACCTTTGATCGCGCTCTCCAGAATGGCTCGAAAGTTGGGAGGCACACAAGTGTCACTCCTCACCAATTGAACTTCTAACAATTCCTTCTCCATTCCCTTAACTAGTGCAGAAAAACTAGCAGCCATGATTTCATAATAAAGGGTTTCAAAGATGAAACAGAGTACCTTGAAAACTGTCAAAGTTTGCACTTTTGCTGAATAGCCGACAGCACGCTATAGAATTCTTCAAAAATCTCTGCTGAAATCAAGTTCGCCAATGCTTCAACACTTCAATAAATCTGAAATTGCAAGGTGAAATGAATCTTGAATGGTTCATTCCTTTATAGGCTTTGAGGTAGGTTTGCAATAAATGTTCTGTCCATTGGATTTAGTGTAAAAAAACTATCCTCGATCGACTTTGACAATCTCTCAGTCACAACCCAAACTAGCTCAACACATATGCCGATGATCTTGGTCTCAGTATAATACTGATGCTCAACACCTCTAGTGCTTAAGTGAATTTTCTCAGTAATTTTACTTTAAAATATGTCCTGATGCATCTTATCATATGCAGATATGGACTTTGGCACAATATATGTTAGGAACTGATTTAAGATATGAAATTTAAATGCAGTTCCTTACGTACCTTTTTTGCTAAGTTTGAGATTGTGTGATCACCTGATCCATTGGATTGGGTGACCTTGGCTTTAGTAGATTCACTACTTCTTAGCTCTATTTTCCTTACCCATGTTTGGTTCATCTGTGCTCGAATTTCCTCAATAGTGGGATAAGGTACTCTTGTCTTGCATTCTCTCTTAGTATGACCAATTTTCAAACAACTAAAACAAACTAGGCTTCCATTCATCCAAATCTTAGATATTCCTCTGAAATGTGTCTTTATGCAGTCTTCAGGTGCATGTCCATATTCTTCATAGTAATGAAAACTTTGCCTTGTGTTATAATCCCAATTGTAAGTGTTTCCTTTTCTTGGTGCTTTTTCTTGTTTCTTTGATGTCCATTGTTGTTTAGCATTAGATCTGCAATCTTGTGCCTTATGTCCAAATTTTTGACAATTGTAACAATATCCATCGATTCTTGATGTGGGAGGTGCATCATTAGCCTTAGACCAACATTCATGTGCTTTATGTCCAAATTTATTACAATTAAAGCCATAACCATTGAACTTAGGTTTAGGATTGGACTTACCATTCTTGCTTCGGTAAATGTTTGCAGTGTGTCCTGGTTTTCCATAGTGGTGGCATACAGGTTTTTTTCTCTTTGTCTTTGTGTACCTCTTTTCACCAGTCTTTGATGATTCTCCTTTCTCAGTAGATGTCTTTGGTTCAGTGTGACCTAATCTAGAAGAATCTTTTGGTCTTCTTGATGCTTCCATCATATTCTCAAAATGAGTCAAAGCTTCATTAGGTTTATTCAACCTTTCATTCAATTCCTTCTCAGATCTCAAATCATCTTTTAATTGATTGTTCTCAGATCTTAGATTCACAATTTCCATATCTTTCCTACTAATCTCCTAATTTGCAAGTAACAGTTGATTTTCCATGTCAACCTGATTAATTGTCATCATTTGCACATCATGTGTCCTTTCATCAAGTCTGACACTCATCATTCTTTTATCTTCTTCAACCATAGCTTTGTCATCTTCAGCTTTCTTCTTTTGTTCCACTACTTCACATAGTCTTACTGTTTGCATTTCTTGTTCTCTTTTCAATTTCCTGACTTCTTCACACAGTACATTGTTCTTTTCTAGTAGATCTACAATTGTTGCATCACTCTTAGTAGAATCTCCATTCTGAAATAGATTTGCAGTGTCTTCTTCTTGATAATGAGTATCATTCATTTGTTTGGCCAAATCTTTCCTAGATGTCAATGACTTCCTCAACTCCTGTCTAGCTATCTCAAGCTAATGTAATGCTAGCTGAATTTCAATCTTTTGATTCTCAATGAATTTACCCAATCTGTAAATCTCCATCTCCAGATCTGTACTCTCAAGCTGATTAAAACCTTTTGTAGGAGAATGAAGCTCTGATACTAATTGTTGGAAATATAATATTGGGAAAGCAAGATACTGAGAGGGGGGGTGAATCAGATCTTGAACTTTAATCACTTTAAAACAAACTGATCCACAATCATATAAATATGTAATCAATCTAACATCTAGTAGCATCCATGACAGTAAATGAATAACACAGTACACAGAATTTGGTAACCCAGAAACCCAAATAGGTAAAACTGGGGTGGGGATGACACCCACAAATTCTTCACTACTGCAGTAGTAAAGTGTTCCTGTTAGGGTTACAAGAGTTTGATTACAATATGTAATCTACCTAGTTAAAGGTATTCTTGGTTAAGAGCTTTAGATCATTACAATCTACCTTGTGAAAGGATTTCAACTTCAGTAAAGTAAGCACTTTGTTAAGAGATTTAGAAAGGTCTGCTAGAACCACTCTATTAAGAGATTTCACCTGATACACTTGTTAGAATGTCTGAAGATATGATCCTTTGATATGTACTCTGATGCTGATAATGGATCTCCTCTTTATGATACCTTTTCTGATCTTCTAATCTGATATGTCCTTACTTTGTTGCTCACTGCTCTTCTACTCTGCTAGATCTACGCTTCTTATAAAAAACAACCCTTCACACATCTCTCATGTATGTATGCACTTTCTCTCTATGTTCTCCAGTCACTCGCTTATAATTAGGGTAATAAGAAATCTTATTATACACTTTGAATCTGGAAAATAGATCTAGATCAACAATCAAAAATAAAACTTATGCCTCCTAGGCATTCCAATTTTCTGATTGGCTTCATGCCACGTATAGGATAAAACAATTAAATGCATAATTAACTCCGTAGAGAATATTAAATTCTTCACATATGTCAGCCCAAAACACCCATAAGTCAGCCCAAACATATTACCTTAAAGTTTGTGTCATATCTGACATGTATACAAAAATGTCTTGCTTGACACTTAAGTCGCTGGCACACGACATCTATGATCTATTCTGCTCGAAAATGACTTGCTGAGTAGCTTGGCCTATACTATTTTAGCTCGGCCGTAGTGGTAGCCAACCAAAACTTCCTGATTAAATGACTAAGTTTGGACACTAAATGATCAACAAAAACTTAGAGATTAACAATTTAGCCAACTTTATTAATCATGCGAAGGTATTGGACGACCCATAATCGCCTCAAAAATAACAAAAGATGTGTTATAATTACTTAGGATTTTCCAAATATTTGTATACCTAATACCTCCTGCCAAATTTTCCAAATAAGGATTAGTATAAAAACATTCTGATATCTCTATATTTTATCGTAGCAAAGTTTCATAAGTTTCAGACTATTGAGTGCAACTGTATACTCAATACTACATTCGCGAGTCGCGATTGCATTGCTGCATTTTAATTTGAGGCAAAGGTAAGTGATACTTATTCTATGACTCTGTGATTTTGAGTTCATTTACATTATTTTGGAATAGGTTTGCAAAAATGGGGTTTATTTTCCCTTTCGCCCGAAATACACCATACACCATTGATATGTGCTCATCCAACGGTCGCTGGCACTGTCGCACTATCATGGGTCCCATTAACTTTTGGCTTGTCATTTGATGTCACTAGGACATGTGTGAGTGTAACTTAATCATTTTAAATTATAACTTCAGCTTATTATTTATTCCATTTATTAAATGTTATTAAATGTTTAGTTTTATAGTGTAGTCAGATTTAGATTTTAATTCAATTATTTCTATCTTATAATCACACATCGATATGACACATTGGAAAATTAAAAATAGAAACTTGCTCTGGACTGATAAAGAAACTTAATCATTTTAAAAATTCAGAATCTCAGCCTTCAGATTTAAAAAATGGAAGTACTAATACATCGCTTAAGCATATACTTAAATGTCTAATACACAGGTAAAGCAACTAATTAAAATATTGTAATCACAGAGAAGTCTAAGAATCATTTTTTGTACCCATAAAAAGAAAATTGAAATGAACTTGGAAAATCATTTTTTTTTTTTTCAAAAAATTTCATTGTAAAGTAAAAACAGAAACCTACAAGGCAACTTCTTATCGGTTAAAAAAAAGTGAAACTTTGCATGTCCATTGTCAATAAACTAGGGTAACGGGAATGGGTAAACTAGGGAATCATGGATCTTCATCTTCCCTTTTGTCTGAGTAGAATTTTCTATAAATGATAATCTTTGATAATTCTTAAAGCCATGTGTATTCTGACTCATCGAATTCACCAAGGTAAAACCATTTCCGTAGAAAATCCCTCCCAAACCATGCCCATTTCTTGTGTCGCGTTAGTTTCTCGTCATTGAGGTTAAACAAAAAGCGTTGTCTGGCCACATTTCTTCCCGACACTAACAGCTTGTGTATATCTCTTGGGAAAGGGATCCCCACCCCTAATTCTGCAAAAACAACAACATTGACATCATCCTTCAATAATTTCTCTTTAAAATCCTTCCTCAACAGCATCAGCATATCCACCTTCTGTCCTCTGAGGTCAAGGAGAGATGCAAAAAAATGGGACATAATGTCCCTGTAGACGTGGTATATGTCAACATTCTCAAGGAACTCTCAACCCAATAACATCAACATAGCATAATTTACAAAAGCATCACCACCAACCTCCCTACAAACAGAAGTGAGGATTTCTTCTGAGACATCGCCCAAAAAGGACATCTGGTCATCTGGGGATGTGCATCTCAAATGGATTGGTGTATCCATATTTAACTCTCGAAAGCCTAAAGACCTAAAAACCTAAACCTTAAAACCAGAGGCATAATTTCTACCATCGAAAGCTCTGACTCTTAATCTACCAATAGAAAAATGAAGAAGAAAGAAACCAAATTGTCTATAAATAGCCCCGACCCCTTGATCGATAGTAGTGATCACAAATACTTAGAAATTAATAATTATTCTTTCTTTAATCATAGTTAATGCAATTTTCATAAATGCATTATGTGTATTATGCATGTGAGAGATTTAAATCATCTGTCCTTAATCTTTCATATCTAAATGTAAATCTTTCCCATAAATTTTCCCATAAATGCATGTGTACTATTGACAGTTAAAGATGGCAGTTAAAGAATGTCACTGACAAGGCATTTATTTCTTTTCAAGTTATGAGTTACAAGTTGCAGTTGCACTATCCACCATCCATGTCAACAAATAACTAGTAGTAATCAACGATCATGTTTACGGTGCACTTTTTAAGGCTTGATACATGTCATCATTCTGGTGACTTCCTGCAGAAGTCGGTTTCCTTCTGAAATTTGGCCCAAAATTAAATTTCAACCATTGATCTAGGATGATCAAATGGTAGACAAAATAATAAATTTAACAATACCTAATTAGGTTATGTGTCCAATGTGTGATCAGTTATATTCGCAACAAATAAAAGAGATATTCGCTACATGTTGCATTAATTACAATGTTACATGTCATTATTGTTGGAAAGTGACAATGCAAGCAATTGTTATTTTGTCATTGCTGTCAAACCTTAACTGGTGAGACTATTGTTATCTATTTGAGTACCATATCTACGATTGATGAAGAATATTTAACAAGAAGACCAAGTGAATGGTTGAGTTAAGGCAATTAAAAGGGTACTTGATCAGTTGGCACTCTGGCAAAGTAATTAGTTGTTTATCTTTCAAAGATAGTTTTTCTGGT
>MU225345.1:265626-300091 GCA_018584345.1 Thuja plicata
CTACAAGCAATTTCATTAAATAGTAAACTGCATGATTAAAGTTGTTGACATATGCTACTGCTGCCGAGTAGATCTAAAATACAAAAAAAAAATTATTTTCTACATCTAGACCTAAGGATAACTAATTCACCCCTCCCCTCTCAATTATTCTAAATTCATTCTAACAATTATTCAAGTGACTTCTTGGAAAACTTTGTTTCCTTCACGAAATTAGGCTGAAATTAAACTTCAACCATTGATCTAGGATAATCAAATGGTGTCAAATAAGACATTTAATATTAGTTGTCATTGGCCCACATGACTAATTGACGAGTCCCATCTTTTGAGAATTGCCAAATAAAATATTTATTTTTCCCATGATTAATGATAGATCAGCCAATAAAATAAATATATTTTCAAACGACACATAAAAATCGCCAGTACAAATATTTTTTTTACCTTCACAAGAAAACAATTTACCTCATATATACTTTCTCCTACATTAATTTATAATTCGCCATGATTTTATGGAATTTTCATTCGGTAGGGAAAAAATCACCTATGCCTTTATATTATTTTCCTAATTTGGAAAAAAAATTTGCCATCATCATTAAAAAATTTCCCCTAAATTAATGTACGATTCGCCATGATTTTACACTTTTTCCTAGGAGGGTGTTTCTTAAAGTTATCCCTGTTTTGCATGCTTCTAGGATTAAGACTATGCCTAGGGGGGAGGATGTAGTGTCTCTCATGGTTTCACTCTACTCTTGTTTATTTTGATTTGAGCTAGACTTTGGTTTTGAGACTCTATGACTATTCATATGTTATTCTTTTGTATTGGAATTCAGGAGATGCACCCAGTACAGTTATATTCTCTTGATCACGCAGATGGAAATTTATACATATGATTTTAGCGATGATCATATATGCATGATGAATCTATTTGATGTGACATGATGTTATATGATGATGTATAGTTTATATTATATCTAAGTATATTTAGTTTTATTAATCTGGTCTATTTTAATGTGCTTCACTGATGTTTGTGCCAGTGGAATTTGATGTGTTATGGTTTATTCAACGATGTATGTCTCAATGGTCATTGGGATATTGTAGATCACCATCTTTTATTATTATCTAGTTCATGGATATATACATACATACATATATACATATATATACACATATATAGGTATATATACATATGTATGTATATACATACATACATACATATATATGTATGTATATGTGTGTGTGTGTTCATTATTGCTATGACAATTATTTAAATATTTAGATTAAATGAAATTGCTAATTATGATGTTTAGTGAGGATTAAACATGAAAGGAATGGTTTTGTAACATTCAAATACATAAGAATGATCATGCTCCTAAAACACCATTTCATCAGCTTCATTTCTAGATTAGCATATATTTGGTTTGGATATTTATCATGTGAGCACCTACACTTGATGTGCATATGTCATAGTGATAATAGGTACAAAACATCGACTCCACCTAGCTTCACAGGTTTGAGTGTATCTTATCCCCAATAGTAGAATTGGATATATTCACATTGGTCAATCATCACATTTAGCCAATATCGGTCTTGTATGGATGATGTATCCATAATTGCATTGTTATAACTTCGGTTACCGTGTAGGTAAAATCCATATTGATCTTGCATATTTTTGATAGGTCAATGATTGTCTCTTCATAGTTTGGTATACTCAGTTGTTACAGTGTACCATCCTAAAGGTTGGCACCCACAATTGGTTTCTTTATTAGGACCTATTAGACCCATTTTGGCAATTTTGAGGTCTGAATGTCCATTATGCTTGATCTTGGCAAGTTGATTCTTTGTTTCCCACTCCTTTTCACTTTCCCCAAGATCTATTTTTAATTTGAGCCCATTTCCCTAGGTACATGTTACCAATGGAGACATGTTTCTAGGACATGTTGCCAATGCGATATGTCATTGGGTTTTGGGGCCCAAATTTATCCTGGCACCCGATGGGGGGTTTTCTCTAGGGATTTCCTCTATGGTCAGCCTAGATCAAATTTGAATCACAAAATGATGGAGTTAGTATAAAATGCCCTATCTCTCCTGATGTTGACATCCATTATCAAGTGAGATTATATCCACAATCATATGCAATCATTTTTTGAAATCAAGCTATCAAGTTTCCAAGAAAGAAAGAGAAATTGGATTCAAGATTTGTAGGAAAGCACCCAAGGTCAAGATCTCCAAGTCTCCAATTATTTAAGATCATTCAAGTCAAAAGCTATCTTCTCTAATTGATGCAATTTTATCTCCCATGATGGCCTAGTAGAGGAATTCTCAATCAAGAAAGAAGATCAATCCTTCTTCTCTCTCCTTTGCAAGCGTTATCAACCATATCTACATTCAAGATCAAGGAGTGACATTCATAGATATATGAATTTTTGAGGGCATCCTTGATTCCATATCTCATTCCAAGGTCAACTCTTTAGATCTCAAGAACGTTCTAGAATCTTCATGGGTATGAGCAATTTCTACATCCATCCATGAGGGTTTATGCAAGGTGAATCTATTATTTACCTTTTTATTTACAATCCTTTATGCAATTTCATTTCATTTCTAAGGTTGATTCCTAAATGGGGGTTTTACCAAGGCAAACCCCTTTATCTAACCTTTTCCCCCATTTTCTATGTGCGGGAATAGGCTATAGAGTCGTCATATTGGATCTGGGCAGAACAAGTATAGTTGGGCGATCTGTGAAAAATTTAGTCAAAAACATTGGGAACATGTTGCCATTTCCATCATGTTCTAGGAACATGTCACCATTTCCATCATGTTCCTACCATTCTGAGCTTAGATTTTAGTCATAGGTTTGTTCTGTCTTTTGGTTTATGTTTTTGTCAATTTCGGCTCACTGTATATTTGTTACAGTATATTTTTACCATTTTTAGTGACTTTCCTAGTTAATCATTTACATTACTATATCTTATCCTTATTTTAAACCATTACATATTTTACCTCTTGAGCCTGTTGGGGGCATCTTTCTTCCTAGATGTGCAATTCATGAAAAGGGAAGTGATAAATTATTACATTCATTTGACCTTGCTCCCCTTTTCTTATGTACATCTTTGGTGAATCTGACTTATAACATTTTAGTTCTTATTTTGTGTTTATATATATATTACATATGCATTACATACTTCTCATTTTGGTAGTTAGATCTAGGTCTACTTTGCATTCTTTACATTACACCTTTAATTTGATAAGTTGAATGTGATTTTCATTAAATAAATTGCTATTTTGGTTAGGTTGAATTGCATATCTCTTTTAAATTTTGTAATTGCATCTTTTCTTCCATTCCATTGTGCATAAATGTTATCACTTTGAGTCCTACTTATAGAATTTGAGTTAGGATAATCCATTGACTTATGGGTTCCTTTAATCCCGATGATGACATGTAACTGATTGAATGTTTGAAGATGTTAAGTTGATCACCGAAATGCAGAAAGATAATGCAAGACATTAAATTAGTTAATGGATTGTATTATCATTGATGTAAACTTTATATAATATGATCAGTTAATTCAAAGTGTCAAAGACTTTAGAGAATCAGAGAGAGAAATATTATGCTTTAATTAATGCATAAAAGACAATCAATCACTAAGTTACTACAAACACCGATGGCTAGTGGAACCCGGCGGATAGAGATAAGCAAAATAAAATTCATAGTGATACCTGAGCAAGAAAATTGACAACCATTACCGAGGAGCAGAATCACAAGCATTACCGACAACTAAAATTACAGTGTTACCCAACGACCAGAACTTCACAGTGATGCCTGAAGGACAAACAACCCCAAAAGACAGACAATACCGACGGAGAAGCCCAGGGAGAACTGAAGTGTTGACCAAAGCTATCAAAGAGTTAAAACACCGAAATTAACTCAAGTTTAGATATGACAAAATACTTATCTTGCAAAGCTAAAGATAGACTTAACTGGTTGTTATCATTGTTTTCATCAACAAGATAAAGCCATAGATAATTAAAAGATTTAAAGTTGTTTTATCTAGTTGTCAAGGAGAAATCTAAGGGATAAAACTGGAGTAAAGCTTTGAAGAAAGATTGTCTAAGATTGCAGATCATGCCAAGAACAAGAAAATCAAGAAGTGAGAAATGGTGATATCATGTCTATATAGAGACAATTTAATTCATTATGAATTAAGGGGAGTGAATAAAAAGAAGGATGTTAAAGAGAAAATGATGAAGAACAACTTCGTACAGTCTTGATCAATCAAGCTGAGAAAAGAGCTAAAGATTTATACAGACACTGAGAAATAGAGAAGCACAACATCACTGAGTAGAAAGAAGTGGAGCAAAGGTATTGAAAATACATATTGATCAAAAAGGTATTATGAGCTTACAATAGATCTAAAAATCTGAAAGTCTAAGTTGTATATATGAACAGATCGTTTACTGTTCCAGTTTAACCATTGATTCAGAAAGTCTCTTAACCGAGCAGGATTTAAAGATCCTTTCTATATTGAGATAAATCCCAAGGAGTATCAAAAATTTTGATCATGAAGATAGCATGAGATGCCAGATACCATTTGACAAACTAGGGTTTGGTCATGAAAGGTAGCATAGAGATGCCTGATATCAAGTGACAAACTAATCTATTAAATCCTCTAACAAGGTCACACCTAACAATGTGTTTTTAACCTTTAACAGGGTCGGCTTTTCATCGAGCTCATGTCATGCCCCACCAGGGAACTAGGAAGAAAACCTGAAAGGTTACTCAGTTAAGAGTCGTTAGAAAGTAGTAAACTTATATATATATATATATATAATTCTAAAGCTAAAAATTTCAATTACAGATTCTCCCTAGGTTCCCCACCAAACAAGACTTAACCATAACTTTTATTATACCATAGTCACTAACATATTCATTCTTATAAACCTTTGTTCGTCTAAATCATTTTTAACTTCTAGAATTTCAAGATTCTTTTCTTTTTAAACTTTTAAAAGAAGTATGCATAACGTAAGGAGCTTTCCTAATAACCATTACATGACATTTATAAATAAATAATCATTGCATTTACAATATCAATATAGCCAATTCTTTTACTCTCTTTCATAACCATGAGGCATCATAATTCTAACATATTTTCCATAAACAAGATCACTTATTTTCTGTAGTAAATACATTCTTTACATTGAAAGGTATCTTATCCCTTTTTCCCTTTTTCCTAAAACTACCCATCCCATTACATCAATCTGAAATATATCAAATATTAATTTACATTCATCTCCTCTTGGGAGGTTACATTAATGGAATATCATTACATGATTAACAACAAGGAACAATAAGAAAGTCTTCATCTTCCACAATTCTGGAGAAAGCACAAGTAGGGTCCATCCACAACTCTACAAACAATACCTCGATAAAATATTTACCACCCAACCATGTGGATATCCAAAAAGGATCCACTCCCCTGTTCTAGGAGATAAACACCATGATCCACAAAAGAAGGTGATAACTAGGCCATTCCTAAGGAGAGGGTAGTGCATTTCCCCAAAATAGAATTGAAAACATGAGAAGAATACAAAAACATGAAATACATCGGTAAAAACTCTAAGACATGCTAGGTGAGTGTCATCGCATATCCCTCACCCCTTGGGTTACCCTGGTCAGCCATCCTGGGCCCAGGCCCCAAGTAGGCACATGCGGAACTGAACATCTCTCATAGGGACGAGACTGTCCGGTTGTGCTATCGCAATAGCACCATCTCCCACTCCCATCCGTAGCCTTTACTAGCACTATCGGCATGGGTGGGGCTTATCTTATTTAATGTGTAATTCCCTTCCCATAAATTATTATTGTTATCACTGGATTAACAACTCCATAGTGAGTTACCCTAGTACTAGCCACCTAGGGCCCCGACCTCCACTGTGAGCCACTCACCTAGTGTTCCTAGGTTTCCTACCTCTATCAATCTCATGAAAACACATAAGGATAAGCAGCAAAAGTATACAAGAGTTCATAACATCCGCATGGAACATAAAGAAAGTCACACAAGGTTTCTAGGGTACTTGAAACAACCCTAACCCTAATCAGGCTTCCAAATCTTATAAAAATCTTATAAATTATTATAAACATAACATGTTCAAAAAGGGTATTCTACAAGTAAGAAAAACTTCTAGGGCCAACCCTGGGTCAAAACCAAACCCTAAACCCTTCCGAAAACCCTAAAACATCAACTGGAAGAGTCCTACGCAGATGGAACCCTAAGCTGCATAGGTGGTGCCCTAAGCTGTGTAGGTGGTGACCTAATATGTGTAGGTGGTACAACCTATGTAGGTGGTACTTCCTATGCAGGTGGTCACACATCCTACGTAGGTGGTACCCAATTCTTTGCATGTGGTCAAGACCTGTGCATCCTCTAGATAGCAACCTTCAGACTTGAACTTCCGGGTAAAATTGGATAAGATGGAAGCCCAGAAGGCAGAATCAGAGAGATACCCAGTTGGTATTCCTCAGTTCTCCTTCTAAAGAATCCCTCAAACCCATCTCCCTTATGGTAAATCTGATTAGTTTCTTCCTAGAAGTGCAAGGTGCAGAAAGGTGACCACCAAAGATAAGGTTCTAACTAAGAAGGCAGTCTGCATAATATCTACAGAATGGGGTTCTATCTGGAAGCAAATACATTCTAAGATGGAAATACACAGAGAAGAAAAATATACAACATTTCATAAAATAAATTCATTACCAGGTGTACTTTCATTATTGCAATCATATGATATAGCATAAACATTCAAATAAACACAAAGGAATTCCATTGTTCATACAACTATAGAAGACAGTAAACAATCATAGCAATCTAATAGACATGATTCTCTTTTCTGGGTAGAGCCTACCTGGAGTCCTACGGAGAAACCTTTGACGTAATCCAATTATATTCTCCCAAGCCTATGCTCCTCCAGCCTTTTAACCAATCAGATACTCTCCTAATGTTTCCCTCTATCCTTCTAATAGTTTTTATATAAGTATAAAGTTCTTTGAATATAATTTTCCTCTATCCTTCTTCCTAACTCCTACTTACTATATTCCCTTAATATAAATACATTGTAGGATTGGTTGCCCGGGAAGTTCAACCGATGCAACCATCCGTAACTATTTACTGGTTATTAGTTTTGAACATAATAGTCTTTAGATAATTTTAGTGAATAGGTAGTTTCTGAGAAAGCTTTAGTTAAATTACTTCCTTAGTTACTTTATGTTTTAATTCATGCTTAAGGTAACTCCTATTATTTATTCCAACTTTTACCTTGATTAATTACTTTCTCTATTAAAAGAATAATGTAATTTCATATGACAATTAATTTCTTTTAAAACAAGAAAGACACATAATGAATAATTACCTACACACACCCATTTATTAAAACATCAGTATAGGCATATTTATATAATTAATATATTTATATGTAGACATATGCATATGTGTGCACCCATATTCCTATTTGTACATATAACCAATAAAATATTATTATTATTAAAATCACGCATTACTTAAATACATTAGAAAAGGTATATTACCATGTATATAACTCCATCATACCATCCAATAATTACTATCCAATGATTCAACCACAAACAATATTCACCTAGCTCTAGGGATTATAATAAATATCCACAATTGACCAAATGCCAAGCATCAATAAATGGACATCAATCCATAATGAAAGACAAATCCCAAAAGGACCCAACTCGGGAACAGGGATCAAGGCAAGGCTTAGTATTATGGAACCAGGTGTTATCTCTGTCACAACAACCATCGAGGATTTAGAGAGCACGCTCAGACCTGTGGAGATAGGTGGAGACGATGCTCGGTACCTGCAATCCTACATCACCAAGGAGAGATACATGTGCATAGAAACATATATACATATATAAGAAATTGTAAATAGATGACCAGGATCGATACATCATGTGGGCCTCAGCTAAGTGAGTAACTACGACTTCGTCCTGAGTCAGGAAAACACATCTGACATATATGCCAAAAGTAAAACATCATAGAAGATTCTTGAAAGCACATTAGTCAAAATAGAACATTATAAGTGGGAAAGGTTAGAATTCCATTTATTGCATAAAATAATTCTTTTCATAAAGACATTAATCATGAATACATATATCAAAACATCTAACTGAGCATAATATCATATAGATCTATCAAAATGTAGACAACTGAAATCATATAGTTTATGTCAAAATGTCCAACTTAAAAATAATAGTATAGTCATCGGAGAGGGTATTACATCTTGTTGGTACTCCTAAATTTGGAACAAATTTGGAGTGACCATGTAAAAATTTTCAGTCAAGCAAGGTAAAATACCTCTGAAATTCTGTGTGAGAAGGCTCAGTTAGAGTGCTTGTAAAAGGTGCCCAGATGATTTTTATGAGATACAACTTGGGGAGAGGCTTTAATGCCTTCCATTTGATGTATGCAGTGGGTCCCAGCTCCTAAGTTTCAGTTCTGACATGTTTAGGGAGTAGTCATTTTGAGGGGGTCACCTAAATCTGCACGTTGCTTAATTGTCAATTTGCTGCCTGGAGCCTACTTTGCTTCTGAGTATCTTACACCCTGTTCAGTTTCATAGTTCGCCACTTTGGAAATTTTTAGCATGCATATCAAAGAGCTTATGTTTTAAATCTCAAATCTTTCCAAATCCGTTTGATAAGTTTTCATACTTCCCAAAGTTAATTGTTCATAAACTGTCTGCATTTTTGTCCTGCCTAGAAATCTGAATAGCCCAGTTTGACATGTTATAACTTTTGACCAGTTCAGCCAATTGAATAAATTCCTTTTGTACTATGTTCCAGTGCTCACACACTCCATATTTTCCAGTCTGTAGATCTTTATGAAATCAGATGACAAGTTTTCAAGAACCATTCTGATAGTGAAAAATCTGATTTCCTGTGTTTTCAAATTCAGAATTACTAAGTGACCCACTTTGATCTTTTGAAAGTCTATACCCAGGTGAAAATTTTGGATAATTGAAGGTTGACCTGAATTATAGACCTAGGAATGAACTCCTTTCAAGATGCCCAAGCCTTGACCAATCTGGTTGATCACTTTTCTTTGCCGATTTCGAACCCGATTTCTGCATATTTACTGTGTTAAAATTCAGGAAGTGTTAAAGTGCTATCTTTGCAAATTGGTATCAGTTCAGAAGTTTCTTTTCAGAGGAAGACAACCATGGCCTTCATTTGTAGAGAAATAACTCCATTAGTGAGCAGCTCTCTTCACACTTTCAGCAAAAATGCAAAACTGTGTATTTTCATTGTCCCATATTCACTGTGCAAAGGGAGTTTTTGGTATTTATATACCAAAAGGAAAACATCCAATGTAAAGATGAGAGCCCAGAGGCTCTTGGAAGGCCTTTGAGGAATGGGGGTTGAATTGCATGAGGAATACACAGTGTTTTAGTATGAATTTCGAAAATGCTTATAAACTGTGAAACCATATATCCCACATTCATCTGGCAAAGGCAAATTCAAGTGTTTATAAGCTAAAAAACATACATACAAGTTTGAAGTTGAAGGAGAAGGCTATCCACGTGCACGCCCTCATCTGAATACCTTAGTTTTCATGCCTAAAAATGCAGGTAAGGAAATTTTGACGAAAATGAACAGTGCACTTGGTCGCGATGTCGCCGGATCTGCATGGTCGCCCAGTCGCTGAATGCCCCAGTCACCCAGTCGGGAGTAAAATCGCAGCTAACCGCCAAACTTTCGAGACTTGGGGATTGACCGCTAGTGATCAGTCACACAGTCGCCTGAACATAAAAGTAAGCCACCAAGACTTGGCGACTAACCGCTAGCGGTTAGTCGCGAAGTAGCCAGAGGAGAAAGATAGCAGTCGTGACATGGAGTTAACTGCTGGTCGCCAGATGGAGTTAGCCGCCATGTGCAGGTTGCCAGGTCACCCAGAAATGAAGGAAGAATTAAAATTGACTTGTGACTTTGATTTCTATCTCGTCGCATGGTCGCCGGGTAAATTTAATGTTAAAATAAGTTATGCACAGTTTTTGACAGCCAATGGGAGCATGCCATGTGTTGATTTCTGGTGTTTTCTGGGCAAAATTAACAAAAATCTGAGATTTTCAAAGACTTTGAATATGTACAGAGATATTTTTAACAGGGAATTTAATGGTTTTATTGCAAATATTCATATATTTTATTCTCAGAGGATTTTTATAAACACTGGAAGTTAGATTTTTTAGAGATTTGGGGATGAGAAAACAGTGATTATTTTTGCATAACTGGAACAAATATGTTTATTTGTTTTTGAGATTTGACAGATGAATGGAAGATATTTATCAGAGGATAAATCAGATTGTTAGAGCTTTCTGGGAGGTTCTTGTAATAAGATATTTTATCAAATTTTCAAGGAGATATTTTCAAAGGGAAATGTGACAGATTTTCAAAGATATTTTGTAGATAAAATCAGATTGAAAACTTTTCAGTGGGAAAAGGAAAGAGATATTTTAAAGACATATCAGATGTTTTCTCAGGCAGGTGGAGTTGAAAATTGATTAAATCAATCAGATATTTTTAAAAAGAAGGAATGAGTAAGAATCAGATTTGAGAGAAAGACATGTGTCAATTTTTGAGAAGGATTAGGGTTTCTCCTTCTTCTATATCTTTCTTTCTCTTCTCAGTTCTAAGGGTTCCTCTCCTCTGCTCTGTTTTGGGTTTTTTCCATGCAGGAGTTCAGAACAGGTCCCAATGATGTTGAATATACTGCTGTGATGTAATTTTCTCTTCTGGTCTCAATCTTTTAAGCTTCTTGTCTGGATATGTTGTAACAGAGTTTTGTTAATGAAATACAGTGTATTTTCTCCTCTTTCATATTTTCTTGTCTCTTTATACTTTGTTTGTGCTCTAGTATGGTTTGTTTGTAAGGCATTCAAAACATACCTGCTATAAGATAGTGTGTCTAATTGCCTGTGAGTTCCTTTCAAGGAGAGGACTAAGTTTCATAAGCAATTTCAGAGAGCAAAGCATTTTGTAAGGATTTGATGCAGTGGTATGAACCTGAGAGGATAGTTTGTAAGGCATTCTATCTCAACTGCATGTAGTTTGCAAGGTACTCTACGGTATCTTCATTAGTTTAGCTCTTTTGTTTCATGTTTTCATTGACTCTTTTCCCAAGGATAGGCACTGATTAGGGTTTATTATGCAGTTTGTATTCAATTATCAAGCATAAACAAACATTTAAGTACATCTTTGTCACTAAATGCATACCTATTGAAAAGGGATTGTGTTAAAGTAACACAGTTCATATTCTTGATTCCTTAGAGAGAGAATCAAAAGGTTAGCCTTCCTTGAGTTTAAACTCATAAAATGAAGAAGGATAAGCATCCTTATGCCACTGTTATTTGTTATTAGAGTCATAAATATTTCGCTGTCAAGCTCTTTTTCAGAATTGTTTCCAGTCATTTGAAGATTGGTATCTTGCTGATATAATCAAAAATATAATGACATAACCATGAAGACCCAATCCACCATTTAAGGTTTACTTGAAACATAGTGAACTATCTAGGCAATACCTGCCTAAGTATGTGGAGCTCAAAAACGAAGAAGGATATTATCCAATCCTTAGCAATTAGCCTTTCTCTTGTCAAAAGGATTTTTCATTCAAGTATAATCAGTATACTGTCATTTTAAGGTTGTGGTACAAGAAAAAGTGCTAACACATCCTCCCCCCTAGAATTAGGCCTACTCCTAGAAGCCTACAAATAGATAAGGATAGTGAATTCTAAGTTTAGCAGCATCCTCCCAAGTTGTTGAGGCCTCGTCATTAGGATCCCATTGGACCCTTGCCTGATCTATAGTATGACTCTTGAGGGTTAGAGTCTGTTGCTCTAGGATACATACTAGCTCCAAAGCTAGCTGCCCATCCGCTACCTGTAAAGCATTCCAGTCCAAGACATGAGTCAAATCAGGAATATATCTTCTAAGTATAGAAACATGAAATACATCATGAATGCGAGCGAGGCTAGGTGGAAAGGCAAGTCGATAAGAAACTAGTCCTATCCTTTCAAGGATCTCAAAGGGACCGACAAATTGGGGTGCCAGATTAGAGCCTTTTTTGTAATGGATAGGACTCTTTCGTGGTCTCACCCTAAGGAACACTCTGTCTCCTTGAGAGAAATGTACATCTGATCTGTGAGCATCAGCATATTTCTTTTGTCTATCTTGTGTGGTAATAATGTGTTCCCTAATCCGCTCCACCTCTTTCTCCATATCCTGCAACATTTCTGGTCCAAGGAGTACCCTGTCTTCCAATCGATCCCAGCTCAAAGGGGTGTGGCAAGGATGACCATAAAAGGCCTAAAATGGAGACATATCGATGGAGCTATGGTATCCATTATTATAATAAAATTCCACCAAATATAAGTAATCTTCCGAAAGGGTCTACCTATCTATCACATACATCCTAAGAATATCTTCAAGAACCTGATCAACCCGTTCGGTTTAACCATCCATTTATGGGTGATAGGCTAAGCTAAATTTGAGCTGAGTCCCTAATGCCTGTTATAGGGAAGTCCAAAGTGTGGATGTTAAAATTGGATCTTGATCAGAAATAATCTTTCTAGGGATACCATGAAGCCTTACTATGTCCTTCAAAAATACTCTAGCTACTGCAACTTCTATGTAGGAGGACTGCATGGGAGTGAAATGGGCTACCTTTGTAAGTCGGTCAACCATAACCATGATGGCATCATGTCTTTGTGGGGTAACAGGAAGTCCCACAATGAAATCCATGGAGATAATATCCCATTTCCATTCTGGAACAATATGGGACTACAGGAGGCCTGCCAGATGCTAATGCTCATCCTTCACTCTCTGACACTCTAGACACCTTGCTACATAATCTTCTACATCCCTCTTCATCCCTGACCAATAGTACAACTAACATAGGTTGGAAAACATTTTCTTCACTCTTAGATGTGCTGAATAGGGTGCTCTGTGGCTTTCTGCTAAGATAACTATGTGAAGGTCACCTGATAAAGGCACATAGATTTGACCTTGATGTTGTAATAGCCCATTGGGATCTAATAAATACCTTACAAAGCACCCCTCTAGGGGTCTTCCTGATTCTAGTTCCTCCTTAACCTCCTTATACCATGAGTCTGTAATGAGGGCTTGCTGGATTCGATCTCCCAGGTCTATGCTGAGGGAGATTACTGCCAAGGTATGCCTACGCCAGCTCAAGGCATCGGCCACAACATTAGTTTTCCCTGGGATATACTTAACCTCAAAATCATATTAACATAAGAATTTCATCCATATGGGTTGTCTAGCATTGAGGTTAGGTTGCGTGAAAATATATTAAAGACTACGGTGATCCGTATGGAGTTCAAAATTGTGCCCTAACAAGAAGTGCCTCCATTTCACTAAGGCATGCACCACTGTTGCCAATTCCAGGTCATGGGTGGGGTAGTTAAGCTCATGTTCCTTTAGCTTTCAAGACTCATAAGCAATAACTTGTCCTTCCTGCATCAAGACTACCTCAATCCCTTCTAGAGACGTATCAATACAAACCACAAAATTTCCTGAGGGTTCCAAAACTGTTAGGATGGGCACACTAGTCAACTTCTCTTTCAAACATTGGAAGGAAGCCTCACACTTCTTTGACCAAATAAATTTCTTTCCTTTTCTTTGCAAGGATGTAATAGGGTGAGCTATCTAATAAAATCCCTTGACAAAACATCGATAATACCATGCCATCCCCATAAAGTTGCGGACCTTAGAGACATTATTTGGAGTTGTCCATTCTACTATAGCCTAAATATTTGTGGGGTCAACTGCAATGCCACTCCCTGAGATGACATGACCCAGATATTTAACCTCTATCTGGAAAAACTCACATTTTTTGGGATTAGCATAAAGTTGATTTTCCCTTAAACATTGCAACACTTGGCGAAGGTGATCTTCATGTTCCTCCATTGTTTTGGAGAATACAAAGATGTCATCCAAGAATACTATCACAAATTTGTCCAAATAGGTTTTGAACACCCTGTTCATCAAGCTCATAAAAATAGAGGGAGCATTAGTTAGCCCAAATGGCACTACCGTGAACTCATAATGGCCATACCTGGTACAAAAAAGTTGTATGGTGAATATCAGCCTTGTGAATTCTTAGTTGGTGATAGCCTAATTTAAGATCAATCTTTGAAAATATTTTTTCCCCTTTCATTTGATCGAATAGGTCTTCGATGCGAGGCAAAGGATATCTATTCTTAATGGTGACTTGATTAAGCTGTCGGTAATCAATTCACAATCAAAGAGTCCCATCTTTCTTCTTGATGAAGATTACTGGAGCACCCCATGGGGTATACACTGGGTCTGATGAATCCCTTTCCCAAAAGTTCTTCTAATTGCAATTGGAATTCCCCAAGTTCCTGAGTGGTCATGCGGTATGGAGCTTTAGAGATTGGTTATGCTCCCGACACAAGCTCTATTTAGAAATCAATGTCCCTCTTAGGAGGTATTCCAAGAATTTCCTTGGGAAACATGTCTACAAATTCTTGAAGGGATTATCAAGACTTATGTTTATACTTTCCCCTTCTTCCAAGCCATTAACTAATACTATGAACAACTGGCATCCTTTATGCATACACTGCTTGAGTTGCATTGCAGATATCATACAGAGGGAGATGGGTTGCTAGACCCTGATGATCTTCCTCTTTTGTCCTACATCATTAGAACACTGGATGCTTTTCTCTTTACAATCTATAATGGCTTCATGAGCCTCGAACCAGTCCATCCCCAAGACTACCCCATAAGAGCCTAAGGGAATCACTCGAAGGTCTACAAGGGTAGAAAAAGGTCCAAGTGCTAACTCACAATCCCAAACACAAGAGTCAGAGGCTATCCTTGTCCTAGAGGATAGCTCAATATGCCACTTATCTACCTTCCTTACTATCCTCAGCCCGCATTGATTAACTAGAGAAGGTGAAATGAAAGAGTCAGTGGCTCCTGAATCAAATAGAATAGTGGTAGAAATACCCCCTAACAAACCTGGAGTTTCAATGACTGAACCCTCATGTTCTACTTGTTTCTGATCCAACATGGAAAACACCCTATAAGATCTACCACTATCCCCTATGATAGTTTCTGAGGTGACCTGCTTATAACTAGAAGCTTGGCTTGATTTCTGAGGACAGTTTATTGCAATATGACCATGTTGTCCACAAGAATAAAACCCTGTATTTCTAACAAAACTCTTCCCAGACTCATGAGCACTTGACTATTGAAAGATGCCTTGGCTACTATTCTCTTGTGTATTCTACGTTGGATGAGAATTTGGATAGCACCTGTTACACTGCCAGTTGCGGACATTTCCTGACTGAGACCCACTATTTTTGTTGTCGTAAGAGAATTTCTTTTTCTATGGTTTTTGACTACCCTTAGATGAGGAAGGATAGTTCTTAGGGTCAGATGTTCCCTAAAACTGATTTCCCTTGTATCCTGACCCAGATTGAGGGGCATTACTCCCTGGATTATACATGTGACCTCCCAAACCTAAGGTTGCATTCTGTTCAACAATATGAGCTTTAATGACTGCTTCACTAACATTCTAAGGCACGAAGACCTACACTTGGCTAGAAAATTTACTATTGAGTCCTCTAAGGAAGTGTTAAGTAAGCATGGCTTCATCATCCTTATAATCTGAATAAGTTTTGAGTTCAAAGAAGCTTCTTTCATAATCATCAGCTAACATGGTTAACAGTTTTAAATTGTGAAATTCTTTTGCCCACTCACGTCTCCAATGGTCAGATAGAAATCGAGCTTTGAAGAGTTCTAGGAATAGTTCCCAAGACAATGTGGCTATGTCCATGTGCAATTTTTCTGTCTATTTCCCACCAAGAAGAGGCAAAGTCCCTTAGGTGAATAACTTCAAACTGAGCTTTGGTGTTATTGTGGTATGGATGCATGGAAAATAACCTTTCCAAATCAATTAACCATATTTCAGTGGCAGTACCACTCTGTGCTCCCCTAAAAAAAGGTGGGTTTTCTCTAAGGAGATCCCTCATGTGAGAAGCTTTGGTGTTACTGTGGTATGGATGCATGGAAAATAACCTTTCCAAATCAATTAACCATATTTTAGTGGCAGTACCACTCTGTGCTCCCCTAAAAAAAGGTGAGTTTTCTCTAAGGAGATCCCTCATGTGAGAAGCTTGCAAAGCGTCCTCCTCTATTTTCAAATTCCTTCTCCTAGGGCCTCTTTCCCTTTCCCTCTCATGGTGGTGAGAAACATTAGACTCATCCTGATGGCCCCTATCCTTTCCTACATCAAGTCTTTGCAATATCTGTTGCAATAACTCCTGCATCTGAGCTCCCTAAAAATCCCCTATATGGCTATCAGATTGTTCCCAACTTCCTTCTTCCTCAAACTGTTCTTCCTCTCAAGACCCGTCCTCGTGGGATTTTGAAGGAGTGTTTTGGGCATCCCTTCTTGTTAGAATAATAAGCACAATAACACAAATATAAACACGAAAGAGAACACAAAGACACAAATATTTAACGTGGTCCACCCAATCCCTGGGCTACATCGATCAACAACGAGTCGAATATCTTTATTATTATCTAGTGATTACAATCTGAAACCTGCAACTCAATACCGTCACAAGAAGTTATGAATATCCCTCATATAATGAAATCTTGAAACCCTAAGCCCTTTTCACAAGCATATTTGACCTAGCCTAATTAGGGCAAAAAAATACTCTAACTAATAGAAAATCAATGGTCGAGCCTTGACCCCATTAGGGGCTCTGCCCCTTGACCCCACCTGGGGCGCTGCCCCAGGACCCTGCAAGGGGCTCTACCCCTTGACCTTGAGCATGGGGCCGAAATAGATATGTCTGGGGGGAAACCACACTGAAAGAAACTGAGTCTAATTAGGCTCCACATACATAACACTTCTACCATGGGTAACTGGAGGCATCCTCGATAAAACAAGGAAAGAGATAAGTCTAAAGGTTCTAGTCTAAATCTTGGGTTCATGGTTTTAATGATGGGTGCAAATATCTCAGCTTAATGAGCTGATATACCCTAGGTTCTAGTGTGGAAACCTAGGGCTCTGATACCAAGTTGTCATGCCCCGCTAGGGAACCAGGAAGAAAACTAGAAAGGTTACTCAATTAAGAGTCGTTACAAATTAGTAAACTTAAATATATATATATTTTTTGTTTTAAAATTCTCAAGCTACAAATTTCAATTACAGATTCTCCCTAGGTTCCCCAATGAACAATACGTAACCATAACTTTTATTATACCATAGTCACTAACATATTCATTCTTATAAAACTTTGTTCGTCTAAATCATTTTTAACTTCTAGCATTTCAAGATTCTTTTATTTTCAAACTTTTAAAAGATGTATGCATAAAGTAAGGAGCTTTCCTAATAACCATTACATGCCATTTATAAATAAATAATCATTGCATTTACAATATCAATATAGACAATTCTTTTACTCTCTTTCATAACCATGAGGCATCATAATTCTAACATATTTTCCATAAACAAGATCACTTCTTTTTCGTAGTAAAACATTCTTTACATTGAAAGGTATCTTATCCCTTTTTCCCTTTTTCCTAAAACTACCCATCCCATTACTTTAATCTGAAATATATCAAATATTAATTTACATTCATCTCCTCTTGGGAGGTTACATTAATGGAATATCATTACATGATTAACAACAAGGAACAATAAGAAAGTCTTCATCTTCCGCAATTCTGGAGAAAGCACAAGAAGGGTCCATCCACAACTCTACAAACAATACCTCGATAAAATATTTACCACCCAACTAAGTGGATATCCAAAAAGGATCCACTCCCCCATGCTAGGAGATAAACACCATGCTCCACGCAAGAAGGTGATAACTAGGCCATTCCTAAGGAGAGGGTAGTGCATTTCCCCAAAACATAATTGAAAACATGAGAAGAATACAAAAACATGAAACACATTGGTAGAAACTCTAAGACATGCTAGGTGAGTGTCATTGCATAGCCCTCACCCCTTGGGTTACCCTGGTCAACCACTCTGGGGCCTGGCCCCCAAGTAGGCACATGCAGAACATAACATCTTTCATAGGTATGAGACTATCTGATTGTGCTATTGCAATAGAACCTTCTCCCACTCCCATCCGTAGCCTTTACTAGCACTATTGGCATGGGTGAGGCTTATCTTATTTAATTTCTAATTCCCTCCCCATACATAATTATTGTTATCACTGGATTAACAACTCCACAGTGGGTTACCCTGGTACTAGCCACTTAGGGCCCCGCCTCCACTGTGAGCCACTCACCTAGTGTTCCTAGGTTTCCTACCTCTATTAGTCTCATCAAAATACGTAAGGATAAGCAGAAAAAGTATACAAGAGTTCATAACATCCACATGGAACATAAAGAAAGTCATACAAGGTTTCTAGGGTACTTGAAACAACCCTAACCCTAATCAGGGTTCCAAATATTATAACAAGCTTATAAATGATCATAAACATAACAACATGTTCAAACAAGGTATTCTGTAAGTAAGAAAAACTTCTAGGGCCAGTCTCGGGTCAAAACCAAACCCTAAACCCTTCTGGAAACCCTAAAACATAAACTAGAAGAGTCCTACACAGATGGAACCCTAAGCTGCGCAGGTGGTGCCCTAAGCTGCACATGTGGTGACCTAATCTGCATAGGTTGTACAACCTGCGTAGGTGGTGCTTCCTGCACAGGTGGTCATGCATCCTACGCAGGTGGTACCCAATTCTGTGCAGGTGGTCAGGACATGTGCATCCTCCGAACAACAACCTTTAGATTCGACCTTCCAGGTAAAACTGGATAAGATGGAGGCCAAGAAGGAAGAATTAGAGAGATACCCAGTTGGTATTCCTTAGTTCTCCTTCCAAAGCATCCCTCAAACCCATCTCCCTTATGGTTCTACCTGAAAGTGCAAGGTGTAGAAAGGTGACGACCAAAGATAAGGTTCTAACTAAGAAGGTAGTTTGCATAATATCTACAGAATGGGGTTCTATCTGGAAGAAAATACATTCTAAGATGGAAATACATAGAGAAGACAAATATACAATAGTTCATAAACTAAATTCATTACCAGGTATACTTTCATTATTGCATTCATATGATATATCATAAACATTCAAATAAACACAAATGAATTCAATTGTTCATACAACTATAGAAGACAATAAACATTCATAGCAATCTAATAGACAATATTCTCTTTTCCAGGTAGAGCCTACCTAGAGTCCTGCGGAGAAGCCTTTGACGCAATCCAATTCTATTCTCCCAAGCCTATGCTCCTCCAGCCTTTTAACCAATCGGATACTCTCCCAATGTTTCCCTCTATCCTTCTAATAGTTTTTAGATAAGTATAAAGTTCTCTAAATATAATTTTCCTCTGTCCTTCTTCCTAACTCCTACTTACTATATTCCCTTAATATAAACACGTTGTAGGATTGGTTGCTGGGGAAGTTCAACCAATGCAACCATCTGTAACTATTTACTAGTTATTAGTTTTGAACATAATAGTCTTTAGATAATTTTAATGAATATGTAGTTTCTAAGAAAGCTTTAGTTAAATTACTTCCTTAGTTACTTTATGTTTTAATTCATGCTTAAGGTAACTCCTATTATTTATTCCAACTTTTACCTTGATTAATTACTTTCTCTATTAAAAGAATAAGGTAATTTCATATGACAATTAATTTCTTTTAAAACAAGAAAGACACATAATGAATAATTACCTACACACACCCATTTATTAAAACATCAGTATAGGCTTATTTATAGAATTAATATATTTATATATAGTTTTATTTTCACAATAGTGTGTCCCACTTTTTTGAACATCCTATTTTTGTTGAAATTGCACATTTTCAAGAAAATATGATAATTTAAGCCTTGAGAGGCCCCATTTGAAGGAGTAAATTCAAAATGGATAGATAAAAGCCTCTTGGATCAACATCCCTTTGGTATAATCCCTCTACTCCTCACTCACATCTATAATCGAGTCTCCTTTGAACCCATCAAAATGCTGACGAAAAATCACTTTGACATTAACTTTTTGTGGGATCAAATAAATTCATTTGAAAAACCCAAATATAGGATGATAGTACTCTGAGAAATCTTTCCAATGATTATGAGTTATATATATATATATATTGAGTTTATTAAGACTTTTCTTTTTAAGTTTTACTAAACATAGGTTGCCTGACCATTTAGCGACTTCTCTATTCGACGCTTCTGGAAAAATAGTAAGTTAGGGAAAAAAATAATGAAAAATATCTAGGAAATAGGTATTTATGTTACCTTTCTATAAAAAAAAAAAATGAATTTTGATATATAGAGATAGAGTTAGACTGATCAAAGTGAACCTATGTCCAAATTATTATTAATGTCACTTCATAACTCAATAAACTATTAAATATTCAACCAAATTGAATGAAACCGAATGGATTCCCTAGATATTTGTTTTACAAACCTAAATTCAAGATAATTATATTCTTATTAGTTTTATAAAAAAAGTTATATTGATCAAAGTGAGTGTCACTCCTGAAAAATCCTGATTTTTCACAAAAATAATTTTTGAAGAAGGAAAAATGGATGCAAATAAATTCCAATTTTTTTTAAAAAAACATATTTATAAACTAGAAACAAAATGCTAAAAGTCACTAGTTTACATCATCTTCAAATTCGTAATGGTTTAATGACAATAGATATTCGAAAGAGAATTTTTTTTCAGAATGTTCATTTCAGTGTCAAAGTTGGCCAAAAAGTGGGACACAGTTTTGTGGGATCACCCATAGACATATGCATATGTGTGCACCCATATGCCTATGTGTACATATAACCAAGCAAATATTATTATTATTAAAATCACGCATTACTTAAATACATTAGAAAAGGTATATTACCATGTATATAACTCCATCAGACCATCCAATAATTACTAACCAACGATTCAACCACAAACAATATTCACCTAGCTCTAGGGATTATAACAAATATCCACAATTGACCAAATGCCAAGCATCAATAAATGGATATCAATCCATAATGAAAGACAAATACCAAAAGGACCCAACCTGGGAATAGGGATCAAGGCAAGGCAAGGCTTAGTCTTATGGAACCAAGTGTTATCTCCATCACAACAATGATCGAGGATTTAGAGAGCACGCTCAAACCTGTGGAGCCAGGTGGAGAAGATGCTCGGTACCTACAATCCTACATCACCAAGGAGAGATAAATGTGCATAGAAACATATATATACATATATAAGACATTGCAAACAGATGACCAGGATCAATACATCGTGTGGGCCTCAGCTAAGTGAGTAACTATGACTTCGTCCTGAGTCAGGAAAACACATTTGACATATATGCCAAAAGTAAAACATCATATAAGATTCTTGAAAGCACGTTATTCAAAATAGAACATTATAAGTGGAAAAGGTTAGAATTCCATTTATTTCATAAAATAATTATTTTCATAAAGACATTAATCATGAATACATATATCAAAACATCTAACTGAGCATAATATCATCTAGATCTATCAAAATGTAATTTCAACTGAAATCATATAGTTTATGTCAAAATTTCCAATTTAAAAATAATATTATAGTCATCCGAGAGGGTATTATAGCTCACTTCAGAAGAGTGAAAATTTTGGATTACCGGTCCCAAGTGGTTTTTCCCTTAATAGGGTTTCTACGTTAAAAATGCATGTGTCAAATGTGTTTATGAGTCATTACTTTAGTGTTTTGCATTAGACATAACTATATATGGATTGATCGGTATACACTAAGCAATTTATTATTTTTTGGTAAATGAAAGACTGCTATTAAGTAAACATTAAGAATAAGGTTTAAACAATGAACTCCGAGTAGTAGTTATTTGATAAGTTTATTTGAAGGCATACATCTTGTAGGACTAAAGTTAACTAGAGGCTTAATATTGTGCTACTAAATTTTTGGGTTGATTTATTAGAATATTTTTGAGGCCATTGATTCACCCCCCCTCTCAGTTATTTCTAACAATTGGTATTAGAGCTTGTGTGCTTAGAAAGGGAGTTTAACAACTCAAGCAAAAGATCACAAGATGAACAAGCGAGATGTGCCCAAGTTGAATAAAGACAACTTTGCATCATGGAAAATAAGAATAAGACTCCACCTATTAGGTATTGGTAATGATGTTACTCAACACCTTGATACTAAATATGTATTTCTTATAGGACCTCACACCCTTGCAAAATTTAGAGAAAATCATGAGCATAATTACATGATGATAGAACTTGCTTCCTCACTCTTCGATGTTGAGTTTGAAGATGTCAAAACTTGCACCTCTGCAAAGCAAATGTGGGATAAATTAAAAATTGTTCATGGAGGAGATGCTAATGTACAAAGAGCTAAGGCAGAAAGCCTAAGAGGGAAGTTTGATGACCTAAGGATGAAAGAAGGAGAAAATATCACTCAGTATAGCTATAGAATCAAAGAGGTAGTCAATTCTATCCGAGGAGTTAGAGGTGTACTTGAAGAAGAAACAGTGGTAAGTAAAATCCTAAGAACCTTATTGTCTATATATGCTATTAGACTATTTGTTATTCAAGAAGTGAGAGCAGTTGAAAACAATACAGTTACTCTAGATAGTCTGATTAGTAGACTAATTTCATTTGAGATGAATAACTTTGATAATAGTGTCCTACCATCTATAGAGTCTGCTTTCAAATCTTCTTTAAACATAAGTAAGTCAAGTCATAAACACACTATGAGAAATGATAGTGAAAGTGATAATGAAGATCAAGGACTTGATGAGATTGAAGCACTAATGGCAAGAAGATTGCAGAGAGGCAAAGGTAAATTACCACTTGTATGTTTTAATTGTAAAGAGGTTGGACACTTTGTTGCAAGATGTCCAAATAGAAGAAAAGATGACAGAAGTAATGATAGAACATATGAAAATAAGTTTGACCAAGGTGATAACAGAGATTATCGAAGCAACCAAAAACATGAAAGAAGATATACCCAAGACTACAAGGACAAAGGGAAGAAATATTGTTACCTAGCTAAGAACAAAGTTGATGATACTGACACTGAATCTGATGAAGATATTGAGATGGTATTTGTAGCCATGAAGGATGATTTAGACAAAGAAGAAGAAAGGTATGTAGAAATTGCACTCATATCTAAGGTTACTAAGAATTATGTCTGGATTATAGATAGTGGCTGCACTCATGACATGACTGGTGATAAAAAAAGTTTGAAACTTTTGAATAATATAATGGTGGATCAGTAAGAATGGGTAATGACTCACCTTCTCCAGTTGAAGGTAAAGGAACTATAATGTTGAATAACCTGATCAAATGTGAAAATTCTTACTGGGTAAAAGGACTAAATTATAATCTATTAAGTGTTTCACAACTGAACGATATAGGTCACTGAGTAGCATTTAAAAATAAGAAGGCAAAGATCTTTAATGAATCAGGAAGGTTGATCGGAACTAGTGAACAAACCAAAGGTAACCTTTTCTATCTTGACGATGTAAACACTACTTGTTTAATGACTAGAAATGAAGACATATGGTTATGG
The DNA here is from genome assembly GCA_018584345.1 of Thuja plicata. Lineage (NCBI taxonomy): Eukaryota > Viridiplantae > Streptophyta > Pinopsida > Cupressales > Cupressaceae > Thuja > Thuja plicata. Next base: position 289,272 of record MU225345.1, read on the forward strand.
CATAAGAGATTGTGTCATGTGAATTTTGACAACATGATAAAGATAAGCAATAAAAGGAATATCAGAGGCTTACTGAGCATGACAAAGCCCGAGCATATCATGTGCAAGAATTGTCAAAAAGGTAAGATGACAAAGTCTAGTTTTAAGAGTAAATCCCATACATCTAATGCAATTCTAGAATTAGCTCATACTGATTTATGTGGACCTATGAGGACAAAGAGTTACAATGGAGATAGGTATTTCATTCTCTTTGTAGATGATTATTCTAGAATGATGACAGTTATGTTCTTAAAAGATAAATCAGAAGCATTCAAGATGTTTAAATGGTATAAGGCTATGGTAGAAAAACAAAGTGGTAAGGAATTGAAATGCTTAAGATCAGATAGAGGATGGGAATTTATTTTAGATGAATTCACTAATTTTTGTAATGAGCATGGAATTAAAAGATAGGTTTCTGCACCGAGAACACCATAGCAAAATGGAATTGTTGAGAGGAGAAACAGAGAACTTGTTGATTGTGAAAGAACATTGATGATTGAGAAAAGCATCACTCAAACTTTCTAGAGGGAAGTTGTCAGTACTGCTGTCTACACATTAAACATAGTACAATTGAAGTACAGAAAGAAGACACCCTATGAGCTTTAAAATGGTTACACACCCAATGTAAGTTACTTCAAAATTTTTGGTAGTCAATGTTATATTTTGAAAGATGAAAGAAATAGAAAGCTTGAATCCAAAAGTGATGAAGGTATATTTCTAGGGTATTCCACCAAAAGCAAGGCTTATAAATGTCTTAACAAGTCATCTGAAAAGATCATTGAAAGTGGAAATGTAAAGATAGATGAATTTGCAGAAAAGAATGATAAGGAAAGTAGAAAAGAACTAGAAGACTACAATAGGTTTGTTTACACTAAATAACCTGACACTCTACCCAAGAAATAGTGTATCGCTCAGGAGAAACAAAATATTGCACCCGAGCATTAGGTTGTACTTACCGAAAATCAGGAAAATCCTCAAGGTGATGTATTGAGCGATGGAGATCAGAATGAAGGTCAAGATGATGATCAGAATGATGGACAAAGAGCTGAACCAAAAATTTCCAAGTATGTCAGAAGACATCATCCACAAAATCAGATCATAGGAGACAAGAAGGCTAGAATGAGAACAAGAAGTAAGTCACTAAACACTAGATGTGTACTTTGTGATTTTGAGCATAAATTTGTTAATACTGCACTTGAAAATGAGGAATGAGTCAGTGCTATGAATGAAGAAATAGAATAGATTGAGAAGAACAGTACATGGACACTAGTACTAAGACCTGATGACAAGAATGTCATTGGTACCAAATGGATATTCAGAAACAAGCTGAATGAGAATGGAGAAGTCACAGGAAACAAAGCACAGTTAGTATGCAAGGAAGTGTTGAAGATGTTCAAGATGGAAGATTCAAAACCAGTAGGAACACCTATGGCTACTAGATGCAAGCTGAAAAAAGAAGACAAATCAAATGAGGTAAATCAGACCTTGTATAGATTAATGATTGGAAAATTGATGTATGTTGTTCATACCAGACCAGATATTGCACATGTAGTTGGAATAGTTGCAATATTCTTTGCTAATCCCAAAGAATCACATATGACTATTGTCAAGAGAATTCTGAGATATCTAAAGAACACCGAGGACTATGGCTTATGGTATAAAAGAGAAGGAAAATTTCAGCTAGAAGTCTATACATATGTTGATTGGGCTGGAAACATTGATGACCGAAAGAGCACAACTAGAGGAGCATTCTTCATCGGTGACAGACTGTCACATGGATCAACAAGAAGCAAGGATGCATCTCTTAGTCTACTGTAGAAGCAGAATATGTGGTTGTTGCTCAAAATTGCTCCAATATTGCATGGAACAAACAGTTGCTGGAAGGTATGAATATGAAGATTCTTGAATCAATAATTATCTATTGTGATAATACTGGTGCAATAAAAAAATCAAAGAATTTAGTCATGCATGCTAAGACTAAGCATATAACAATCAAGTATCATTACTTAAGAGAACAAGTGCAAGAAAAAGAGGTGATACTGGAATATGTTCAATCAATGGAGCAATTAGTTGATATATTCACCAAGCCATTTCCAAAAGATACATTTAAGTACCTAAGAAAGAGACTAGGGGTCCAACCCTTGTCTATCGGTCAGTAAGCTGACTAGGAGAATGCATCAGTCCACACACAATCAGAAGATCATTCATGTTGATGCAAGCTAAGATATGGACTGCAAAGATACATCTATACACAACAAGGTATAAATCTGCACCGAACACCACAGTCACTATATTGCTGATGGATAGGTAAATTCAAGGAATATATTATATATAGAGATGGAAGATGATATAGAAGAAAATGTTTAGGCATTATTGTCAAAGGGAGAGATTATCTACATATCAAGAAGAGATTATACCATTATCAATGGAGACAAGTTCCTAAGAATCAATAGGGAGAGTTAATCAATATCCAAAGGGAGAGATTGATTACATATGAAATATCCATCTAAGGGAGAGAAGTAACAGAAGTAAGAGAATACATACTAAGGGAGAGATTGTTGTCAAAGGAAAAATAGATTATCAAGGAGAGGAACAGTCAAGGTAGAACACATATCTAGAACAAAATCAGAAGTTGATACATCTATCCAGTAAAGGGATTGAAGATTGAAGAACACACTCTGCAAGAAATAAATCTAAGCTATATGAGCTTACTGAGAGCCAGACATTTGTATTAGTTATAATAGGATAGATTGATGAAATTCAACTGTTATATTTCATATTGTATTAGTAATAATATAGTGTGATAATGTAGTGTGTTTCCATCAATGCCAAAGGGAGAGATTGATGACATGTAACTGATTGAATGTTTGAAGATGTTAAGTTGATCACCAAAATGCAGAAAGACAATGCACGAAATTAAATTAGTTAATGGATTGTATTGTCATTGATGTCAACTTGATATAATCTGATCGGTTATATTCAAAGTGTCAAAGACTTTAGAGAATTAGAGAGAGAAAGATTATGATTTCAGTAATTCATAAACAACAAGCATTCACTAAGTTAGTACAAACACCAACGGCTAGTGGAACCCGACAGACAGAGATAACCAAAAGCAAAGTCACATTGATGCCCGAGCAAGAAAATTAACAACCATTACCGACGAGTAGAATCACAAGCATTACCGATGACTAGAATTATAGTGTTACCCGATGAGAAGAACTTCACAGTGATTCCCGAAGGATAGACAACCCCAATGGACAGACAACACCGATGGAGAAGCCTAAGAAGAACTAAAGTGTTGACCAAAGCTATCAAAGAGTTAAAACACTAAAATTAACTGAAGTTCAGAAACAACAAAATACTTAGCTGACAGAGCTAAAGATAGACTTAACTAGTTGTTATCATTGTTTTCATCGACAAGACAAATCCAGACATAAGTAAAAGATTTAAAGTTATTTTATCTACTTGTCATGGAGAAATCTAAGGGATAAAACTAGAGTAAATCTTTAAAGCAAGATTGGCTAAGATTGTGGATCATGCCAAGAACAAGAAAATTGAGAAGTGAGAAACGGTGATATCATGTCTATAAAGAGACAACTTAATTCAATATGAATTAAGGGGAGTGAATGAAAAAGAAGGATGCTGAAGAGAAACTGATGAAGAACAACTTCATACAGTCCTGATCAATCAATCTGAGGAAAGAGCTAAAGATTTCTGCAGACACCGAGCAACAAAGAAGCACAACATCACCGAGAATAAAGAAGTATAGAAAAGTTATTAAAAAGACATATTGATCAGAAAGGTATTATGAGCTTACAATAGATCTGAAAATCTGCAAGTCTAAGTTGTATGTATGAATAGATCATTTAATATTTCAGTTTAACCATTGATTCTGAAAGTCTCTTAACCGAGCAGGATTTAAACATCCTTTCTATATTCAGATACATCCCAAGAAGTATAAAAAAGTTTGATCATGAAGATAACATGAGATGTTAGATACCATTTTACAAACCAAGGTTTGGTCATAGAAGGTAGCATAGAGATGCCCGATATCAAGAGACAAACTAATCTATTAAATCCTCTAACAAGGTCACACCTAATAGTGTGTTTGTAACCTTTAACAAGGTTGGATCTTCACTGATCTCACTTCAAAAGAGTGAAAATTTTGGGTTACCGATCCCAAGTGTTTTTTACCTTGACAGGGTTTCCACATTGAAAATCCATGTGTCAAATGTGTTTATGATTCATTACTTTAGTGTTTTACATTACACATAACTATATCTGGATTGATCGGTATACACTAAGCAATTTACTATTTTTTGGTAAATGAAAGACTGTTGTTCGGTAAACATTAAGAATAAGGTTTAAACAGTGAACTCCAAGCAGTACTTATTTGATAAGTTTGTTTGAAGGCATACATCTTGTAGGACTGAAGATAACTAGAGGCTTAATATTGTGGTACTTATTTTTTAGGCCACTGATTCACCCCCCCTCTTAGTTATTTCTAACACCCGAGCCTTCTATTTTTTCCTAGGAATCTTGATGAGACCAACATGCATCCTAATGAAATTAATCATATCTTGGAGAAAACAATTTCTCATTATAATCATAATGAAGATGAAGCCTTAAGAGTCCCTCTAATGAAAGTCCAAAAACTTTCCAATTACTGAAAAAATTGAGCAATGGTTAGGACATGAAAACCCTAATCCTAAAGTCATTTTTGTTGTGGAAGGTTTAAGGAAGTTAGTTCATAATGATGAACATTGTGTTAATATCTTGTGTAGTATCTCTCATCTCATTGATATCAATGTCAAGCCTATTAGAGATTGTGCTCAAGATTTATGTTTCATTCCACCTATTAGTAGTGTTAAGACCTCCATGTCAATTTCTACCTTCATCCCTAGTGTGTCTACTTATGCTCCACCTATAATCACAACCTCAATTAAAAATCTCAATCCTACACATGTTAGCATTCCTAATCCCACCATTTCCACTTTTCCTATAAGTGTTCCATGTGTTTCTTTACCTTCATCAATATCCACTTACAATAATGGTCCTTTTTCATACTCTATCATTCCTTTCATTTACCACAATGCTCCAAATACTTCACACATATCTCCTCCTACCTCTCTTTCTATTGGTTCCACTATTAGTAGCTTGGCTAAAACCATGTATTCTTTGCAACAAAAAATTGCTTTAATGACCTAATCCAAGTTCAACAATCATACTCAAGACATTGTTAGTCCTTTGTCCTTGGATATCATTTGTGTCATTATTATGCAATACATGGAGATTCCTCATCTTGAGATTTATAATGGTAAAGGTTATCCTTTGACCCATGTCAAAACCTTTCAAAAATTGTTTAGTGATTTTTCTCATGATCATAGGTTCGCGGCTAAATTATTTATTAGAACATTTCAAGATAAAGCCTTGCAATGTTATTTTTCTTTGCATCCTTATTCTATTGACTCCTAAAATCTTGATAATGATTTCATTCAATAATTTCAAAACAATATTGGTCCCAAGATTTCTTTAATCAATTTAAGGCAATGTAAGCAAAGAATTAAAGAAAAAGTGTTTGATTTTATTGGTAGATTTAAGCATTTGTGTGCTCATATTTCTTATCATGTGCCTGATATAAATATGCAATGTATTTTCAAATTTGGAAAAAAGCATTAGAGATAAGATTCTTCTTTCTGAATTTTCCTCTTTTACTCAATTATGTGCAGTGCTTCATAATTATCATCTTCAAGTGAGTTAGTTTGAGAGTACCACTCCAATTTCTCTAGTTGATAAGAGTGATTTTGTATCCCAAAAAGATAACAAGTTTAAAAAATGAAACAATTTCATTAAAATCAATAATTCATCCAACAATGTTGATGAACAAGTGGTAACAACATCCAAAGGTGGGGCTCCTTTTTCATCTATTTTTAGACCTCATAATTTTAATCAGCTTTCTGAGTCTTTGTATAATGTGATGATGAATTTGATTAATGCTAAAGTGTTAACTATTCTTCATGTTCAACCAATTAAAACTTACAAACCTTTTCCTAAGTCATTTGATCACAAAGATTTTTGTCAATACCATCGTAAGCCTGGTCAAGATACTGAAAAAGTGTTTCTTCTTGAAATCCATTATTACTGATGTCATTGATTCCAATACCATATTTTTTGAGGTTGTTAATGATCAAGGAAAAAAAATTGTAGCACCTCCCAAAAACAAAATTCAAATCTATACCAACCCTTTCCATCTCATTTGACCAATAATGTTGAATCTGCCAAATCGTTGCCTTCTTCTTCTACCCATATTGTTGACTATGATGATTAGTGTATTGAAGCCAATAATGTTGTCAACCTCATTGATCAAACCAAACCTAAACCAAAACTGAACCTGAGCTTTCCATTACGTTTGACCCTAATGAGACAATTAAAGCACTTGATGGTCCTCTTTACATTGTTGAAAAGGTTAATGATTTTTATTCTCGTGGTGTCCCTATTGACCCCACTTGCATGGTGAATGTGATAATTGAATAACATCTTTACAATACATGATTTAAAAGTGATTTCTATGATAAATCTAATGTTATGATCCAAACTTGCAATGGTTTCCTTATCCTAGCCATGTATCTATTTCATTTCCCAATGAAGTTGGTGGTAAAACTTTAGATGTTACCTTTATTTTAATCCCAACTTCTCATTAGTTTCAAGTCAAACTTGGTCTTCCTTGGATTACCTGCATGAAATTCACAACCTCTCCTATCCATAAGAGTTTTAAATTTCCTCACAATGGACAAATCATGACCATTAACCATAGTCTCTATCAAACTTCAGTGCCTAAAGAGTCTTTTGACCTTGATTTCTTTTAGCCTTCTATTCCTCAACCAACTCAACCCCACAGAGATAATCACTTTTGATTATATCAAAACTAAAAAATCTAAAAGATAGGCAAGCCTATAAAACTTAAGAATGTTCCATCTCCTTGCCTTAGACCTGGAATTCTCCCTACACCACCTAAACCTCCTATATATGCTTCAGTTCCACCTCCTATATCTTATAAACATTTGTTTGATGCTATCTCTCAACCTAGTAAGGTTCCTTCTTTTCTTCCTCCTAAATAATAAAAGGACCATATGTTGATTGATCTTGAACCAGCCCAAATTTCTAGAAAAACCAAACGTAATTAATGTGTTCGTGATCGCCACCATAAATATTGTGCTAGAAACCATCAAAATGATTTCCAAAACCGTTCTTCACCCAAAACACCTACTAACTCTTTGATTCCCTTTGACCAACCTATGCTTGAACGAAAGGAGGAAGTTAACTTGAAAAGATGAAATTGAATAAACATGATAATTTTATTTGCATATTGGATTTTATTACAATTAATTTGGATTAATAAGATACTCTTGATGACGATGCTTTTGATGTTCCCAATGCAACTAATAATGATATTCATGCTACTGATTTTGATGATATGTATGAGCTTATTGATTTTACTCATAATTTACCAGCTATGTTTTCACAATAATTATCTCTTAGTCCTAGTGACAAATAAGTGATCCATCTTAACAGCATGGTCCTTGTTTGGAATTGGATATTGTCCATCTACTGTGCTTAATGTTTCTCCACTTGTGTATTTCCCACCTTCCCTTCACTCTATAGACTGAGATGGGGAGCTAGACGATATGTTTGAATAGCTCCTCTTGTACGGTGGATTGTGTGTGTTTTCTTGTTGTAAAGTGCTTCCCCTGTAATGTACTGCTTGTTATATGTTTTATTTAGATTTCTTTAAATGGCCCTTGTTTCTCTGTTGGTGCAAGGGGATAAAGGAATTGATATGTTGTGAGAGTCCTCTATTTGTATTCCACTTCTTCTATACGTTGTTACATGTTATGTCCTGAATATGCCACTTTTCATAAATGTGCCTTTGTGTTGTTTTATTACAGATGATGCAAAATAGTAGCTACCTATTCTTTTTGGTCTCCATGAAGCTAGCCCAAAAAGACTCTTCTTTGTACCTCTTACGTGACATTCTTCCATTATGCTTGTAGTTCTACTACCTTTGTGGTGCAGGAGCACCCTGAATGAACCAAGTGTTCCTATGGAACCTAGGGGTTTCATCAAGGTCCTAAGAGGCCTATAGTTATGTTAAGACATTGGGATAATCATTGGACCACCTTGTAAGACCATAGTTCCAAGATTGGCACCCTATGAGCCCTTGGTCAGCTATTGGTCATTAATTGTCCAAAACCCTAGGAATAGGTTGTTTTTAGGTTTTTCATGTTTGGATCCACTAGGGATCACAAAAATAATATTGAGACCAAGTTTGGTCATCAAACTTGCAAAATATGCAAAAGTTACTCAAAAGTTGTCAAGCAACTTTTGAAGTAAAATTGACAAATTTTTGTAAAACAACTCCCAAACAGCTAAATCAATTCAAATATGTCATGTAACCATTGGGAGTGCCTACAAAATCCCTTTCATGTGGGTGGTAGGCTAATGATGTAATTTGGCATTTTGAAATCAATAAAACATAACCATTTCTCTACAAATCCCGAGAACAGTTGATCTGTACAGATTGGTACGAACAAGAGGGAATGAAAATATGACACCAAGAGTTTTTCTTATGAAACTTCTTCCATTTTCTTTTGGTTTCATGTGTTTATCAATCATAGTTTAGGAGTTATTGAATTTTCAATTTCACTGCCTGGTTTGTAGGCCCTAAATTAAGGTTTCTAAGAAAATTGAGTGTAATTCCTCTCTCCACCATGGGAATTCAATGAACCTTGGTAGAAATCATGTTTATATGATTCTCTTTAAGAATTTGCAGGATAGGTTCTCCAAAATGTATCACTATGTATGCACAAATCTAGAATTAGGACAACAAACATAAATCTCATTTGGGGATCGATCAGAGGCCCTAAATTGGTGGAGGAGACCCTTGTACAAACCCTCACATGATCCAGTCATCAGTTTGGGAATTGGATGCATCCTAAAGGTACTTGTAGTACAAGTGGAGGCCAAATTCGGCCTAATTACAGAAGCAATTTGGTGTGTCATCCTGTCTCTTTCTCATTTCCATGTTCTAGGGATTGAGTCCAAAGTCTTAGGCCATAAAGGGTTTCTAAATCCCTAATTAGTTAATGGGTTATGTGTAAGAATATCATTTAAGGTCAATTTTCCTTTGGGGAAAGGCTACAAGCCTAGTCTTGGGTTTGTGAAGCAACTATGTCATATGGGTTGCAAATGAGTGAAAGAACCATTGGAACTATTTTTAGGGACCTAAATAGACCACACCTATGAGAATAGGTCACCCCTATTCCTATAAGTCACTTTGGAGGTATTGTTGAGAAATTGGGTCAAGTGCTTGTGAAGCCACTCTTGGTAGTTGGTGTTTTAGGATTGGCGAAACCTAGTGATTAGGTTGTCCTTGGGGTTTTGGGTTGTGATAACCTTAACCAAGTCCTTTCCCACACTTTTGATAAGTGTGAAGCACTTTGGCCCTAGAGAGTTGGATTTTTGGGGTGCATTTCCCTATTTGGGTCATTTGGAGGCTTCCTGCTACCCACTTTGCATCAAGTGGTATCAGAGCTATGCCTGCTCCTGAGGATGAAGATATCCCTTCAAGGGTTACAAACATTGAATTGGAAAATATGGTGAGAGAACAGAGGGCAGAGAATGCATCCTTGACAAGAAGACTTCAAGAATTTGAGAACAAGGTAGAGAGGGGAAACGAATACACCTCTGGTGGTGAAGAAGGGAGTGAAGAGGAAGATGACATCCCTGATAAGGATGTGAAAATTCCTGCAGACCAGATACCCCTTCTTGATGCCTTAAAATTTATTGGGAGAAGAACCATGTAGGAGAAGTTGGATCTACCAACTTTTAGTGGAAAGATTAATACAAATTTGGCCTTGGATTGGATAGAGGCCTTAACAAGCTTCTTTGAGTGTAAGGACATCCCTGAGAAGCAGAGAGTGAAGATGGAAAGATCCAAGTTGAAGGGAGTAGCCCTAACTTGGTGGAACTTCATCCAAATAGAGAGGGTGAAGAATGGGAAGAGTAATGTAATGTCCAAATAAAAAATAAAAGTAATATAAATTATAAACTAATAAAGATTGATGGGGAATGACTAATTCTAGAAGCATATATATGACTGTCATAAAAATACAGTCTTATTACGATGGGCATAACTTGTTTTTAAACCGTTGGATATTCCTAATTTTCACATATGTTGGAAAAAACCTAATTTGGAATAATCTCACCGGAGCGATTTTCAAAATAATATCTGGTTCAAAAGTTATGCACAATGCAATACAGGTATAGGAAAATAAACCAGAATATTTTGTCTCTTTCTTATTAACATATCCTTTTCCATTATCATCCTAATTAAAAATTATTCCACAAAATAAAATTTGCAGACCATATAAACAATATAAATATTTAAGAACACACACATATACACAGATAAATATATAATCAACCATAAACTTCCAGGAAAGCTTTCACAAAACTAAAAAACTAAAAAACATATATATTCACTTTCAGGAAACACATAGAAATATACAGAACATAAGATGTTTATGTTTTATTTTTCAACACATAGTAAACAATCACATATCAATCCATTAACATATCATTTATATAAATAAATACACACACACACATAGGAGAATTGGAGAATTCATCCCAGTATAGACCCTACCTGGGTCCTGCGGAGAAATTTTCTTCTCTTGACTGGAGTCTCTCTATAGATCTTCATGCCTTGAGTAGATAGCCTC
>MU225345.1:343976-363024 GCA_018584345.1 Thuja plicata
AAACTTTAATCCACCAATCAATACACCTCAGATTATTAAGTCCCTACAAGATGCATGCCTTGAAATACTTTGAAATAATTAACTGTCTGTCGGTTTACCTTGTCTGTCCTTATTCTCCTTGATTACTCATAAGCAGTAAAACTTATTTACCGATGCTCAGTAAATATGCAGAGTATACCGATCAATCCAGAAATGCATATGTGAAATGTAAAACAATAAAGTAATAAACTATACACACATAACACATGGATTTTAACGTGGAAACCTTGTTAAGGGAAAAACCACTGGGACTGGTACCCCAAATTTTCACTCTTCTGAAGTGAGCCCTGTTAGGAGCCAACCCTGTTAAAGGTTACAAACACACTGTTAAGTGCGACCTTGTTAGAGGATTTTTATACATAGGTTGTCACTTAGTATCTGGCATCTACGCTGCCATCCTTGAATCAACCTTCTTCTTAGACTGTCAATAGGCTTTATTCTAATCTTACTACCATCCTTGAATCAACCTCCTTCTTAGACTGTCAATAGGCTTTAGGTAAGACCAATGCTACTTTCATGAATCAACCCTTTTGGTAATCTGTTAGGATATACCTCAATTATAGAAGATGGTTAAGTCCTGCTCTGGTAAGAGACTTAATGCTTCAATGGTTAAACTGAAACACAATGACCTGTTTCTAATGCAACTTGAATTGCAGATTTTCAGATCTATTTAAGTACAATACTTCTCTAATCAATGTATCAATTCAATTCCTTTGTGCTCCACACTTTTTGCTCTGTGATGCTGTGCTTCACTATTCGTCGGTGTTTGCAGAATTCTTTAGCTCTCCCTTAGCTTGACTGACTAGGACTGTATGAAGTTTTATCCTTCACCAGTTTCTCTTCAGCATCTTCTTTCTATTCACTCCCCTTCCATGTATCTGAAGCTTACAGAAATGAATTATGCTTGTCTCTTATATAGACATGATATTCCTTAATTCCTGATTCATGATTCTTGGCGTGAAAAACAATCCAACCAATCTGATTTATGTCTTTAACTCCTGATTTATCTCGTAGTTATCTTCTTGCCAACTATATAAATCTTCTTTAAATCAATTACTTAACGGTGGTCGAATAAAACAAATAAAACAACCAGTTAAGTTTATCCTTAAGCTTTGCCAGCTAGATATTTTGTCATTTTCTGAACTCTCTGTTCCGTCGGTCAATTCTGCAGTTCGTCGTCGGTGACAACTGCCAGTTCCGTCAGTGTAATTTCAGTTAGCTTCGGGACCTCTGTCTGTCGGGCATCATTAGATCTTGCTCGTTGGGCAACTCTGTTTTCAACTCATTGGGCATCTTGTGATTCTGCTTCGTCGGGCAACATTGTCTTTTGCTCATCGGGCATCACTGTGACTTTTTCTCTGTCTTTACCGATGGTGTGCACTCCGTCGGTGTTGTCTGTCACTTAGTGAATACTTGACTTTTATGCATTTCTGAAAGCATAATCATTGTTCCATTGATTCTCTGAAGTCTTTGGTATTATGTACATGACCGTACAGATGATATCAAGTTGACATCAATGACAATACAAACCATTAACTGATTTAATGTCTTGTATCATCTTCAACTTAACATTATCAAACATTCAATCAGTTACATGTCATCACATACCATCATCCAATAATCTCATGATACTTCGCCTATCAAGGTTATTGTACTTAAGAGTTCCATAAACAACATGCAGTCATAATACTGATATAATGCAAAATCCTCGACAAGGCTTCAAGTGGGGTCCGACTTCAATATAGATCAATGATATCAAGAATCATAAATACATATATCATTATCATAATAAAGCTCCATAAATATCTCTTAATCCTCAAAGGCATGTCAATGTTTACAAGTTCTTATGTCAAGCATGGCTAGTTTTTGAGAAAATAAAATTAAAACACCCTACTTTGAGAAATAAATGTTGTGTTTATTAGTCGTGTGGACCGATCTAGCTATGGCCAATTAAAGCTTACACATGATTCAAAACTTGTTCTAGATTGACAATACTAAAAAGAAACTGATGGAAATAATTTTTCATATCACAAATTTGAATGATGAAACTTTTATGCTCCAATTATTGATCCAGAAGTCACATCTTTAGTGTTTTTTGTGTGCCTCATGCAATCCCCAAAGAAATATGGTCTCATATAATCTTGTATTGTTTAAACAACATTCAAATCTCTCACTCATATGTGGTTGACATGCACGCTATAACTATAGTATGCACACAAATTGGATTTGCTGAGAAGGCTTTAGAAAATATCAAGCAAATATAAAGATGTTGAATTTTCCTAAATCATTGGGCAATTTCAACTTAAAGCGTTTCTTTCAAGTCCATCCTCATAGATAAAATTGTTTCAATTTTACACATTTTGAGCTATCAATATTGGGTTGGAATTTACAAATTCTAATGAATTAATAGCAATAAAAAATATATTGCACACCACACCAATATGCATTCAACAAAAAATGATTACAATTTTATAGCTTAAAATGAAGCTCAATAGCGCACTACAAATTTTTATCTAACATTACCTTAACTTAAACTGATTAGCTATTCATTATTTTGAAACATTCTCATGATGAATAACTAAATTATCTAAAACTTCTAGCATACCTTGACATTGCACACATTCTTATCTTGCCTAAATACTTAATTATACATTATTCATGTTAGACCATTTATCGTACTATGTGTTGGTGCTCAAATCAACATGGATTTCCTATGGACATGCCAATCCAATGCTAGGAAACCCAAATGATTTGGCCAACTAACAAGATTCAACCAAGGAAAGGTTGAACCTTCTACAATTCTGGCTCTGCAGAACCAAGGCTGGTAAGCCTATACCTTAAACTTATCCTTCAAGTCTTAAGTCTTTTTATAGTAGATAGAACACGCCTCAAATCCTCTCTCTCAAGTATGGAAAAGGCACTTGAAATAAGTCTAACTGAAAGCAATATATCATTAACTGCAAAACTGAAATACTTAGAGTAATTGAAGGAATGTTTAGAAAATATATGTATAAATGGAAAAGAACAGATGGATAGGATGTCACAAAACTTTAAACAATAAACTGAATAACCATAATCCAATTAATGAATAGATCAGAGCCTTATTATATCATGAACAATAGAGTCAAAAGCATCACAACCCTACGTACAACCTTAGAGACAGTTTGCAAGAAACATATCACTTCAAAGGTGTTCAAATGAGCATGTATCTCAAGATAAATCCACAACTATTTCAATTGAATTTAACTTTTCAAATGATAGACCGATTGACTTTGGTCATAGATAAATTAAATTTAACCATGCAAGATGAAAAGACCAATTGATAATAAAACTATAAACTTAATCAAAAGAATGCAACATCTAACTATCACTTTGAAGAAAATCAAAAGATTTTATCCAAGGGACTAATAAAAAATGAAGTTGCATCTATTCTCACAAATGAAACAAAAAGTACTTATCTTTATTGATTTTGAAAAAATGATACATCCAGGTTCGTGTTACATTTCTTGATCCAAATCTATCTAATCTATCAAAATTGTATGATTGTAGTTTTTTTTTTTTACATTTTACACCACATATATGTGGATGAATGGTTTTCACACCCCTTTAGGGTGAAGAGACACCACCCTATGTTAAAATTTAAAAACTTTCTTTGAAAAAACTAATCAACAAACAAACTAATAACTACCTATCTTTCGGATTTGTCTTTGGCCGAAAATCCCAAATAAATTGTACGAACATTAGATTTTTACTGGAGATGGGAAAATTGATTTTCCGAACTGGGTCTGTTTTAGATTTTCAATATTTGATCGTTTTCAGTCTTTGGCAACATCATCTTTATAGAAGGTCAAAATTCCAGCATCTCTGAAACCTTCACTTACAAAATTTTGATTGTTCCTGTCACAAAGCTTCCTTCCTTAATCCCTAAACTTTTAATTAAAAAGTAATATAATTTTGTATCCCATTTCATGTACTCCATTATATCATCAATTATTGGGCGTGGATTTTAGGATGTCATTTTTTAGAGTTTTATCCAAATTTTGCCAAAATGTAGAGCTCCAACAATGTGTACATCAACTTTACCTCTCATGATTAAATCATTTATCTTACAAAATGATGTTGAATTTCAATTTGTATTTAGAATCACCATGACAAATTGAATTGGTTATTAATTTTGTTAAACTTTTATTTCCACATTTGATAGGTATTGATTCTTCTTCCTTTTCTTTGACATCTTAAGAATATTCCTCAACCAAACATGGAGCAATACATATGCTTTATATTCAACTTTAATAGAGGAAGCGAGAAAATTGGTTACTTCTTGTTGCTCCAAAATTCAGGGTTTCATCTAGAATAATTATTTGAGTCATTATTAGCATCAACCATAAAATTACACAACAAAAATCATTTGAGCCTATGTGAATTTTATGTGGGAGTATTTTACTTAGTTACCAAGTGTCACTTTTTTATATAATATGATCCTATTATTCTTGCATAATAAACATTCACTAGCTTCTCTAAACTTTTATGAAATCATCTACAGCCATTGCTTGAACCATTAATATCACAAACATTAAAATTACACTTGAGAAACTATTTTTAGCCTAGAGAAGTTTTATTTTGGTATATTTACTTAGTTCTACCATTTTCCATTATTTTCTTTCATGAAAAAATATCTATTATCTTATTAAAAAAAATTACGGGTTCATCTAGAGTCATTACTTTAGCCACTAGTGCCACTAACATTTAAATTGCACTTGAACAAGCATTTTGAGCCTCTGGTAATTTTCATTGGGAGTAGTTCAACTAGTTCTCAAGTGTCATAATAGAATAATATTCTTCTTGTATAGAAAACATCTATTAACTTCCTCAAAATATAGGAGTCGACATAGAAAAATTACTTGAGCCATTAGTACCATCAACACTAAAATTACATTTGAATAATCATTTTGAACTTTGAATTTTATTTTTGAGAAACTCAATTAATTCTAAGTGTCATATTTCTTAATATAATCATATTATCCTTGCATTAAAAACATCAACACTTAGCCTCTTCAAAATTTAGAAGTTCATTTGAAGTCATTACTTGATCTATTAGTACCATGAATATTAGAAATTACACTTGAACAACCATTTTGAGCTTAAAGAATTCTATTTGAGAGCAATTACATTAGTTCCGAAGTGTCATTTTATCATGTTCTTCTTACATTAAAAATGACCTTGTCTATGTAAAATACCTTCACGGGATTAGTTCAATCAATTCAACCCAAAAACATGAAAGATTAAGCTAAATAAACTTTAAATTGAAAAGAATTGATAAACATCCCATGGTTCTCTAATTAGAAGGACAATATGAATGCTCTCAGATCTTCAAAACATTCCTAAAGTGACAACCTCTAAAATGAGATTGCAAATACGATGAAAAGCTAAGCTTAAAATGCAAATTCCATGCAAAACTAAGCCAAATTTGCCTATCTAAATGCTCTTGATTCTCCATGATCAATATGTGAAACTAAATTCAATTTGACTCTAGAGATAATAGTACTAAATTGAACTCCTAAGATGAATGCAAATTGACAATAATGGTGATACAAAATGAGAGTGGATGACAATGGATGCTTTTCTCTTAGAATGCCTCCTATTTATAGAATTCCTAAAATTAGGAGCACGGGTTAGAGGGGGGTTGATTCAACTCATCGTTAACCAAGTGACTGAGTTGGTGGTTTCAAATATTGTGAAAAAGAGACAAAGATGGACGATCAAGATAGCAAAGGCAATTTGGATGGTGGAGATAGCAAAGCCTCTTGAGTGATCCATGTGATTCAAATGCTCTCATCTCATTGGTTGATTGAGATTTTGTCCTTTTGTGGTGGGTGAGAATAAATGAATTTAACAATTGATTTAATTGATTTAATTTAGCCATGTCTCCCCTTGAATGGGTTGGATTAAATTTGATTTAAACTATATAATTACTTAATTAAAATCAATTGCACAATTATTTGATCTTTTTGATTTAATTAATCCAATAGCTTTGATTTCAATTAATTCATGCTTTGATCTTCAATTGCTTGATTTTAGTTTGAGTTTACTTTGACCAAATTAGGTTGTATACAAATGCCCCTCTTTGAATCAATGTGTGAAGCACGTTGTTTCAAAGAATCATTGATGTCCTATTTGAATTTGATGTTGGATCCACTAATTAATACTACTTTGATGATCTTGATTTGATGCTGATGTGATGTTGATATTCATTTCACGATGATGCAACCTTGATGTGATTCCTTGATATTGATTCGATGTGTGATACTGATCTAATTGATGTAGATAATGATGTCATATTTCTTTGATGATGACGCAACCTTGATATGAATCCTTGATGAAAAATTTAAACTGATTTTGATGCCCCCTAAAGATTTGATCAATTTGATTGAATGATAGGATGTTGCCCCTAATGATGAAAAAAAACTCTAATATGAATACTTGATTTGAATACTTGCTTTCGATATGATGCCCCCTCGGAAAATGAATCGAAATTGAATTGAAAAATTTGGATAAATTGTGGAATTTTGAATTAGATTACAATTTCAATTTGTTTCCTGATAAAATCAATTTAGAATATGCCCCAGTTGAATTAGATCATTGACCTGTCTCGAAGACTAAATTACATTCCTTTTTAATGAATGAGTCAACATTTTTTGATGTGTATTTCAATGTCAGATGATAGGATATGATGCTTCGACCTCACGATCTAGAGGATCAAAAATAGATGTGCTCACTGAGATTGATAGAAACCTCAATTGAGCAGATAGGATGGATGATGGTTGATGATTGACTGATTAAGATGATCGATAAATGATTGACTCGTTGATAGACCTATGCAGATGTCTTTTTGATGCTCCAGTTAGGTTGATGATGTTTTGATATCGTTTGATGTCAGTCAAAATCACTTGGTTAACGTTGTATTGATGTCAATATGATAGGATAGGTAGGTTGATGGATTGATTTTCCTTCCTCAAGATCTAGAGTTAGAAAATTTGATGCGCTCAAGATGAGAAAATAGATGATTGGATAAATGATTGACGTTCGATGATCAATTGGATGATTTGACTGATTAATATTTAATTTGATAGGCTTAGATAGATGTTTCGATGATAGAAAATTAGGGACTAGTAGAACAACAGGGTCATCCGCTGGTGAAAGTGCAAATATAGGTATAGGTGATGGACAAAGTTAGGTTGCCCCTAGTTGATTAGATGTTTATTGATGATATCCTTGATGTAGCATTGATCATTTTATGGATCATACATTTGATGATGTACTTTGGTTATGGACTTTGATGATATAACCATGATTAACTTTTCACCCCCTTTTTGAGAAATCCCATAACTAAGATGCATTCCTTAGAGAAAATCACTTAAACTAAAATGCAAGTCTAATCTAAAAAGGAATGCAAGATGTAACTATGGTTGTCACTTATCATTGGATTATGTTACTTTTTTGCTATTTTTTCATCATTGAGATTTTTGGAACCTAAAGTTGGTATAATCCTCACTGGTTAGATTTGCAAACCATGATGATATGAATGCCTCCTTCCTTCAGATTTCAATAATGAAGTCGGTACAACTCTCACTAGTGTGACCATGGGAGTATGAATACTGCTTTCATCGTATTCAATGTTGCAAGTGGATTTCGACATTAAGATATGGAAGATCTAAATGGAAAATGTATCCATTTGCGTAAATAGGCAAAGATTTTATTCCTTCAATATGTAAATGTCCTCGATGATCCTTTGATGACCACATCGTTAGACGAGTTTACATACTTCTATGAATCAATCTTACAAGTAGACACACATAAATCAAGAAAATATCATGCCTCCATCATTTCTTATCTAGTCAAAGACACCATTGATTTTCTAAAAAGACATGATTCCAAAAATCAAGTAACACCCCAGAATAACATTGCTTTTGTTTGTGGATCCATATTTCAGAAGAACTTCATCCATTTTGATCTTTATTCAAGTTTTTAATCCTGATTAAGGTTTGATCATATTTGATGTTGCAGATTGGTGTGATGTTGAATCTCGATCACACTGGAATGTTTGAAATTGATATGAACCAAAGGGTTCAAGTGTCATGATTTTGGTTTGATGTAATGATTTGTGTCAATTGGGTTTGTCTTCATGAGCTCATTGATTTTGGATCGTGCCCCTATTGGAGCTTTTTCTTGCAGAATACTATATAGCAACAATGCTTGACTCTTATAAAACCCAAATTCTGATTAAGTCAAGAAAAAAGTCCAATTAACAAGGATTAAATCCTCCTTCACTTTGAGCTCCACAGGCTCACGTGGGTGTACCTAAATTGATTTATTTTTATTCAATAAATCATGCAGTGGATTAACTTTTCACAATGATCCGCTCCTACCTTTTACTGCAACTGTTGATAACAAATCCTACAAATGCTAACAATCATCTTTATGCAGAGTTTCACAAGCCAGACTATGAACTTGATAAGAGAAAATACTAGTGAAATAAGGATTCTCATCCTTCTTATTTTTGAGTTCCAAACTCAGGCAAGGCTGACCTATTTACTTCCCTAAATATGTAGTAGTTGTCAACAGACAAGCTTAATATAACATAAAAATGAAAATGATAACAGTTTGTGTATAGATTTGATGGGAACTACACAATCTACAATATTAGATTAGTGCCTTATCCAATGGGCATGGATTCATTCAATATGTAAAGACCTTCAATATCAAAGACACATCAAATGTAAATCTTGTACTGAATACTGCATTAGACTATGCCTTACATAATCTATTCACACTTCCTAGAAGTATAAATACTTATCAAAGCTGTTTCAATCTCCTACTCACTGAAACTATATTAAGGATTTAATTCTCTCCTTGAAAGAAACCTTAAAACAGTTCGACACTCTGCCTTACAAAGTGATGAACTGGAATGTCCTTAACAGCCAATCCAAATGAGTATAAAAATTGGAAACAAAGACAACTATTCATTCAAATCATGCAAATCACAGGAAAATACATACATATACTGATATTAAAGCATCAAATACATATGAAATCAGATCCTAAGAGACCACTAATAAACTTGATTAAAATATGCAGAACTAGCTTTTTTGGCATAAAATTCCCATGCCTAAAAAATGATCCTCAAAGTCCTTTTATAGAAACAAGGACTGCAACAAGCTTCAGATTCATTTAGGGTTAGGGTTAAAAATATTAAAATATTACATGACATAGAATATTAATTTATCATAACAACTAAGCAGTTGTGTCATCCATTCTTTAAAACATTCCTTGCTCTAGTTTGTAAGAAATTTGATCTAGCCGCCAACTTGTTGGGAAATTGAAGAACCATTCCCTGCAAAAGGAATAACAGATGGAATGTCTTGTCTGCATTTATTATCTCAGGAACTTTTACCCTTCAGATCTGCAGGAAGTCAACTACCTTTTCTGGGAAATCTCAAGTTCTTCAAAATATGATTGAATCTGCATTATAAAACTCTGAGACCACTCTTTATTTATGATGAAGAACAGAACAAGATAAGCCAAGGTTTTGGAATATCGTTTACATGCTAACAAAAACCCTAAGAAGATAACCTATGATTAAATGCGCTCAAAAACACCAAACTATCCTCCATACGGTATCCAACAGGTGTAAAAATGTAGCCCAGAAGATCAAATCGATCCATTAAACTCTCTACAGCAAGACGACATAGATCATCACTTAGAAAACCTGAGAAAGTCTTTCAAATATTTGAAAAGTTGTTAAACGGCTACAAATGGCGTGGAAATCAACATTGACGACCCAGATTTAAACTTTCTTGTACTTTAAAATATAGCCATAGATTCTTTTTAGGTTACCCGGTCTTTTAGATCTGATCTTGGATAGGGGGCACACATGTGCAATGCCTCAAAGGATAGATCTCAATCACTTTTGCATCAAGGATTCACACTCACCACACAATATTTTTTAACTTATTTGATCTTTACTTTATCTCTGACTTCGGCCCTTAACCTGCCTTGAACTAGCCTTGAACTCTAGTTAGCTAATTTCTTCTTATCTCCAAGTCACTGAATCCATTGGCTAAATCTAGTCACATTGTGATATTACATGCACACCACAAGATCTCTCCTTGAATCAATGGTCCGCACTTGATCACTGAATCATTCTGTACTTTTTCAAATCATCTAGAGATCACGCGTAGACACTTGATCTTTTTATACATCAATGATCAACGTTTAATCTTGAAGTAAACCTGACTAGAATTTGAGCTTTATCATAGGTTTATTACGAGATCAAGAGACATACTAGATCACCAAGTCGCTAAATGAATACACTAACCATGGTTTGATCCTGAGACTCAGCGAGAACCATCCTTTCTGACCCTGTACTTGGACACGTGTCTACATATGATCAAACTCCATCTTTACCCTGAGTCACTTTCTTTACCATGATCAAATCTGGAGATCACAAGATAACTAAGTCTCGAGATCTCTGAATGACTTTCTTAACCTGAGTAACATCACGAGATCTAGCGCATACCGCCCAATCAAAACTATGTCAGAACAAGATCCACAACCCTCTCAAGATTGATGGATAGGAAGAAGACTTTGACTTTTATTGTGAGATCTAGCGTTGGCCACACACATGACAAAAATAAGACTTAAGTGGCTCCGAAAAGGTAACTACGAAATAGAACCCCACATGAAGGATTTAGGGTTTAGCAATAATTTGACCAAGGAAATAGGGTTTTCTTAAAACCAACAGCTATAAATTTGAATCTAGGGTTTAAAACTTTGCAAAACATAGCAGGATTTTCATCATTTAAATCAGATTTTTCATAGAGACTTAGGGTTTTAATTCAAATATTAATGGAGCTATGAGCTAGACATAAAAATTTGGAAATTTAATAGGGGATAAAAACCTTTTTTGTAACCCTACACAGGTCCAAACCAAAATGTAGCAAATAGACAAAATATGACCAACAATGGCTCTGACTGAGGATGTTTGATTGCTAGATCAAGGAAAGAATCCATATCTCTAGGAAAAGTAGACCACAACTACGCACAGCTCTGCAGAAAGACTCTGGAATATATACAAATGTACAACCTTCAACAAACTAGCATAGCTAAAACCAACTACCTATATACATGAATACTGTGCATGGAAAAATTCAATTAAAGAAAGGTTTTAGGAATTGTCCATGCACTAGCAATTCCAATACCTCATCATCCAAATTTCTTAAGAAATATGAATCCTTACCATGTGTTTGATGAATGATATAAGGCCCTAACCACAAGGATTCAAACTTTTTATGTTTCCCTTTATCTTCAACCTTAGCATTCCACTGTAATACCATGTCATATGGCTGAAACTTTCTATTATTTGCTCTTTTTTCAAATAGATATTTCATTTTCTATTGTCTCTTCAAGTTCTTATGTTGTCCTTCTCTTCTGATTTCATCCAATTCAATTAACTGGATCATTTTGTTATGCATAGCATCACTTACTTCAAGACCTTCTTCCTCAATGAATTTTTAAACAGGAAGTAAACTATTCAATGGTGGCCTGGCCTACATACCATACACCAATTCAAAAGGGGACTTGTCAGTAGCCTTTTTCACAGTTACTCTATCAGCCCATAAGGCTAATTTCAACTTAGAATGCCAAGCTCTTTTATTTGTTGTTAAGGTTTTCTTTAAAATCTACATAATATTCTTATTACTGGATTATGCTTGTCCATTAGCTTGGGGATGGTATGGGGAAGAATATGACATCATAATTTCATATTCATCACAGAAATCCTTAAATTCTTCTGACCTAAAACACATAGCATTATCCATTATCAATTTTATAGGGACACCAAATCTGGTCAGAACATTTTCCATCTGAAAATCAATGACCACCTTACTAGTTTCCTTCTTAGTAGGAATTGCCTCTATCCATTTTGTGAAGTAATCTGTGGCAACCAATATCCAACTATGTCCTCCACCAAATGTTTTTGAAAACTCCCCAATGAAATCAATCCCCCACATGGAAAAGGGTTCCTCAGCCACTACTGGATTTAGAAACAAAGCACTAGAATACTTTAGCTTGGAAGCAAATCTCTGGCATGCTTCACACTTTCGTACAAACTTGAAGGAATCTTTAAATAAACAGGGCCAAAAATAACCAGCCCTCAGGATCTTATGAGCATTTTTTTTGGCAGAGCAATGTCGACCACACACACCAGCATGCATTTCTTTTAGGACCTTTTCAACTTCCCCTCATCTAGGCATAACAAAAGTACACCATTTCTGTCTTTCCAATATAAATGGTGTGAGTGTTCCAAGGCTTGCTAGCACTTCATCCAAGAGACTTAGCTTGTCTCTTCTAGGAACATAATCTCCTCTAGGTCCTGATTGGCTTATATGATTAACTAAATCCAATTCCAACTCTTCTCTAAGAGTTTCACTTTTTGTGCTTCACCTTTGAAAGACTAACACCTTTTAGTTAGTTCAATTCTTCACTTCTCCCACTACACTTAGAAGGATCTAAGTGCCAACTCCACTCTAGCATTCATGATTCATTGCAGGGGTGTTAAGAATGTTGTAATCCATGCATATGTTCCCATTTGACTACATTTTGATGGATCCCTTAACCCTTTTTAGTCGAGTTCAAACTTTAGTCTCCAAGAGGCCTAATTGGGCTTATTTCCTTGTAGCCTTTCACAGTGACTTTTTCCCAATTCTTTCAAAACTTTCCCAAAGAAGTTGAAAATCCAATCCCACATTCAAATACCCTTTATCATTTTACAAAGGATTTTGTAGGTTTTAGTCTCCTAGACCCTCCATACATAGGGTTCCTACTATCTAGGACCAATAGGGCTAATAGGCCTAATTTCTAGGATTGTTTGCAACACAGTTTAAAACTTGCTCAAAACTTGGTCTCAGGGATTGGTATGAACTCAACCATCACATTATGTCAAGATATGACCATACCCTATATGGAACTATACTTGGTTCGTACAGTACTTCTCTACCCTGCAAGAAATCTCCTTTTCTTCAGCACTAAACCTCTAACCGGGCACTGTCTGCTCGCCTAGGGCTAAGTAGTAAAAATAGCTCTCCATCTTCCTAAGTCTCCTAATCCTAAAAATATATACACTACTGACTCCCCTAACATATCCATCCATCCTTAGGTGTTTCCCATGGTTAGATTTCATGGGGGAGTCATGAATCGATTAACTGGTCAGGACTGGACTAGTGGAGACTCTAAACCAAAAACAATTTATTCAACAGACTAAAACTACTCTAATCAACTTGTCTATTAAATGGAAAAGTCTTAGAACAGTCTAAAGAACACTGAACAATCACTAGATTTAGTCTTTCAATCCATTACACATGACTGTCACATCAAAATGCTCGGGTTTTCTAAATACAAAGTTGCAGAGCTATTATTCAATGTTCAAAACTTGTTACAATGAATGACTAACTTCGAGTTTCGATCCTTGGGTAGCATTAGATGCCATCTCCATGATTCTAGGGACTGTTAGTCGATATCCCACTTCCTATTCATAAGTGGATCCAAAGATAACTGGGTTGCATGCAACATTTGCAATAATTGCAAATGTTGTCATAGCAACTTTTTAGCAACTTTTGGCATCTTTGCCATTATGCCTCCTCCCTAAGTTTTAGGACCTCTAACCTCTTCATTTCGAGGATCCAAGATCATTCATGACCTTATGGCATCTCTAAGACATCATGAATGTGTTTAAGACACATTGAAGACTCTAACTCAAACTCCTAACACTAAGAATTTTAAAACTACTAACAATGGCTAATTTGGTGACCTTAGTCCTAATGACTAGCTCACCTATCCCACATTGCAATGATCTTCTAAGGTCTAAAAACAAAACTAACTATCTTGACTTGGCCAATGTCAAGTACAAGCCAAAACATCCTAACTATGGAGGTTAGCCTAGGTGTGCTCCTGCACCAATAAATCTCCTTGTACTAATGTGTATCTTTGAGCTTGCAACCTAAGGGTTCTTTTGTGATTATCTGTCAAAATCTCAGGGCACTTGGAATTTTTGAGATATTACATGATATCAACATAATAGGGTTGTCTTTCAATACTAGTCACTGTTGAATCTTGTACTATAACATTATTTACCTGAACCAAATCCATATTCTCTTATCATTAACTTTGCTAGGCCAAGTCCTCTTACTAATTTGGTTATATGGATTTCCAAATTAAATTCTTGAATCCTATTTATCCTTTTGCATCGCTTACCAATAACCTCTGATTGAGTAAGAATATCCTTGATTGCTGGATGAGGTATATATGCAATTACTTTTGCACAAACCAAATAAGTTCTATATGACTTTACAGCTTTAACCAGGGCATATGCTTGTTTTTCCATCATCTCATAGTTCAACTCTACAACTTGGAGCGATTTACTGAAAAATGCAATGGGATGTTCATAACCCTCCTCATCCTTTTGTAGTAACACAAAAACAATTGTATGAAAAGATGCAAAAGAAAATAATGAAAATAGCCTACTGTAATCAGGAGACTTTAAAATAGGTGTTTCTTGAACTGCCTTCTTGATCTTTTCAAAATCATATTGTGCTTCTTCATATCACTTAAACTTTGCATCCTTTTTCAACAATTTAATTATAGACTTAACAATTTCTGCAAAGTTAGCAATAAATCTCCTCACAAAAGTAATCTTTCCTAAACAATAATGTACTCCTTTGACATTCTTTGGAGCAGTGACCTTCTGAACTACTTCTATCCTCTCTGGGTCAATTCTTACTCCCTCCTTTGACACAATGTGTCCTAGTAACTTTCCTTTTGTCACTACAAATTGAAATTTCTTAGGATTCAAAGAAACTCCATATTCCAAATCGTTATTAAAAATATTTTCTAAATGCCCACAATGGTCCTCTGCTTTCTTGGAATATGTTGTCAAGTCATCTTGATAGATCACCATAAATAAATTAATAAATTATTTAAATGCAACATCCATAGCTCTCTGGAATGTTGCCCCTGCATTTATAAGACCAAAGGGCATACTAATATACACATATGTTCCCCATGGAGTAGTGAATGCAGTTTTAAATTTCTCCGATTCCTTTACTAATACCTGGTTGTAGCCTGAAAAACCATCCATCATTGACAATAAATCACAACCATTAACTTTGTGTAACATCGCCTCCATATTAGGCAAAGAATAATTATCCTTTAAAGATGCAATATTCAAGTTCCTAAAATCAACACAAAGCCTTATATCACCATTATTTTTCCTCACTGGGACCAAATTAAAGACCCAAGTTGAATGTCTTATGGGTTGAATAATCCCTGCATCACTCAACCTAATCAATTCTTGTTACATTTTGGGGGCCAATAATGGGTTGATTGGTCTCTACTTTTGTCTGAATGGCTTGGCATCTGGTTTCAGTGGGATCTCATGTTGGAAAAGGTCCTCCCTATAGGCTTTTAGGTCCTCATATGACCAAGCAAATACATGCTTGTGTTACGTTAACAATTTTATCAGATTTTCCCTAACATGGGATTCGAACCTCCTTCCAATATATACTATTTGAGGTGTTGTTTCTGATCCTAAATTTACTTCCTCCAAATCCTCAATTTTAGCACTACTCCTTTTTGATAAATGATCATCTTGATCATTGAATAATGCTTCTAGTTCTATCATCCCCTTAGGAATATGATTAGAACTCAACTGGACAACCTCATTTCCCAAAACAATATCCTTGCCATCAATCACCTCAACTAAAGAATTACAATCTACATGTTGTCCTTCATAATGGTCAAGGCACTGAATAAACCTGAGAATATCTAGATCATCCTCAAAAAATTTCTAGTTGTAAACATTATCAGGGACAACTAGTCTAGTCTTAACTTCGACAATTGATACCCCACTCAAAGTCAAATCACCATTCTTTAAAGCAACATTAGCTAGAAAATCAGCCATGATGTTTTTTTTTTATGAATAGTGCCTTTTCTATTTATAAAATATTAAAGTTACATGATGTTTTTTGACCTTTCTATCCATTTAATGTTAAAGGTATCAAAAAATTCAATCTGATCCCAAATAGCATGCTTGTACATTTTTAATCTGTCATTTTTTTACAACATACTTGGATCTAACTTGTGCTACTACTAGCTCAGAATCCTCATTAAAATTTTAAAAATTTGATACCATGCCTAGTAGCAATATTTAATCCCAAAAACAAGGCTTCATACTCAGCAGTATTATTTGTACACTGAAAAGTTAACAAGAATGAGTATTTGAATGTAGTACCTGATGGAGAAATAAATAGAAAATCAGCTCCTGATCCCTCTTTGGAACAAGCTCCATCAAAGTAAATTTTCCATAGGCCACCTTGTTGTGTGTTCAACTCTTCAATTAATGGATCAATATTTTTGCATTGTGGAAAGATCTTCTCTATTATAAAGTTTTCCATGTCTACATCCACACAACAATTAAGCATATTATCTTGCACCTTCTCAACATTCACTGGTGCTCGAGGTTCTCTATACAATTTTATTTCATTCCCATTCACTAGGATTGTTTCATAAGATAAGTCCAATTGGACATGACCTCCAACTGCTGTGACCCATTATCTAGATAATAGCATACCATAATGGGGTTGGGTATCTACACCAACTACATCCATTTTGTAAGTTGCCTCAAGAAAGAAAAGCATCTTAACTTCTACTCCTTTCAAAGTTCCCACCACAGGGACTTCTCTATTATCCATGGCATAACACCTTCCATAGAAAGTATCAACATTCATACCCAATTCTTTCATTACACCATATGGCATTACATTTGCAGCGGCACCAATATCAATCATACATTTTTTTACAAGTTTGTTGTTTATCAACAAGGTTACATAAAAAGGGTCAACTTGAGAGGGCTCTTGGGTAATCATATTACCAACATATAAGATAGGTGTTTCTATCTCATGACTAACACCCTTCATTTTACTCTCCCTTGTATTATAAATAGGGTCATCAACTATCCCTTTGAAAAAATATGTTCTAGCATCCCTATGTTCCTTTATTTTTAACATTTCACTCAAAGGAACTGACACTTTCATTTGCATAAGAGCATGTTTTATATTAAATTCAGGTAATATAGACAAAATATCATTTGTGCTCTTACCTTTGTTCCCTTTGTCAGTAACAACTTTCTTATCAACTTTTGCTTCCTCCTTTCCTCCTTGGGCAGAAGAAACTCTCCTTGTTTTGTACCTTCCTTCTTATTTTTATCTTTCCTTTGAGATTCTGTAACAACCTGTGAGGCATCTTCTTTAATGAATACTAAAGCAGGCTTACCTTGACCAGGTTCTACCCTTATATTCCTCAAATTGTAAGCACTCCTAGCTTGATTGATTGCTACTTGTTGGAATTATATTGTGAATGTAGTACTGAGAGGGGAGGGGTGAATCAGTACCTCTAAAAATTTTCTTGGTTAGCCCATTAACCTTTAGTCATCAGTTTGTAAATTATTTTATCTAACTGTTCATCTTTCTTTATGCATATGCAATCATAACATAAGTTATTTAATATGTAACCATACAAGAAACATTCATGAAAATAGATAACACATAACACAAGATATGGTAACGCAAAAAGCTCCTGTTAGGAAGTAAAAACTGCGGTGGGGATTGTTACCCACAAGACTTCACTATCTGTAGATAAGAAGGGGCCGATAAAGGCTTATAATTGGTCACTTCTGATGACCTACCCTGTTAGGAGTATTATAGTGGAGACTTGTTAAGATCTACTTCTTTTTAAGCTTTAGCAACACTGTTAAGTGTGCACTCTGTTAAGAGATTTGTAAAGAATTGTTAAGTCCACCTTCTACAAAAGGATTTTAGATGTGATGCACTTGTTAGAATGCAACTACATAAGTCTTTGATCTGATGATATATGCAATCTCTAATTACTGATAACAGATCCAATAAAGCTTCCTATGTATGAGTAATCATCTTTTCATTATTGAATAATACCTTTCTTTGCACGTCGGTAGCCTCTGTGTGTTCTTGATAATTAGATATAATCTGTTTATGAACTTGGCATGAATTTTGCCTTCTGCTCCTTAGATGCTCTTCGTGGCTATCAACAACAATGAATCCATAATTCACAATTGATTAAACATCTATTTATATTAGATTTTAGCTCTATTCTTGATTCACGCTTCACAGGTTAACTCTAGATCCAAGGTTTACAACTTGACCTTGATCCTTAGTTAAATATGTTTTAGATCCGTTAGGATGCTTTAAAACATTTACATTATGCTTGCTTGACCCTCAAGTAATGATTTAAAACAAATTAAAACTCTATAAATAGAATTACAATGTTTTATCTAACGTGTAAAAATTAGATCCACTATTTGCAGGTTCAGTTACTGACGGTCAGTTTTGACGCTCGGTATGCTCTGTCAGTCTGTCGGTTTTCTTCATATTTTGGTCTGTCGGGTATCTATCCCATTGGTATCCCTTTTAGACTATTCGTCGGTTTTCTAGTTTCGTCTGGTCCCTTCACAGTTCTGCTCTATCAGTTTTGTTCTCAAAACAATATCGTCGGTGATGATCTTTGTGTTATGTCATTGACCCGTCAGTGATGTCATGTTTACTTCGTCGGTACAATACTTGTCAGTGTTCATCGGGCAATTCCATACTTAGCACTTTTACCTCGTCGGGTATCCTCTCTTCTGTGCATCGGTTAGCTACATACACTGTTCGTCGGGTAGCTATACCGATGGTCTCTGTCAATGTTTTTCACTAAGTGTACTAATGGCAAAACTTAATGTCATCAATCTCCCCCTTTGAAATTAGTATCAAAAACATGATATGTGCAACATACTGAATGTATTAGTATGTACACCTATGTATACTTCTTCCTTAGTCATTTGAATGACTCCCCCTATGTATATGCCGGTAAGTGTAAGTATATATAC
>MU225345.1:369143-392395 GCA_018584345.1 Thuja plicata
TTAGTCATCAGTTTGTAAATTATCTTATCTAACTGTTCATCTTTCTTTATGCATATGCAATCATAACATAAGTTCTTTAATATGTAACCATACAAGAAACATTCATGAAAATAGATAACACATAACATAAGATATGGTAATGCAGAAAACTCCTGTTAGGAAGTAAAAACTGCGGTGGGGATTGTTACCCACAAGACTTCACTATCTACAGATAAGAAGGGGCTGGTAAAGGCTTACAACTGGTCACTTCTGATGACCGGTACTGTTAGGAGTATTATAGTGGAGACTTGTTAAGATCTACTTCGTTTGAAGCTTTAGCAACACTGTTAAGTGTGCACTCTGTTAAGAGATTTGTAAAGAACTGTTAAGTCCACCTTCTACAAAAGGATTTTAGATGTGATGCACTTGTTAGAATGCAACTACATAAGTCTTTGATCTGATGATGTATGTAATCTCTAATTGTTGATAACAGATCCAATAAAGCTTCCTATGTATGAGTAATCATCTTTTCATGATTGAATAATACCTTTCTCTGCACGTTGATAGCCTTTGTGTGTTCTTGATAACTAGATATAATTTGTTTATAAACTTTGCATGAATTCTACCTTCTGCTCCTTAGATGCTCTTCGTGGCTATCAACAACAATGAATACATAATTCACAATTGATTGAACATCTATTTATACTAGATTTTAGCTCTATTCTTGATTCACGCTTCGCAAGTTAACTCTAGATCCAAGGTTTACAACTTGACCTTGATCCTTAGTTAAATATGTTTTAGATCCGTTAGGATGCTTTAAAACATTTACATTATGCTTTCTTGACCCTCAATTAATGATTTAAAACAAATTAAAATTCTATAAATAGAATTACAATTCTTTATCTGACGTGTAAAAATCAGATCCACTATTTGCGGGTTCAGTTACTGACGGTCGGTATGCTTTTTCAGTCCATCGGTATCCCTTTTAGATTGTTCGTCGGTTTTCTAGTTTCGTTCGGTCCCTTCACAGTTCTGCTCTATCAGTTTTGTTCTCAAAATTGTATTTTCGGTGATGATCTTTGTGTTATGTCATTGACCCGTCAGTGATGTCCTGTTTACTTCGTCGGTACAAAACTTGTCAGTGTTTGTCGGGCAATTCCATACTTAACACTTTTACCTAATCAGGTATCCTCTCTTCTGTGTGTCAGTTAGCTACATACTTTGTTCATCGGGTAGCTATACCGATGGTCTCTGTCAATGTTTTTCACTAAGTGTACTAATGGAAAAACTTAATGTCATCACTGCTATGGTTAAAGATCTTTTCTCCTCATCACTAGGCAACCTGAAATTGGGATACTCTCTGTCATCACTTGAAGTATAGATAGTATTTTGCAACGCAGTATCAGGTTCATTATCCGAGTCAAAGAAAACTTGTTGTTGGTATCTTTTGTAATGCTCTCTCCTAGTATCTATATCTGCAACTAGCTCTTCATCTTTAGAGGACCACATATCTTTATTCCTATTCATAGTGAACATATTTACCACATGGTCTTCTTGTTCTAGGTTTATTTGTTCATTGCTATCCTTCATCTATTAAACTAAATCTTGAGAAACAACACATTGAAAGGAAGAATGGGGTAATTTACAAGCACGACACCAAGGGGTATTTTCTACATTGTATGCAACATTTCTTTTCAAAGGATTAGGGGTTACCTAAGTCTTCTAGCACTCCTAATTTTCAATAATAGGTCTTCCATCCTTCCAATTTGTCTTGTATGGCATATCCTTTAAGTTTGGGATTTTATCATACCTTTGATTTTGATACCTATTTTCATGAGGAGCCCGGTAATTTTTATCAACCTTGGTAGCAAGGTCTTTTACTGCACTTACTAATTTATCCATCCTATCATCATCCTTGTCTGGTTTACTTGTTTGTCCTTTTGTATCCTTCCACAACCTTCCATCTTCTCTCTTTCCCATTTTTCCCAAGGCTTGCCTATTGCTTTCAATATTTATAGCCGTTTTATAAGCTTCCCCCAGACTATGTGGATTTTTATCCCTTAAAAGATATGACATCTTTCCTTCCATAGCATTGAAATATGTGGTTAAACATACTTCCTCATCCAGTCTCAAAACTTGAAATAACTTGTTCATGGCCTTTTGAAACCTACTATTGAAATTTGCCATACTTTCATTCGGGAATTTCTTAATGTTGTTAAATTCATTTAACATAAAACTGGTATTAACGTATTCACGATATTATTCTTTAAAACATTCAACAAGCTCTTCCCAAGATGCTATACTATTTTTAGGTAAACTCCTATACTAGTCTCTAGCATCTTCATCCAAAGATTGAACAAATAATTTCATGAGTACATCCTCATGATCAATTTCAAAGTTAGTCATTTTATCGGTAAATGCTTTAAGATGTCCTTCACAAGTTATAACATTATTCCACTAAACCTAGGGATTTTATCCCTTAACTCATTTGGGATGACATTTGGATAACCAAGGATGCCATCAAAGAATAGTAGACGATACCTATCCACATGGATGGGCCTTCTTTGAAAATTTGCAGTAGCATGAGCTCCACTTACTCCTACTACAACTTCCTGATTTTTTGTGTTGTTTGATATAGCAACACCATGGTGACCACATGAAATTTGTACACCTTGGACTGAGCCAAGAGTCTGATTACTTTGACTAGGACCAGATACTTGTGTAGCACTTGTGTTTGCAGTATTAGTTGTAACACTATTTAAAAAGGATAGCTTCTTTTCAATCTCAACTGCTGCTACTTCCAACTCAGCCTTTTCCAATTGCTTAGCAAGTTCTTCCTTTACCTTCGTGGCTTCTTCTAACTCAAGTTCTTCATGTGACATCCCACCTAAAGAAACCCCCTTTGGTTTAGGTTCTTCCATGTGGACATTAGATGCCTTATGCTTGCCCTTATTCTTAGGGTCTTGAGTACCAAAGACTTGGTTGATGATAGGTTGCTCTTCAACCTTCTTAGGTTCTTCAACATTGTTCATTGCCATTTGTCTCAATAATTGCCTTTTAAATCATAAATCTTCATTTGTTTTTGTCTGATCAGATCTTCATTTTCTTTATTTCTCTGTTGTGCAATGATAAATTGCTCTTGGATTTTTCTTTCCAATTCAATACCTTCTTCATCAAGACTTTCTGAATCTGGAAGGGTAGTATCAGATTCCTCTTCTCTCCCACTAGGAGAATAATAATCTCCATATGCACCCAATCCTAAGTCTAGGGCCTCTTTACACTCTGATACGTTTTATTCATGACTATTTTGGATTGCATCCTCTCTCTTAATGTTCTCTTGTTTATTAGTTTGAGGAAGTCAATTATCATTTTTTCCTTTTTTTGATTGACCTCCTCTAGAAGTAGTTGGAAGTCCATCTTCCATCTTTTCCTCTGGATGTTTTTTCATCCAAGCTCTGGTATATTTTTTTATTGATATTGAGAAAGTGTGTGTGTGTGTGTGTGTATATATATATATATATATATATATATATTACTCAGCACAGACACAGAGATTTCTCAGAGTCGCCACCCCAAACTAGTTGGGAGAATACCACACTAACCAAAAAGAATATTTTTCTTCAAAGTTCCCCAATAGAGTCACCAATTTGTTGGAGCTTTTTCTTGCAGAATCCTATATAGCAGCAATGCTTGACTCTTATAAAATCCAAATTCTGATTAAGTTAGGAAACAAGTCCAATTAATGAGGATTAAATCCTCCTTCACTTTGAGCTCCACAGGCTCAGGCGGGTGTACCTAACTTGATTTACTGTTTTTCAATAAATCATGCAGTGGATTAACTTTTCACAATGATCTGCTCCTACCTTTTACTGCAATAGTTGATAACAAATCCTACAAATGCTAACAATCATCTTTATTGTTGAGGCAAGTTTAAGGCCTATTTGGTTTATAATTTCACGTGTTTTTATGCTTAGGACTTGAGAACTTCATGAGTTTTTTATAAGACTTCTTCAGACTTCTTATACTTATATTTCAAAACTGGTATATATATGTGTGTGTGTGTGTGTGTGTGTGTGTGTGTTCATTTTAAGTTTATGAATATGCTATCTATATGATACATATTTATATAGAATGAAATCTTGTATCTTTTCATCCTGCATTAATTTGGGTGGTTTTTCCTGTAGCCATGTCATAAGAGCAAGCTAATGAAGAAAACTTATTATGGATTCTATCTTGTATATGTATGCACGCTAATCTCTTACAGGAAATGGCGGGTCAGTGGGCAAAGAAGAATTCAACATTGGAAGACGAAGTGGTTGATGACATATAACTGATTGAATGTTTGATAATGTTAAGTTGAAGATAATGCAAGACATTAAATCAGTTAATGGTTTGTATTGTCACTGATGTCAACTTGATATCATTTGTACGGTCATTTATACAATGCCAAAGAATTCAGAGAATCAATGGAAGAAAGATTATGCTTTCAGCAATGCATAAAAGTCAAGTATTCACTAAGTGAGACACCGACGGAGTGCACACCATTGGTAAAGGCAAGAACCAAAGTCATAGTGATACCTGACGAGTAGAAGATAGTATTGCCCGATGAGTAAAATCCAATGATTCCTGATGGACGGAGATCCCAAAGCTGACTGGAGTCACACCGACGGAACTGGCAGTTGTCACTGATGAATAATTGCAGAGTTGACCGACAGAACAAAGAGTTCAGAAAATAACAAAATATCTAGCTTGCAAGAGCTAAAGATAGACTTAACTGGTTGTTTTCATTGTTTTATTCGAATAGAGTTAAGTGATTGATTTAAAGAAGATTTGTACAGTTGGCATAAAGATAAATATGAGATAAATCAGGAGTTATGCTTTAAATCAGATTGGCTGGATTGTTTTTCACGCCAAGAATCAAGAATCAAGAATCAAGAAACGGTGAATATCATGTCTATATAAGAGACAAGCTTAAATCATTTATGTATCAAATAAAATCACAATCATGGGGGTGAATAGAAAGAGGATGTTGAAGAGAAACTGATGAAGGATAACTTCATACAATCCTGATCAATCAAGCTGAGGGAGAGCTAAAGAATTCTGCAGACACCGACAAATAGTGAAGCACAACATCACAGAGCAAAAAGTGTGGAGCACAAAGAATTGAATTGACATATTGATCAGAAAGTTAGTGTACTTAAATAAATCTGAAAATCCGCAATTCAAGTTGCATTAGAAACAGGTCATTGTGTTTCAGTTTAACCATTGAAGCATCAAGTCTCTTAACAAAGCAGGACTTAACAGTCTTCTATATATTGAGGTACATCCCAAGGAGTGACAAAAAGGTTGATTCATGAAAGTAGAACTAGATTTGCCTAAAGCCTATTGACAGTATAAGGAGTCTGATTCAAGGATGGTAGCAAACTGAGTTTCCCGATACTAAGTGACAACCTCTATGTATAAAATCCTCTAAAAAGGTCACACCTAACAGTGTGTTTGTAACCTTTAACAGGGTTGGCTCCTAACAGGGCTCACTTCAGAAGAGTGAAAATTTGGGGTACCAGTCTGAGTGGTTTTTCCCTTAACAGGGTTTCCACGTTAAAATCCTTGTGTTATATGTGTATGGTTTATTACTTTACTATTTTACATTTCACATATGCATTTATGGATTTATCGATATACTCTGCATATTTACTGAGTTTTGGTAAATAATTTTTACTGCTTATCGGTAATCAAGGAGAATAAGGTTAGAAAAGGAAAATCGACAGACAGTTAATTATTATAAAGTATTTCATGTCATGCATCTTGTAAGGGACATAATAATCTGAGGTTTATTTGATTGGTGGTTAGAATAAAGAAAATTTTTTGAAGCCACTGATTCACCCCCCCTCTCAGTTATTACTAACAGTGGTGCCATAAAGTGAATAACTATTGGGACTCATAATGATCCCACCACTCTCGATCGATAGCGGTTTCTGTTGCAGACTGGGTCAATGCGGATTAACAACCATTACAGAGTAAATCCAGTAGTGGCACATTCCTAGATTCATGTGCAATTGAATACAACTTGTGCTTGCATTTAATGATGTTGATTGTTTATCTTAATGATTGTCATATCCCGGATGTTGGGGAATCCTAGTTGCAAGGAGTTCTATTTTAAAGTATTGGTAAATAAGATGGAGTTCCTGATTCCTTAGTTTTTACGAGAATCCTTTTATAATCTAGCAGTAGAGAAAAATACAATCTTGTTGCTACATTTTGTATCTATGTTTTATGAATGAATAAATGAGATCTTCGGTTCTTAATCTCTGAGTTTTGTTTCATTCACTCTTCCGTGGGGGCCCATGCGGGAGGTGAACTCAGTTCATAGTTCAGTAGGAATTAGTCTTAAGTTCATTTGAAGTATTTATGACTCTGTTGCTCTTGCAGCCATTCAGTAACAAAACTGTTGGTTGTTCCTGCAGCATAAGCAAGTAGTTAGTTTGCTGTCATAGCATGTTCTCAAAGCTTTAGATTTAATTGTTGATTCCATTTCCTAGTTTAGTATCTCTTTCAGCATTTTCATTGCGTAAAGTGGTAATGACACCTAAGATGGATTAGAGCATATACTTTACCGATACCATTTCAAGCTTACGTCCCTGGTTGATAATTCAATGAGCTCGGTATGTTATTTCTAGCATGATAATTGGCGTTGTCTTGTTACAAAGTCACTGTAAGAAGGATGTCCAATCCTTAGTTACAGGGGTATTATATCGACCAATCATTTTTGGCGCCTCTGTCAGGGATGGTGTCAATCTAATCCAGACCAGAGCCACTGTCTTAATTTTAAGTTCTACATTATTCTGTATGCATAGAAGAAGAGGCCATCTTGGGAGATTCCTTTGTCATAATAATCAAGTCGAATATTTTGATATATTTAACCCTGAGCTTGAGGAACCCCAAGTTGCGAATGTAGAAATTGAAGAACCATTTGAAAACCCATTCGCTGACGTATACGAACAGCTACCTTCACCATCATCTTCTAACGCGTCCCTACATTTGAACGAACTCTTTGCTGAACTTGAATATCAGCCCCAACAGCTAGGCCCTCCTCCAAGGATGGCGCAACCTACCTTTCCTTTCCCCATTCCTCCTTAGAATGGTAACCAAAATCTGAAAAACATACTAGCCTCCGTACTTCCCAAATTTTATGGCCTTATTATTGAAGACCAAGAGACCTTCCACTTTGAGTTTGATATCCTCTGTAGGAGTTATGACTATACAAATGATGCCCATAAGCTGAATTGTTTCCCTCAACTATTAAAGAGGCCGCTCTAAGACGGTTCATGGGGCTAGGAGCTAATGCTATAGCAGATTGGGACGCAATGAGAAACATGTTCCTTTCTAAATATAAGGAGTACTGTAGGGGTCGAGATTTGAAAGGAGATGACATTTTTCAAAATGTCCCAAAAGGATGATGAGACCTTGGAGGATTATGTTCAACCTGCAGCAGAATACACAACATCAGTTGAACAAGGAGTCCCAAAATCATCTTTTTCTAAAAGGTGTAAATGATGGAAGTATAAAATCTTTGGACCTTATGGCTGGTGGCGACATCACTCAGAAGAACTAGGAAGATATAAATAATATATGTCTGAACTATTCAAGGGCTACTGTTAAGAAGGGTAGAGGAATCAGAGATTTACCTCATAAGCCCAATAGTTCAGGAGTATCAAAGATAGAGCTATCCAATCTTCTGTCTGATTTCAAGCAGGACATCATTAATGATGTTGCTACTCAACTAGACAACATGCATGCAAGAAGGAAGAAGGAGGATGTTGATGCTATGTTGGCTGAATATTGTCCGCATTGTCAAGAAAGGAAGAGAAATTGCAAGTGCAAGTATGTTGCAAGTTTGGAGTCTTAGCTGATGCCTACTGAATTCAAAGCTGTTGATGACAATGGAGAAGTGCTCTATGTTTCTCAACGCACGCCATGGGCCCAAAGACCAGGTATGCCACAAGACCCTCTCCAAAATTATAGTAATAAAAGTCAATGGAAATTTTTTTAGAATATGGGTCCCCAAGGATTTAGTGGGCATAATATTTGGCAACAACCTCAACAGGGTTGACAACAACCTCAGCAGGGTTGGAAGCAACCTCAGCAGGGTTGACAACAACCCAATCAGTGGTCTAACCAATCCAATCAGAATGATTTAATGCCTCCACCTCAATAGAAAGCTATAATGCCTCCTCCTGCAGCCAATAGCAATCCACCTAAGCAAACCCATCTACCAACACAACCTAATCCTAATCCTCATAACAAGCCACCAGCTCAGCAACAAAGCTTTCCCATCTCTTTGAATGATATCCATCTAAGGTCAGGAACCACTCTTGCTTCTCCTCAAACGCCTATCATAATAGAAGTTGAAGAGTCCCCTTCTGAGAATGTGGATGTGCCAACTCCACAGACCTCTCCTGCAGTTAAAGAACCCCCATTTCCTCAAAGGTTAGTAGACCAAGCTGAGCCTGCAGTGAACCAAGTAGTAGCCGATTTTCTCAGCCAACTGAAGCATATGACAATAAAAATACCATTACTTAATGTTATCAAAGAAGTTCATGTTTCTACTAAGGCCATCAGAGAATCTTGCATCAAACAACCTGGGAGAAAGAAGAAAGATCCTAAAACTATTCATGTCGTAGGGCAGTTGTCTGATCTTATGTTGGAAAAGTTAACTATTCCCAAATATTCTGACCCAAGGAGTCGTGTAGTTACTGTCACCATTCATGGAATGCAAGTTCAAAATGTCTTAGTTGATTTGGGTGTGTCTATAAATGTCATGACCAAAGAGGTATTGTCTCAATTGAATATTGTTGGTCTCAGAGATACACCAACCATCCTGCAGCTTGTCGATAGCTCTATTGTCAAACTAGATGGGATGATAGAGGATGTCATAGTTATATTGCACTCTTAGGAGTATCCAGTAGATTTTGTTGTCCTCTCACCTAAAGCCGATATGGGGGGGTATCCTCTAATCTTAGGGAGACCATGGTTAGCCACTGTTGATGCCTTCATATCCTATAGGTTAGGGAAGATGACAATTACTAATGGTATCCATACTAAGAATTTGACTCTATATTCCCCTGCTCAACCCATGTTGCAAGATGATGATGTAGTATGGCTAGAATTAGAAGATGTTGAATCAGAAGCCAACTCAATCCATCGGCTCATGATGATAGGTAGAGATCCATTTGTAGCCTTTAGGGAAGATGATGAGATAATTTCATCCATTGTCACAAATGAATACGGCATAGATTCTCAGTTGTGTTCACAACTAGACTGTATCTTGGAAACTATTCTGCCATCTCCAAATGCACCTCCATACTCACCATCCTCCCACTTTATTCATTCATTATTACCACATGAGATGGATTCTCCTCCAGTTTCTCAGATATTCATGTTGAATAAGGTAATTAAAATTAAACTTAGTCCACGGAATGAGTTGAATGTCAACAATGCCTTGTCACTACCACACCAGAAAGATATCCTAAAGTTGCTACAG
The DNA here is from genome assembly GCA_018584345.1 of Thuja plicata. Taxonomy (NCBI): domain Eukaryota; kingdom Viridiplantae; phylum Streptophyta; class Pinopsida; order Cupressales; family Cupressaceae; genus Thuja; species Thuja plicata. The sequence continues at coordinate 378,664 of MU225345.1, forward strand.
GAAAATCAGTAGGCATTTACCTGGGATTATATAGACATGAAGGGGTCGGATCCTAAACTTTGTACTCATTGGATGTACATCAGCCCAGAATATAAACCTGTAAGGCAGCCTCAGAGGAGAGTTAATCCTATCTTAAGAGACATAGTCAAGACTGAGCTTCAAAAGTTGTTAAACGATGGTTTCATCTACCCCATCTCTGATAGCCAATGGGTTTAACCCTTAGTTATAGTACCCAAGAAAGGGGGTAAATGGAGATTTTGTGTGGACTATAGGGAACTAAATACAGCCACTAAGAAGGACCATTTTCCATTACCATTTATAGACCAAGTCCTTGATAATTTAGCTGGCAAGAAATATTTCTCTTTCTTGGATGGGTTTAGTGGCTACAATGAAATCAAAATAGCTCCAGAGGACCAGGAGAAAACCACCTTTACCTGTCCATGGGGAACCTTTGCATACTTTGTCTTACCTTTTGGCTTGTGCAATGCTCCAGCCACTTTCCAACGAGCTATCATAAGTATCTTTTCATACATATCTGCTGACTATAGAGAAATTTACATGGACGACTTTACTTCCTACGGGAACACTTTTGATGAAGCTAAAGACAATCTGGAAAAAGTACTCAGGAGATGTCAGGACTACAATCTTTCTCTAAACAATGAGAAATGATTCATGATGATGGAGGAAGGTGTTGTTTTAGTACATTTCATCTCCTCACATGGCATTTAGGTAGATCCAACAAAGATTGCAGTAATCAGCACCCAATCTACACTGAAAAAGCAAAAGGATGTCAGGAGTTTTCTCAGGCACGCCGAATATTATAGGAGGTTTATTAAGGATTTGAGTCAAATTGTAGCGCCTACTTATAGCTTATTGAAAAAGGATTCTGAATTCTTCTGGAATTCTGAGTGTGAAAAGTCCTTCCTGCAGTTTAAGAATGTTCTCACAACAACACCAGTATTGAGAGGTCCAAATTGGGAATTGCCATTCCATATTCACATAGATGCCTCCGACTATGCCATTGGAGCAATAATTGTCCAGAAAGAAGATGCAGTAGAGCATGCCATTTATTTCATCAATAAGAACCTGCAAGGAGCATAATTCAATTACACTGTGACAGAGAAGGAATTACTTGTAGTAATCTATGCAATAAATAAGTTCAGGCATTATATTACCGGTTATGAGATATTTGTCCATACTGACCATTCAGCTATCAAGTACCTGATGAATAATTCAGCCATATCTGAGAGGTTGGCTTGATAGTTTCTATTGATGCAGGAGTTTTATATTATTATTGTGGACAAGCCGGGGAAAGCCAATGTAGTGGCTGAATTTCTCTCCCGCTTGCATGTTCCTGATGATCCTTCAGCCATTGATGACAGTTTTCCAGACAAGCGTCTTTTCCTGTTATCAACACAAAACCCATGGTATGCTGACATTGCAAACTATCTCACCACAGGTAGGACACCAGCTCACTTCTCTTCTAAAGAACGGAAATTTCTAGTTGAGAAAAGTTTTAACTTTTCTTGGATTGCTGGATTCATGTTTTACACTGGTCCAGATCAGATTATGCGAAGATGCATCAGAGAAGATGAAAGTTATGATATCCTTTGGGCATGTCATGATGATCCATGTGGTGGCCACTTTGCAGCAAAGAGAACAACATTCAAAATTTTGACCATTGGATACTATTGGCCAACTCTCCACAAGGATGAAGCTAAGTATACCAAGAAATGTGATCGGTGCCAACGGATGGGAAGGCCTACTAAAACTGATTAGATGCCCCTGCAGCCTCAGGTAGTTGTGACACCTTTTGACAAATGGGGAATTGACTTTGTGGGACCAATTGAACCTTCTTCTCAAGGTAAGTCTTATATTTTGGTCTGCACCGATTATGTCACCAAGTGGGCCAAGGCTAAACCTATGAAGCATCCTAGGAATAACAATGTTGCCAAATTCTTATATGAATTCATTTTTACAAGATTTGGTGTCCCTAGGGAGTTAGTGTCTGATCAGGGAGCTCAATTCACTTCTAACCTCATAGTTTCTTTAATGGAAGAGCATATGATTCGACATGGAAAGTCATCTCCTTACCATCCGCAAGCAAATGGCCAGGTAGAGGTCACCAATCAGGAACTGGAGGCCATCCTTACCAAGACAGTCTCCATTCACAAGAAAGATTGGGTAGCCAAGCTTCCTGAAGCACTCTAGGCTTATAGGACTACTTGGAAAACTACTACATGATTCACCCCATTTCAGTTAGTTTATGGTAAGTCTGCTATGATACCAGTAGAATTCGAGCATAAAACCTTACAGACAACATTGGAACTCAATCTGGATCTTACTGAAGCCCAAAAGGAGCGCATACTCAACCTGAATAGTCTTGATGAGTGGAGGAAATCTTCTTTGTCTAACACGGAGTTGGTGCAACAATAGCGGAAGCAGTGGCATGATAAATTTATTAAGGATAAGACATTTGTAGTTGGTGACTGGGCCCTCCTGTACTATTCCAGATACTAGCACACTCCTGGTAAGTTTCAAATGCACTGGTTGGGGCCCTATGAAATTGTTGTTGTTTTTCCCAATGGTGCTGTTCAATTGTCTACTGTTGATCCTGTCTGTTTCAAATTGTTGGTCAATGGTCAATGGCTTAAGTTGTACCATAAGCCTTAGAGAAAAGAAGAGTTCCTGCATCAATTTCAATTTGATAATGGTTAAGGGTCTCCTATAGCAAATGGATATGAGCAACCCGCTCATATTCGTTCTTCTCTTTAGCAACATTCGCATTGCTCCATAATAAATAATTTTGTTAGGAAAGTACTTCTCCACAATAAATTCCATCTCATTATTTCTTTTCTTTCACCCATCCACCTCATCATTCTCCACCAATGGATGACAATTTCACGTCGCCGCCAGTTCTTTATCAGGTTTGTGTACACTATCCCTGATATTTAATTCATTAATTAGTTTTTTAAATTGGCTGCACTGTTGTCACATGTGTAATTGTGGGACCAATTGCTCACTTAAGTTAGGGGGAATCTTAGATTTGTTTTATGTCTATGTATGTATTGTGTGCTATTCTTTTTAAACTTTTTAAATGATTTGCACTTTTCCACGAATTTTGCCAAATTTAGCTTTTGTGATACGCTTGAAAAGAGCAATTTATTTCGCACAAAAATAGAAAAGGTGGCTAGTACGGACGTTTGATAAGTAATTATGAATAGTTAACTCTTGATATCCTTTAGGTTTGCACTCATATTCTCATCAGAGCCTAAATTATTGAAACTCCAGAACTTTTCTCCTTTGAATTACCTACAGCTTCGCACTCTTGGCATTATCTAAAATTCCTTGTTGTAGATTTCTTGTACTCTCTGCAATTGTTTTGTGTCCTTTAATACTTTGTGAAGATGGGTGGTGTTTTGGTTCGGTGTGAACCTATGGATCATGATCTTTTGTTGAACGATCAAGCTTGCATACCGCATTTTCAAGCCAGGGGTTGGCTTGACTACATTTTGAAGCTCACCAGCTGGGATGGAGAAGTGGCATTGCAGTTTTTAGACACACTGCATGATGGACTGGCCACCGTCAAAAGGGTTAAGGGTGTCATTTTCATAGACATTTGTGGCAGAGGTCTTGGGATTTCTGTAGGAAGGAGAGGAATTCTCAGAGAGCTTCAACCTGGCAACTGCTAGAGCAAAATTTACTCTGCATGCAGACCCACCACTGGATGTTGACAAGAAGCAGGGTACCAGCAGATTATCTCTACCATAACCTTACAAGAAATGTGCATTATATGTTATAAAGTATTTCACTTGTGAGGGCTATTATGCATACCTACATGTTGTTCATTTCAAATTCTTAAGCTGCTTACGACATGATAATAAGTCCATAAATGTACCCAGTTTCTTGTTCAATATTCTGAAGAAGAGGGCTTCACTAGTGCAAGAAGGTAAGCCTAATATCGTGTCCCACCATTGTCTGATTAAGTTAATTGTTGAAAAATCCTTAAGAAAATAGTTAGCCATGTCATGGGAAGATTTTCTTTTGGGGGAATTTGAGGAGGAAACCTAAGTCCTTTAAGGCATAGAGTTAGGAGAAGGGTCCAAACTGAACATGGGGTTTTCAAGATTATTGAAGAATTAGAACCCAGGTCTTCTTCAGGAAGAAAACCTAGGTCTAAGAACCCCACGCATTCTTCTGGAGCCTCTACATCTGGGTCAGCCCAAAACAAGGGTAAGAAGAAAGTTTCTGAAGAAATGACCTCCTCCTCATCCAATAAAACTAGGGCTCGTGTGAGGAGAGAAAAGGAGGGAAAACAATCTGCCTCTGGTTCTTGTAAAAAACAAAGGAAAAAGATCTTGTAGCTCCAAGCGCTTCTAAGAAGCGAAAAATTGATGATAAAAAGGAGGAAACCCCATTGAGGAGAAGTTGTAGGAGAAAGCAGAGTGCGACCACAGATACACAATCGGCAAGGCCAGCTATTGACCCTGACATTTCTGAATCAGGGGAGCCAAACATAGATGAACTAAGATATAGTCAGCAGGAATTGCCTGGTATGTTTCCTGTAGCCGAAAGAGGGCAGTCCCCTGAGGACAGAACAAATGCAAAATGTATAATAATATGGGATGATTCTAGTTCCGATGAACAAGCATTCTGATTTCAGAGGAGAGGTTAATCTTCCCATGGATTTAAAGTTGATGATGACCTCATTGATTCAGACAATGACGTCATATCAAGGGAATGGTTTGCAATAGAGGAAGGTATGCCAGACTCACCTCCTACAACAGTAGGGAGGAATTTCTTTGAAGAGAATTCCCATGTTGATATGAGCTTTGTAAATATAGAAGCTGAATAGATTTTAAGTCAAGGATTGGATGCATTAGCCACAGCTGCCCAGTAGTGTGATAATTCTGAGCGATCCATAATAGTATGGATGGATCCCACAAAGGATATGCATCCAAGTAATGAAAATTTGGTTGATGCACAAGCAGCAGGGGCAAACCCTGGTGAGGATACTTTGTCAGATGCCTCCTTCCCTGTGACATTATTTTCTATTATTTTTTGGTTATGCAATAAATTAGTTATGGAGAGAGAGCAATGGAGACAACAGAATAAGGTTTTGAACCAAGTCATTGATTAGACTTATCAAGAACTCCTGGAAAAAGAGGAAGAAGTGGAGCAAATTCATGCAAAATTAACTAAGGTAACTTTAGTTATACCTGAGTTGATGAGTTGTAGGTCTCCATCTCCTGTTTATGCCATATTTCTTAAGGAGCAATTTTTAAATTATCAATTGGCTAGTGTAATGAGAGATAGGTCTCCACTATTAGATGAGCCCTTGATTTTTTCAAGCTTTCCATAGTTCTCCTGCAGCAATGCAAAATCTGTTATGTGAACTTTTCCTCCACAACCTGGCAATACCCAATAATAGGAATTGGAATCCCTTTCTGTTTGTTGGGGATATCCAGTTAAGAGGCCTTATGCCATGGATTCAGAATGAGATAATTAGGGAATCCCAAGCCAAAGCTTATAGGGAGTTAGAGGAAGAAATTCCTCTCTACCAAAAGCCAGAAGCCAAAGATCCCAGGACTTATTACTATGACTAGATGAAAGTGGCTCAGTCAGAAGTAAGAAGTAAAATCATTGATCCCCTTAGGAAAGCAACTTTCGATGAGTATGCTCAGATGGCTGAAACTGAGTTTCCTGAAGCAAAAAAATCAATTCAATGGTGCTGGATTAGCATGACTGAGGACTTAAGAAACAATTTTCCACATTCACCTCTCAATTTCACAATGGAAAATAGGAGAGCTCCATGGTATGTTACATTGGGCAGCGTTACTGGGTTCCACTTACATTTCAGCCACCCCTACTTATTTCCCCTTTATTGGCCAATTCAGAGAATTTGGAAGACTATGATATGGCAGGGGAAGTGAGAAGGTGGGAGTCACACAGGGACACTAAAAGATTCTACTGGAGCTTGGCAGGGGGAGGTATTGGTCAGAGTAAAATTGTAGATCACAAAATGGCAGCGAGAGTAAGGAACTACATGTTTGCTAGAGGACCAGCAAAAGGCAAAGCTGGGGGGAAATGATGAGGCCAATTTAAGGCCTATCTGGTTTATAATTTCATGTGTTTTTATGCTTAGGACTTGATAACTTCATGAGTTTTTCATAAGAATTCTTCAGACTGCTTATACTTATATTTCAAAACTGCTATATATATGTGTGTGTGAATTTTAAGTTTATGAATATGCTATCTATATGATACATAGTTATATGGAATGAAATCTTGTATCTTTTCGTCCTACATTAAGTTGGGTGGTTTTTCTTGTAGCCATGTGATAAGAGCAAGTTAATGAAGAAAACTTGTTATGGATTCTATCTTGGATATGTATGCGCGCTAATCTCTTGGAGGAAATGGCAAGTCAGTAGGCAAAGAAGAATTCAACATCGGAAGACGAAGTGGTGCCATAAAGTGAATAACTATTTGGGACTCATAATGATCCCACCACTCTCGGTCGATAGCAGTTTCTGTTGCAGACTGGGTCAATGCGGATTAACAACCATTACGAAGTAAATCCAACAGTGGCATTTTCCTAGATTCATGTGCAATTGAATACAACTTATTCCTGCATTTAATGATGTTGATCTTGTATCTTAAAGATTGTCATATCCCCGATGTTGGGGAATCCTTGTTGCAAGGAGTTTTGTTTTAAAGTTGTTGTTAAATAAGTTGGAGTTCCTGATTCATTAGTTAGTTAGTTTTTAGGGGAATCCTTTATTAATCCAACAGTAGAGAAAAATACAATCTTGTTGCTACATTTTGTATCTATGTTTTATGAATGTATAAATGAGATCTTCAGTTCTTAATCTCTGAGTTTTGTTTCATTCACTCTTCCGTGGGAGCCCACGCGGGAGGTGAACTCAGTTCATAATTCAGTAGGAATTAGTCTTAAGTTCATTTGAATTATTTAGGACTCCATTGCTCCTACAGCCATTCGGTAACAGAACTGTTGGTTGTTCTGGCACAACATAAGAAAGTAGTTAGTTTGTTGTCATAGCATGTTCTGAAAGCTTTAGATTAAACTGTTGACTCCATTTCCTAGTTTAGTATCTCTTTCAACATTTTCATTGCATAAAGTTGTAATGACACCTAAGATGGATTAGAGAATATACTTTGCCAATACCATTTCAAGCTTACGTCCCTGGTCGATAATTCAATGAGTTTAGTATGTTATTTCTATTATGATAATCGATGTTGTCTTGTTACAAAGTCACTGTAAGAAGGATGTCCAATCCTTAGTTACAGGGGTATTATAATGACCAGTCATTTATGCAGAGCTTCACAAGCTAGACTATGAACTTGACAAGAGAAAATACTAGTGAAATAAGGATTCTCATCGTTCATCTTTTTGAGTTCCAAAATTAGGCAAGGCTGACCTATTTACTGCCCTAAAGTTGTAGTAGTTTTCAACAAGCATGCTTAATATAACATAAAAATGAAAATGGTAACAGTTTGTGTATAGATTTGATGGGAACTACACAATCTACAATATCAGATCAGTGCCTTATCCAATGGGCATGGATTCATTGAATATGTAATGACCTTCAATATCAAAGACACATCAAATGTAAATCATGTACTGAATACTGAGTTAGACTATGCCTTACATAATCTATTCACACTTCCTAGAAGTAGAAATACTTATCAAATCTATTTCAATCTCCTACTCACTGAAACTATATTAAGGATTTAATTCTCTCCTTGAAAGAAACCTTAAAACAGTTCGACACACTGCCTTACAAAGTGATGAACTGGAATGTCCTTAACAACCAATCCACATGAGTATAAAAACTAGAAACAAAGACAACTATTCATTCAAATCATGCAAATAATAAGAACAGACATACATATACTGATATTAAAGCATCAAGTGCATATGAAATCTGATCCTAAGAGACCACTGATAAACTTGATCAAAATATGCGGAACTAGCTTTTTTGGCAAAAAAATCCCATGGCTAAAAAATGATCCTAGAAGTCCTTTTATAGAAACAAGGACTGCAATAAGCTTTAGATTCATTTAGGGTTAGGGTTAAAATATTAAAATATTACATGACAAAGAACATTAATTTATCATAACAACTAAGCAACTATGTCATCCATTCTTTCAAACATTCCTTGCTTTAGTCTATAAGAAATCTAATATAGTTGCCAACTTGTTGGGAAACTGAAGAACCATGCCCTGCAAAAGGAATAACAAATGTAATGTCTTGTCTGAATTAATTATCTCAGGAAGTTTTACCCTTCAGATCTACATGAAGTCAACTACCTTTTCTGGGAAATCTCAAGTTCTTCAAAATCTGATCCAATCTGCATTATAAAACTTTGAGACCACTCCTTATTTATGGTGAAGAATAAAACAGGATAAGCCAAGGGTTTAAAATACTATTTACATGCTAAAATAAACCCTAAGAAGATATTCTCTAATTAAATGCACTCAAAAACATGAACCTCTCCTCCATACGGTATCCAACAGGTGTAAAAATGTAGCCTAGAAGATCAGATCGATCCATTAAACTCTCTGCAGCAAGATGACATAAATCACTACTTAAAATTTTTGAGAAAGTCTTTCAAATATTTTAAAAGTAGTTAAATGGCTACAAATGGGGTGAAAATCAGCATCGACGATCCATAGTTAAACTTTCTTTTACTTTAAAACATAGCCGTAGATTCTTTTTAGGTTACCCGAGCTTCCAGATCTGATCTTGGACATGTGGCACGCAGGCGCAATGCCTCAAATGATAGGTCTCAATCACTTTTTCATCAAGGCTTCACGCTCACTACACAATCTTTTTCAACTTATGTGATCTTTATTTTATCTCTAACTTCGGCCCTTAACCTACCTTGAACTATCCTTGAACTCTGGTCAGCCAATTTCTTCTTATCTCCAAGTCGCTGAATCCATCAGCTAACTCTTGTCACATTGTGAGATTACACGCACACCACAATATCTCGCCTTGAATCAACTGGTCCGTGCTTGATTGCTGAATCATTCTGTACTTGTTCAAATCATCTGGAGATCACGCACAAATGCTTGATCTTTTTATACATCAATGATTAGCATTTAATCTCGAAGTAAACCTAACCAGACTTTGAGCTTTATCATAGGTTTATTACGAGATCACGAGATAGACTAGATCTCCAAGCTGTTGAATGAATACACTAACCATGGTTTGATCGTGAGACTCAACGAGAACCATCCTTTCTGACCTTGTACTTGGACATGTGTCTGCATATGATCAAAATCCATCTTTACCCTGAGTCACTTTCTTTACCACAATCAAATTTGGAATTATGAGATAACTATGTCTAGAGATCTCTGAATGACTTTCTTAACCTTAGTAACATGACGAGATCTAGCGCAGGCTGCCCGATCAAAACCATGTCAGAACAAGATCCACGACCCTCTCGAGATCGTTGGATAGGAAGAAGACTTTGACTTTTATTGTGAGATCTAGTGCTAGCCACACACATGACAAAAATAAGACTTAAGTGGCTTCGAAAAGGTAACTATGAAATAGAACCTCCCATGAAGGATTTAGGGTTTAGTAATAATTTGACCAAGGAAATAGGGTTTTCTTAAAACCAACGGCTATAAATTTGAATCTAGGGTTTAAAACTTTGCAAGCCATAGCAGGATTTTCATCATTTAAATTAGATTTTTCACAGAGACTTAGGGTTTTAGATCAAAGACTAATGGAGCTATGAGCTAGACATAAAAATTTGGAAATTTAACAGGGGCTAAAAACCTTTTTTGTAACCTTACACAGGTCCAAACCAAAATGTAGCAAATAGACAAAATATGACCAACAACCCCCAATTGGATAAAAAGATTTTGGGCTTACGCAAATTTAAAAACCATGATGAAAGCTTGGTATATGCAAATGCAACTCTGAAACTTTATGAAAGATTTTAGGATTTTTTGTTTTTTTTTAATTTTTAAATCTAATTAAAAAAAATAAAATTAAAGATTTTTTAATTTTTTAAATATTTTGATTTGTTTGATTTTTTTGTTATTTTGGATTTTTGATTTTTTTGATTTTTTTAAATTTTTTTTTTTTAAATTTGATCACTAATTCTCAAGAAAGATCACATTTGTTTGCCCTCATGTCTAGCAAGGTATGGGGTATGACAGATGGATGAGGGAACAAATTGAACATGAAAATGATGGAGGAAGTGTGTGTAGTGTGACCCTCAAGGAGAATATCCTTGCTTGATGACCCGAGATAAGGAAGGGGATATCACAATGTAGGCTAATGCGGTGGTTTTAGATATCGTATAGGGTAATGACATGATGTAATGAAAGGAATGTGCGGTCCAAAAGAGTGGACATGTCAAGAGGCTTTTGAGATTTTTTTTTGCATTTTACGTCCATTTATATCAAGACCAAAGGGTCATTTTGGATGTGATGTTAATAGGATAAGGGTCGGTAGAATTCATGAGTGGATGGTTTAGGATTATTGTCAAGATACTTAGAGATAGCAAGGGTTGATTTGGGATAAGCAAGATCATGATAGGGTAGCATGGAAGAAACAAGTGAATAAGCTGATGGAAACGATAGTAGTGTCAAGATACTTGATGCTCATGGATATATTCAACCTTGTCAAGATCAAAGTTGAAAGAGGAAATGTGGATGCAAGTGAGATAAATGGTAGTATAAGGAAGATGGAGGATATGATGATGACTAATGTAAGATAAAATGGCTATGAATGGAACTTGCCCCTAAGTGTAGAGTACAAGAAGGTGAATTACACATGACACCTGTTTGCCAGGTTTTCATCATTGTACTTTCCCAAGGTGCCATTTCACCATAGGACATTTATTTCTCTTTATTTTTGTCTTTTTTTTTTTTTTCTTTTTCACTTTTTATAGGGACTCAAGGCTCTTTCCCTTTAGATAGTACTCCTTGAAAATGTACGCTATGATGGCACATGGTTGTTTAGAGTATGTTAAAAGAGGTTGATAGGGCGATAACAAGGATAATGGTATGGAGGATAAGACAGATGGTGGCTAAGGATTCATGCGATTGGATAAGGGGGATGAAAGGATGGCTAGTAGGTGTTGGGTATTGGATGGGATATTAGAAGGTTTGTGTAGGGGTATATGGAAATGGTGGAAAGATCAACTTTGAACAGCACCTCAAAGGGTGGTGGAATGATGGAGGAACAATGGATGAAGGAGTTGAGGATGTATCTAAGGTAGTGGATTTTGGGATATAGGAACCCAAAATAGCCTTGGAAAGTGGAAAATTTTTGGAAGTAGGTGGAGTGGAAGCCTTTGGAAGCTCGAATGTCAACTTTGATTTTTATTTTGTGTGCAAGTCTTTCAAAATTAACTTGGGAATCCACATAAGTGTTGATTTTTATTTCTTTTGTGATGCTTTGAAATGCATTTCTTCAATGAGAGATTTAGGAACCCACATTTTCTTTGATTTTTCTTTTTTCTTGGTGGACCTTTGTGGTCTCTTTAATATCTTATTTTTCTTTGCATTCACATGTCGATTAAATTGGACATGTTGATCTTTATACACATGTGGATTCTTGGATTTAGGATTTCCTTTTTTAACATCTAGGTTGCTTCTAAAGGTTTTTGGAATTATGGAAGGATAAGACTGATATGTATGGTTCATATGGAGAGGTTCTTGGAATTTTCTCAAGTATGTGTACCTTTATTGATCTTGATATGTGATAGCGTAAGTGGATGGTGAGCTAGGAATGGTAGGCATGGTGAATGGAGGGATATAAGGACCCAATATGGATGGAAGGTATGAAGGATTTAGGTTCTGGATATAAGGACCAAGAATAGACTTGGAAGATGATGAAGGTAGGTGCTTATGTTTAAATGGAGGAATATAAGGTGTGTAAGTAATATTTGGAGTAAGTTGCATTATCGAGGCTCTCATCTTCAATATTTATCTTTATCTTAACAGGGTCATGAGTAGCTTTCATAGGAGCAAGTTTTGTAGGAGCAACTGAGGCTTGAGGGGATTTATTATCATGAAATGGATTAGGAGGAATGAGACAATTTTGAGGTAGACTTGGAGGATCATGACAAGGAGTTGATGGGATACTTTCATATTGACAAAGATCTTTGGATGATGTAGAGAGGATACTTTTATACTGATTTTCAATACGCTCATTGGAAATGGTGGAAGAAATATCTTGATCTTTCTTGAGAAGTGGACAAGATATAGAGATTGGAAGGATACTTTTTTTTTGAGCTGGAAGGATATCATCTTGGAAGAAATGGAAGGGTGTAAGGGGATCATCATGGGATTATGTGGATATGAGACCTTCATCAAATATTGGATAGTAATAGATAGCATCTTGATCTTGATATTTACTAATACTTGTTTCTTCACACTTTGGATTATCCTCTTGACATGGAGCCACTTCTAAGGACAAGGTATGAGTTTGGATATGCGTGGGGAATTCTTTGATGAATGATGAGGTTTCCTTTTGAATATGTATAATAGACATTTAAGCACATGATAACTTAGGACATGTGATCTTTGAAGCATGAAAAATACTTGCAAAATGATGTAGGTTAGCTTGGAGCTCTTTTAGAGGTATTCCTTGATAGTAAACATGGTCAACCTGAAAAGAATTAGGTTCTTTGTTTGTTGGAGGTGCTTTGGACAACTTTTCTTCTTTAAGAGATGAATGAATGGTGGAAGAAGTAGAGGCTACAAGAGAACCATTTCTAGACACAGGTTCATGAGTTAGATCTTTCTTGAAATTAGTATCTTGCTCTTCATTAGATGATTCATTAGGATTTTCAATTTTGATTATATTGTCACCTATGAGATCTTGGATTTTATGCTTCAACTCCATGAAATCTGAAGTTTCATGTTCATTATGTCTATGATATGCACAATAGTTGCTCAAGAATACAAAACCACATGAAGTGATTTGAGGCAAAGTGATGAGATTATTTATGAGGTATTTTTCCAAAGCTGATTCGTAAGATTGTCCCAAAGGAGTAAATGATTTATCCAATGGACATTTAGATTTTATTGTTTTGACCAAATACTTTTGAGATTCGAGATCATGATGATATTATTTTTTTATTGTCATGTGATGAGGATTGTTGAGATACCTGACTAATTCCTCTTGATTTTCTTGATCAAAGATTGGATTCTCTTGAGATTGTGAAATAGGTTCATGATCAAAGATTGGGTTTCTATTAAGATGTTCTTGATCAAATATAGGATGGTCATGATGTTCTTCTAGACTAAAGATGAAATTTTTGGAATTAATGGGAAGTAGTACTGAGTGGGGAGCGGTGAATCAGTACATCTAAAAAATTTAACACCTTACACAATTCATCATTAGTAATCTTTCAATTCTGATTTTCCAACCATTACTGTTATTCTTTCTTATGTATATATTGTTTGATCATAATCTTTATTAGTTTTCTATCATTCATAGAAACATTCATGAAATTGATAAACACATAACACAAGATATGGTATCGCAGAAAACTCCTGTTAGGAAGTAAAAATTGTGGTGGGGATGGCACCCACAAAACTTCACTATCTGCTGAATGGAAGGGAGCCGGTTAAGGCTTACAATTTGATCACTTCTGATGATCTACCCTGTTAAGAGTATTAAGGTGGAGACCTGTTAAGATCTACTCTGTTAAGAGCTTTAGCAACACTGATTTAAGTG
>MU225345.1:392687-429230 GCA_018584345.1 Thuja plicata
CTCAATGGATTGAGCATCTATTTATACAAGTATTTGACCTATCTTGGAATTCACATATTACAATGTTAACTCTTAGATCCAAGGTTTACAACTTGACCTTGATCTTTAGTTTGCATGTTTTAAAACAGTAAAACTAATTAAAACAATAACAATTACATTGCTTCCCCCACACATAATGGACTTAAAAGCAAATCAAGAAGTTATAAATACAACTTCAGTGATTCATCTGACGTGGAAAGCCATATCCACTTTTTGCGGGATGTAACTGACTGTCGGTTCTTGGTCGTTGGTTTGAACTTGGAGTCTGTCGGCGTTCCTTGACTGAACTATTTGTCGGGTTCGCTGTATCTATCGGGTTCCTCTCTTTGTTGTTTTGTCGGGTAGCACTGTTGTTACTCGTCGGGTATCTTTGACCTTTTTGTCATCGGACAACACTTAACAATGTTTGTCAGGTAACCTTGGCGTCAGATAGTGTTGTGCCCTGTCTGTCGGTGTAGAGTAAACCGATGGTGCAGATCATGTTTTTCTCTAAGTATACTAATGGAAAAATATAATGCCTTCAGAAATTGATGTGAGATTGTGAAGTAGCCTTTTTGTTTGAAGAATATGAAGATATGGATGGCTCATGGTTATAGATAAAAGGAAAGAGTGTTCTTAATAAGGACTTGTCGGATGATGTATCCTTTTCTTCTTTCATGTCTTTGATTTGAGATTGTAAGGATTGGATCTTCTCTGATAGAGATTCAATAAGAATCTCTTCTTCATTTATGTCATGATTATGATATCTAGACCAATTGCTTTCAGACATGATGTGATTGTCTTAATGTCCTTGTTTAGGTGATTGAGAAGGTGTGATTTCTTGAGGATAAAGTACTTCTTCCCTATGAAAGGCTTCATCTTCTTGTAAAGACAATTTGATGTGATAGGATCTTGTCCAAATTGGCAGGAAAATGAGATTAGGACCCCTAAAAGAAAGACTTTTTGAAGAAAATGAGAAAGTTTGAACAATTTGCACAAAGATTGAATGATTTTTAAATGTATTTCAAGTGCTTCAATTTGTTCAAAATTTTTGGAGATGGTTGATTTTCAGATCTATTTTTACTGATTCAGAACAAACTCTCAAATGGATACTCAGAAATATAACTTTTTCTACCCGAAAGTGATTGGAAATACCCCTTGTTTTAGGGTTTTGATGTATAGGTGCTACAAAATGAGGCACAAATGTTGTTTTATGGTGCACAAGTGCTGAAAGAACATGTATAGGCGCTATAGAATGTCTCATAGGAGCTGATCTATTGGATATAGGCGTTGAACTGGTGAAATTTTTGGCAAATTATTATTTGTTAAGGATTCCAAGTTGAATTAAGATTTTCAATGGATGTTCCCTTCTGATATACTTGATTATTCAACTAAACAAGCATAAGTACACTGGTTTTCTTTTCACCCTTAAGCTAACACAAAGTGTATGTTCAAGATCATTTTCACAGGTCTTTTTACAATGAAATCCATCCAAACAAGCTACCTAAGGTCCATTTGGTTCAACGTGGCTTATGAAGGTAAGCTTGATAATGTAACAATGATTTAGTTTGGGTTAAAAAAAATCAAATGAATCCTACAAGGAGAACGTAGTTGGGCATGCGCGATTGAGGCCTATACCCCTACAAGTCCAGGAATTTGATATTTTTTCCCTCTAGTCTTTTCAAATTAAATGAGGTTTTTATTTATAGTGGGAGGAATAGGTTGGCTTCACCTTGTTCCCACTTTGGGTCATCCCTCTCACCGACTATGTTAAAGTCCTCAGGAGGCAGTCCCACTAAAGCTCTATCATGTTCATGAAAGCAATGAAATTGAAATGAACAAGTAGGTCTAGGAGTTTGATTTACCTAAGAAGGGTAATACCATATCCTTATTACTTTTCACCTCCAAACACAATTAACAATGTTCTTTCACAGGCCTTTTAATCTAAGGTTAGTCAAGCATGTTTGGCATTTTGATTCACTATAAAAGTAAAGCACATAGGCCTAATGCTTTCCTTCACAACCAAGAAGGCTTATTTTAGGTGTTTGTCCATTCCTTAACTCTTCTTCATCTCAATTTTGGCACTTATAAGAGTTTGATTCACCAAAAATGTGAAGGGCCTATCCCTAATTCCCACACTTAGGATTCCAACTTGCTTCTAAGTTAGGCTAGATTTTGAAATTGATAAGACACAATTTAAGAAAATTCAAAAGGATTAAGGTTACCTTGTTCAAAGATAGCAAAGGCTAGGCACATTTTTGAGATTTCGTATTTGTAATTTCACTTACCAAAGCTATAGCTCTTGCTCCTTTGCATCCCCTTTGCACATGTTAGTCCAACACACTTCCTACACATAGTTAGGAAAATCAAAATCCAAAGCTCAATGCTCGAATTATCCTAAAATGTAATGATCTAATTCAAATATGAGCATAAAAAGGAGAATCATCCAAAGGACTATAGGGAAAATTAAAGAAATACTGATAAAGATAAATTATTCTCCAATAACTGTGCATAATTATCTTCTATTGTACTAATCTTTCAGATTTTATGGAAGCCTTTACCTTATTCCACCTTTTATTTACCTTCTTGCTCTCCTTTCTCTTGCAATACTCAGGAATTTGGGCCTCGAGACTCTTCACCTTCCTATGTTTACTCTTCACCTTCTTATGTTTAGACATCTGCAAACCATTATAAACAAGATTAGATCTGTATCGTCTTAAAATAGAAGCACTTCCATTTTGGTAGGTTTAGCACCCTCGTTTAGTACACTTGCATATTAGATTTGCATTTAGGGTGCATATGCACTTGATTCTTCATTTCTAGTTGAAACTAGGTTTAGGATCATTTGGATCCTCCTTAATTTCCCTCTCTATGGATTTATTTTTAGGTAGAACCTATGAAATGGCTCTCCTAATATTCGTCATACCTCCTCTATGACCTTTGTGTCTCTATCCAGCACTTTGGTGTGTTCTCTCACCTTCCTAGGTCCCCGGATGACCTTGGAATCCTATAGATTTCTCAAGTGACATGCCTGAAACCTCAGGTCAGGGTTGAAGTTGATTCTAACCTAGGTCAAAATCAAGGTCGACCTTGACCTAGGTCAAGGTTGAAGTCAATTTTGACCTCTGTCAAGTGTTGGTCCCCGCTTTCAGATCCAGAGCTTATCGAGGTTCTAAACTTAAAAATAGGTCCCCAAGTCCAGATGCAGAGGTGTTTTCTCTGATATTCAAATTAATACATCCCCTCCTTGGTTGGTGATTGTAATTGGACCATAATTCAAGGAGAAATTTGAATTTAGGTCCCTTGCATTGCCCTAGGAGGTCTATATTGAGATATCTATATAAACTCTCTTTTGCCTTCATTTCTTCATGAGAAAAAATTGTAAGATGATATGATGCAATTAAGATTATGACACGATGATGATGCAAGAGGATGATAAAGAAGGAAAAGATATGATGATGCATTAATACATACAAGCATTTTGTGGATCTTCTTTGGAGCAAGAGAGAGTTCTTCCTTCCTTCTTCTTAGATCCACCATTTTCAACATTCAAGTATTCAAAAGATACTATCATGGGGTAGCAACTACAGATTGTGAGTTTGGTAAGAATAATTTGTTAGTAATAATAGAGAGGGGGGGTGAATCAGTGGCCTCAAAAATAATCCTTAAATCAACCCTTCAAACTTAGTACCACAAATTATACCTCTAGTTATCTTCAGTCCTATAAGATGAATTCCTTGAAATACTTGTAACAAATTTTTACTTGTCGGAATGGTTTTTAAACCTTCTTCTGTATGTTTACCAATAAGCAGTCTTTCTATTTACCGAAACACAGTAAATAACCACTGTATACCGATCAATCGAGATTTACTTAAGTGAAATGCAAAATAATAAAGTAATGACTCATAGACATATAACACATGGATTTTGAATGTGGAAACCCTGTCAAGGGAAAAACCACTGAGACCGATACCCCAAATTTTCACTCTTCTGAAGTGAGCTCGGTTAAGAGCCTTGATGCTTCAATGGTTAAAATGAAACAATAAATTGATCTGTTCACATATACAACCTCAATTGCAGATTTTCAGATCTATTATAAGTACATTACCTTTCTGATCAATATTATCAATTCAATACCTTTTCTCTACATGGTTATGCTCTGTGATGTTGTTTCTCTGTTTGTCAGTGTCTGCATAATTTAGTTATTTACTCAGCTTGATTGATCAGGTCTGAATGAAGACTTTCTTCTCCTTCAGAATCTCTTAAGCATCTATTCTCTTTTCACTCCCCTTCACCACCTTTGTAATTAATTCTAGGTTGTCTCTTTATAGACGTGATTTCACCATTTCTTGGCTTTCTTGATCTTGGCATGATCCATAATTCTTTCTAATTAGATTTAAAGAAAAACTCCAGTTTTATCTCATAGAGATCTTCTTGCCAACTGGAAAAAGAAACTTTAAATCCTTTACTTATCTCCGGCTTTATGTTGTCGATTAAAACAATTATAAGTATCAGTTAAGTCTATTTTTATCTCTTTGACAGCTAAGCATTTTGTCGTTTCTAAACTCTCTTTTCTCTCGGTCAATACTTTAGTTAGTCATCAGTGATAACTGATTGTTTTGTCGGTGTGACTTTAGTTGTCTTCGGGATCTCCGTCCATCGGGCAACACTGTAATTCTATCTGTCGGGTCACTCTGTGCTTTGCTTGTCGGGCAACACTGTGACTTTTCTCATTGGTAATGTTGTGTTTTTGCTCATCAGGTAACACTGTGAATTTTCTCTTTTATTCTGACCGTTGGTGTACACTCTGTTGGTGTATACAGTCACTTTGTGAATACTTGACTTATATGCATTACTGATATCATAGCCTTTGATTCATCAATTCTTTGAAGTCTTTATTAGTATGTCCATGACCATACAGATTATATCAAGTTGACATTAATGAAAATACAATACATTAACTAATTTAATGTCTTGCATAAACTTTCTATGTCACTGTGATCACCAACTTAACATCTTCAAACATTCAATCAGTTATAGTTCATCAATTTCTCCCTTTGGCATTGATGGCAACACACTACATTATCACACTATATTATTACTAATACAATATGAAATATAAAAGTTGAAGTTCATCAAAATGTCAATCTTATGTACTATAACTGATACAAATATCTGATCCTCGGTAAGTTCATATAACTTATATTTGATTCTTGCAGCTTTCTCTCTGTCTTCAATCCCTTTACTAGATAGATGTAGAGTCTTTTCTTTTTATGATATGATGTTTTCTTCTCCTGTGTCAAACTCTCTCCCTTTGATTGTTCTCTTATGTTGATGTCTCTTGTCAGCAATTATTTCCCTTTGTATGTACTCTCCCTTTCTGGTTACATCTCTCCCTTTGGATAATGTGATGGATATAATCTCTCCCTGAGGTGATAATCTCTCCCATGGATATAATCTTTCCCTGATGTATAATCCCTCCCATGGATATAATATTTCCCTGATGTATAATCTCTCCTATGGATGATGTGATAATAGATATAATCTCTCCCTTTGACAACAATGCCAAACAAATATTTTGACAGTAATGCCAAACAAATCCCTTCTATCCCTAATATACTCCTTCAATTTCCCAATCCATCAGCAATACAATAACTTTGGTGCTTGGAGTAGATAAATACCTTGTTGTGTATATATTTATCTTTGAATTCCATCTCTTTGCTTGCATCAACATGAATGATATTCTGATAATATGTAGGCTGATGGAGCCTTCTAGTCATCTTATTGACTAGTAGACAAGGGTCTGACCCCTAGTCTCTTTCTCAAGTATTCAAATGCATCCTTGGGCAGTGTCTTGGTGAAGATATCGGCTAATTTTTCCTTAGATTGCACATACTCAAGTATCATCTCCTTTGCTTGAAATTGTTCTCTTAAATAATGATACTTGATGGCAATATGCTTTGTTTTTGCATGTATGACTGGATTCTTGGAAATGTTTATTGCACTTGTATTATCACAATAGATAATTACTGGTTCAAGAATTTTAATATGCATACCTTCCAGTAACTATTTGATCCATGCAATATTTGAGCAGTTTGCAGCAGCAACAACATACTATGCTTCAACAATAGACTGAGAGATGCATCTTTGCTTCTTGTTGATCAATGTGACAAGTCTGTCACCCATAAATAATGCTCCTCCAGTTGTTCTCTTTTGGTCATCAATATTTCTAGCCCAATCAGCGTCGGTAAAGACCTTAAGCTCAAATTTTCCTTCTCTTCTATACCATAAGTCATATTCCTCGGTATTCTTCAGATATCTTAGAATTCTTTTCACAACAATCATATGTGATTCTTTGGGATTACTAGCAGAAAATCTTGCAACTATTCCTACTGCATGTGCAATATCTGGTTTAGTATGTACAATATACATGAGTTTTCCAATCATTGATCTGTACAAAGTCTGATTTACCCTTGATGACTTTTCCTCCTTTGTCAGCTTACATACAGTTGCCATCGGTGTTCCAACTAGTTTGGAATATTCCATTTTGAATATTTTCAGCACTTCCTTGATGTATTTGGATTGAGTAATGAAAATACCTTCATCTTGTTGCATGATCTGTAGACCAAGAAAGAGCTTGATCTCTCCAAACATAGACATCTCAAACTCTTTTCTCATTTCATTTGCAAATGATTTGCATAGCATATCATTGCCTCCAAATATGATGTTATCAACAAATATCTCAGCAATCAAAATGTTAGCATCAGTACCTTCCTTCAAATAAAGATTATTGTTTTCATTAGTTCTTACAAATCCAATAATTATGAGATAGGAATGAAGTCTTTCATACCAGGCTCGGGGTGCTTGTTTCAATCCATACAAGGCTTTGTGTAGTCTACATACCATGTCCCTCTTGTCTGGATCAACAAACTCTTCTGGTTGCTCAATGTATACCTCTTCTTCAAGTATTCCATTTAGGAATGCAGACTTGACATCCAGTTGGTATACCTTGAATCATTTACATGCAACATAAGCAAGTAATATTCTCACTCCTTCTAGCCTAGCAACAGGTGAAAAGGTCTCTCCATAGTCAATCCCTTCTTCTTGTGCATACCCCTTGCACACTAGTCTTGCTTTATTTCTGGTGACTTCTCCATTCTGATTCAGTTTATTCCTGAGTATCCATTTTGTATCGTTGACATTCTTGTCATCTGGTCTCGGTACAAGTGTCTGTGTCTTATTTTTCTCAATCTGCTCAATCTCCTCATTCATATCAGTAATCCATTCATTGTTATCAAGTGCAGCATTGACAGATTTTGGCTCAAAATCACAAATAAGACATCTTGTGTTTAGAGACTTACTTCTGGTTCTCATACCAGCCTTCTTATCTCCAATGATCTGGTTCTGTGGATGGTTCCTTCTAATATATCTGGAAAGTACAGGTTCAAATCTTTGTCTATTATCTTGATCATCATTGTGTCCATTCTGATCTCCATCGCTTTGTACATCATCTTGAGCAATATCCTGATTGTCGGTATTTGCAGCCTGATGCTCGGGTGCAATAATCTGTTGCTCGGGATCTATACATTGTTGCTTGGGTAAAGTGTTAGGTTCTTCATTGTAGACAAACCTGCTATAGTCCTCTGGTTCTTTTGTGCTTTCCTTTTCATTCTTCTTTGCAAATTCATCTATCTTTACATTTTCACTTTCAACAATTTTGTTAGAGGCTTTATTGAGACATTTATAAGCCTTTCTCTTGGTGGAATACCCTAGAAAGATTCCTTCATCACTCTTGGAGTCAAGCTTTACATTTCTATCATCTTTTAAGATATAACATTGACTACCAGATTTTTTGAAGTGATTTAGATTGGGTGTGTGACCATACCATAGCTCATAAGGTGTCTTCTTGGTGTCTTTCTTCAATTGTACTCTGTTCAATGTGTAAACAATAGTACTGAAAACTTCCCTCCAGAAGATTTGGGTGATGCCTTTTTCTTTCATCAGTGTCCTTGCACAATCAACAATGGATCTGTTCCTTCTTTCATAAATTTCATTTTGCTGTGGTGTTCTTATTGCAGAGACCTGTCTTTTGATTCCATGCTCATTACAAAAGTTACTGAATTCATCCGAAATAAATTCCCCTCCTCTATTTGATCTTAAGCATTTCAATTTTTTACCACTTTGTTTCTCTACCATTTCTTTGTACCATTTAAACATCTTGAATGCTTCAGATTTATCTTTTAGAAACATTACTGTCATCATTCTAGACTAATCATCAACAAAGATAATAAAATATCTATCACCATAATAACTCTTTGTCCTCATGGGTCCACATATATCAGTATGGACTAATATAGAATGACATCAAATGTATGGGTTTTTATTTTTAAACTAGACTTTTTCATCTTACTTTTTTGACAATTTTTGCACATGATATTGTCAGGCTTAATCATTGTCGATAAGCCTCTTACATTTCTTTTTCTTCTTATTTTTATCATGTTTTCAAAGTTTACATGACACAATCTTTTGTGCCACAACCATATGTCTTTATTTCTAGCCATTAGTGGTGTCAACATTCAGACAGAATAAGTTACTTTTGAATATCTTTGCCTTTTTATTTTCAAATGCTACTTTGTGACTTGAATTATTCAACTGAGAAACACTCAATAGATTATAATTCAATCCTTTCACCCAATAAGAATTTTCACATTTTATTAGGTTATTCAACATTATAGTTCATTTACCTTCAATTGGATAAGGTGTGTCATTACCCATTCTTACCGAACCACCATTATAGTATTCAAAAGTCTCAAATTTTTGTTTGTCACCGGTCATATGGTGAATGCAGCCACTATCTATGGTCCAGACATCATTTTTACTAACTTTAGATATGAGTGCAATTTCTACATACCTTTCTTCATCATCATCTGAATCATCTTTTACTGCCACAAACACCATCTCGATGTCTTTATCAGATTCAGTGTCAGTATCTTCATCTTTTCATTTTTCTAGGTAACTGGCATTCTTTCCTTTGTCCTTGTATTCTCGGGTATCTCTTCTTTCTGATTGTTGGTTGCTTCTGTAATCACCTCTATCATACTTATTTTCAAATGACCTGTCATTACTTCTGTCATCTTTTCTTCTCTTAGGACATCTTGCAACAAAGTGTCCCTTTAGAATTATAAGAAACAATTGGTAATTTACCTTTGTATTTACCTTTACCTCTTTGCATTCTTCTAGCCATAAGTGCTTCAATTTCATCAAGATCTTCTTCTTCACTTTCACTATCACTATCTTTTCTCATAGTGTGTTTATGACTTGTTTTACTCATTCTCAAAGAAGATTTGAATGCAGACTCTATGTTTGGTAAGACACTATTATCAAAGTTGTTCATCTCAAATTAAATCACTCTTCCAATCAAACTATCTAGAGTAACATTGCTATTTGCTACTGCTCTTATTTCTTGTATGGCAGATACTCTAATAGCATAAGTAGGTAGTAAGGTTCTTAGAATTTTACTTACCACTGTATCTTCATCTACTACACCTCCAACTCCTCGGATTGCATTGACTACCTCTTTGATTCTTGTGCTGTACTGTGTGATATTTTCACCTTATTTCATTCTGAGATCATCAAACTTTCCTCTAAGGATTTTTTCCTTGTCTCTCAGAACATTTTTATCACCACCATGTACAAGTTTCAATTTGTCTCACATCTTCTTTGCAGTTGTGCATGCTTTGACATCTTCAAATTCAGCATCAGAGAGTGAGGAAGCAAGCTCTATCATCATGCAGTTGTTCTCATGCTTCTCTCTCATTTGTTCAACTGTGGGTGCTCTTGTGGGAAACACATATTCAGTATCTAAGTATTAAGTAACATAATTTCTAATACCTGATAAGTGGAGTCTTATTCTGCTTTGCCATGAAGAAAATTTTTCTTTGTTCAACTTAGGCACATCTCGTCTGTTCATCTTGTGATCTTTATCTTGAGCTATTAAACTCATTTTCTAAGCACACAAGCTTTAATACCAATTGTTAGTAATAATTGAGAGGGGGGTGAATCAGTGGCCTCAAAAATTAATCCTTAAATCAACCCTTCAAACTTAGTACCACGAATTATACCTCTAGTTATATTCAGTCCTATAAAATGAATGCCTTAAAATACTTATAACAAATTTGTACTTGTCAGAATGCTTTGTAAACCTTCTTCTGTATGTTTACCGATAAGCTATCTTTCTATTTACCGAAACACGGTAAATAACTAGTGTATACCGATCAATCCAGATTTACTTAAGTGAAATGTAAAACAATAAAGTAATGACTCATAGACACAAAACACATGAATTTTTAATGTGGACACCCTATTAAGGGAAAAGCCACTGGGACCGGTATCCCAAATTTTCACTCTTATGAAGTGAGCTCGGTTAAGATCCTTGATGCTTCAATGGTTAAACTGAAACAATAAATTGATCTGTTCACATATACAACTTGAATTGCAGATTTTTAGATCTATTGTAAGTACATTACCTTTCTGATCAATATTATCAATTCAATACCTTTTCTCCACACTGTTCTGCTCTGTGATGTTGTATCTCTGTTTGTCGGTGTCTGCAGAATTTAGCTCTTTCCTTAGCTTGATTGATCAGGTCTGAATGAAGAATTTCTTCTCCTTCAAAATCTCTTCAGCATCTATTCTCTTTTCACTCCCCTTCACCACCTTCGTAATGAATTAGGTTGTCTCTTTATAGACATGATTTCATCGTTTCTTGGCTTTCTTGATCTTGGCGTGATCCACAATTCTCGCCAATTAGATTTAAAGAAAAACTCTATTTTTATCTCATAGAGATATTCTTTCCAACCGGAAAAAGCAACTTTAAATCCTTTACTTATCTCTGGCTTTATCTTGTCAATTAAAACAATGATAAGTATTAGTTAAGTCTATTTTTAGCTCTTTGACAGCTAAGCATTTTGTCGTTTCTGAACTCTCTGTTCTGTCGGTCAATACTTCAGTTAGTCATCGGTGATAACTGATTTTTCTGTCGGTGTGACTTCAGTTGTCTTCCGGATCTCCGTTCGTCGCGAAACACTGTAATTCTTTCTTTCGGGTTACTCTGTGCTTTTCTCATCGGGTAACACTGTGACTTTGCTCATCGGTAATGTTGTGTATTTTCTCGTCGAATAACACTGTGACTTTTCTCTTTTATTCTGACCATTGGTATATATAGTCACTTTGTGAATACTTGACTTATATGCATTACTGATAGCATAGCCTTTGATTCATCGATTCTTTGAAGTCTTTGGCAATATTTCATGACCATACAGATTATATCAAGTTGACATCAATGACAATATAATACATTAACTGATTTAATGTCTTGCATAAACTTTCTATGTCAGTGTGATCATTAACTTAACATCTTCAAACATTCAATCAGTTATAGTTCATCATACTTTAGCATTAGGGGCTTGATATGCTTTCTTTATCATATCCAAATCTATGCATTGTTTTCTCATTTTTAATTCATGTTAGGGTTTTAATCTAGAGGATTAGATCTTAACATTACACATTCAAAGCTCTTTCCAATAGCAACACACACACATACATTCTACTATATTCGCCTATTCGTGTAGGTGGAGACCACCAAAACGGGGGTTTGACTAAGGCAAAACCCTATATAGCCACCCCAAAACCCCTCTTTTCCAAATATTTGCAGGTGTTGTTTTGGGATTTATAGGATCGGGACAACAAATTGGAGTGCAGATTCGGATACCCTTTTCAGCAAACTATCGAGATCTAGAAACAAATTTTCTGTCGAAGATTTTGGAGGTCGATTCTGCCCTAGGTCGGAATCATAAATTCTTGATCAATGGTGACATTGACTTGAGGGTCAAAATCGAAACTATGTCGGATTGGAAAAAGATTTCTGGGTTTTGTCCGTCCTTGCGTTTCTGTTCCAGATCCGTTCTCATATTTTCCAGAAACTCAACATAGGCTTCAGAAAAATGGTATTTCTAGATCTTCTATGATGTGAGGTAGGTATTTTACTCCATTATTCTTTGCAAGTATTTTCAAGCTTTACATTCCTTATCATAACAATTAAATTTAAATATTTGAAGATGGCATTGGGTCTCTTTTATATGCAAATCTCTATTGTGCAAACCCTATTTAGGAGACCATTCAAATTTATACCTTACATTTTGGTGAACCGATGATAGACAACTCTTTCTCTTTGGTGTTAGATTTAGATTTTATATTAAGTCTTGCATGCATATAGAAGTAGGTTTTATTTTATGCTCTTGCATTTATATTCCAAAAATACATAAAAATTACAAAATTTCTTTAAAAATACAAAAATATTTACTTGCTTGTAATTTTATTTTGTGTTCAACATGTATAAATTTTGTTTTGAATACTTTGATGAGGATTTTATTGTACAAGAGAATAGATCCCTTAATGAGGTACATGGAAGTGAGCATGAAAATGGTTCGAATGAGATCTCCATGGATCCTATTCCTATTTCATCTTCCTCCACAACTTCTCCAATTAACCTTTACCATAGGGTGTGTGCATGGTTAGCTTCATGTTCCACTATTTGCAACATTGAGGCACCTAGAATGTTACTCCCTAAACATTTGATGACGGTAAAAGGATGTCCTCGAATAACTATTAAGGGTACGCCTAAATATCCTCTGTATTTCTTTGATAACACAGATTTTGTTTCACATGCTTATCTCACATGGAATAATCCTCAACCTACTGTCCCAGCTTTTTTATCTCCTTCTCAACCCGTGCTTCCTTGAGCACCTAGGTTACCTTCTTCCTTTAAGGAGTATGACTTAGTTGATAAATTACGTGCTACTTCGGCTAAGATATCTTTATGGGAGTTACTTCAAACTTCTCCTACATATCATGAGGCATTACAAAAATCTTTATCTACTCTTCTTGCTTTGACTCCTAATCAAGAGAATATTAATTCATTTTTGGAGTGCATGCATACCATGCCTTATGTACCTCCTATTGTGTTTACCGATGATGATTTGCCTTCTATTGAGGTGTAGAATCAATATGATGCTCTTATGGTTGTTGTTTCTATCAATCAAAGCATCATTCGTAGAACATTAATTGACAATGGATTTGGGCTTAATGTTTATAGCATGGATATGCTTAAGGAAATCAAGTCCGATCTTTCAACTATTCAAATGGATAATATCCCTATTCATGGATTTGATAATATTCTAAAGAAAACTTTGGGTATTATTACGCTACCTATTAAGGTTGGTCCAGTTCTTCTTAACACACCTATTCATGTTATGCGTGGACCTCTCAATTATAACCTTTTGTTAGGAAGACCTTGGTTACATACTATGCATGTGATTCCTTCTACTCTTCATCGTAAGTTTAGGTTCATTTATAACAATCTGATGTACACACTACATGCGAATGATGCGCTAAATCCTTGCCTAAATGCGGAATATGCTAAGATATTTGAACCAATACAACCAAGTAAAGAACCTAAGAAACCACCTGAAGTTAAACAAGATGAAACTCCACATTCTTTGATGGGAGATGATTGGGGAACATTGGATTTTAATGCTTATTTTATGGGAGAATATAAAGTTTCTGATTTAGAGTTTATGAAAGAGAAAAGTGGGTTTGAAAAACAAGTTTTTATTCCTTCTCCACTTTCTGAGGAATTAAAAAGTAACTTTGTTGCTGCTTCACTTACAGAAATAATTGAGACACTAAAACCAAATTGCTATGACATTGTGACATATGTCTCTCCTTTAACTCAATCTGATATGGCCGATAGATATGGTTCCGATTATCATCTACTCAGGAAATCAGGATTCAATGGGAAGGATGTGTTAAATATGAACAAGGTATACAAGTGCCCTTGGACAATGAATTTTATGATTATACTTATGGGTTAGGATTCAATCCTTATAAGCAACCATCATCTTTTCCTCTTAATGTCAATCATATCTGCGGTGGACATATGAAGTTGGTTAATCCGCTTCTCCTTGACATGGATCAAAAACCTAGTTTGGATATTACCCTGAGGATGAAGCCCTAGCCAATTTTTTAGGGGCTTATCAGGATCTACCTACATTTCATCATAAAATAAGAAAGCCTTATTGTGTGAATAATGAATCCTATTTTGGAGAACATGATGAACCGGATATTTCTCCTTTGCCAATGGATTCTCCCATGCAAAGTAATTTATTAATAACTGAGACTATTGAAGTTTTGGTAGATGTGAATGACTCTGAAAAAACAATCAAAATTGGGAAAAGTTTGAATCAAGATGAACATGATCTGTTGGTTTCCCTCTTACTTGAATATAATGATATATTTGCTTGGACATACTCGGATATGCCGGGTATAGATCCTAAGATTGTTACTCACAATATTGTTCTCAAACCTAATGCTAAACCTGTGAAACGGAAAATCTGAAAGATGAATCCGAGCATTGCCTTGTTAGTTAAAACTGAAATTGAAAAACTATTAGGTGTTGGGTTCATCCTCTCTATTGATTACTCTGAATGGATTTCCAATATTGTGGTTGTTTCTAAAGGAGAAAATAAGATAAGGATGTGCACTGATTTTTGAGATTTAAATAAGTCATCCTTAAAAGATGATTTCCCGCTACCTAATATTGATATGATTGTGGATTTGACAGTGGGTCGTGCTTATTATCTTTTATGGATGGTTTTTCAGGTTATAATCAAATCTTTATTCCCATTGAAGATCAACTTAAGACCGCATTTATAACACCTTGAGGAACATTTTGTTTGGTCATGATGCCCTTTGGATCAAGAAATGCAAGAGAAACTTACCAACGCGCTATGACCTTGATTTTTCATGATTACATTCATAAGACTCTGGAAGATTACGTAGATGACATCTAAGCGAAATCTATGTAAAGAGGATCATGTGTTTATTTTAAGGCAAATATTTGAAAGAATTAGGAGTTATAATATGAGATTGAATCCTAAGAAATGTGCTTTTGGAGTTGATTCTGGTAAATTATTAGGATTTATAATCTCTAAGTGAGGCATAGAGGTCGATACTGAAATGATTGATCCTATTGTTAACATGCCTCCTCCTAAGAATATTTCTCAATTACGCAGTTTACAAGGAAAAATACAAGCTATTCGTCACTTTGTTTCTAACTTAGCCGATAGAACTGTTCCTTTCACCTCCTTGCGTAGAAAAGATACCACTTTTTCTTTGAATCGGGAATGTAAGCAATCCTTTGAGCAATTTAAGGAGTATCTTGCTAATCCTCCTATTCTGCAACCTGCTCAATTTAATAAACCCTTCTATCTATATACTTCCGCTACTTGCCATGTTGTGAGTGTGTTTTTGGCTCAACATGATAGTGAAGATAAGGAAAGACCGGTGTACTACATTAGTTGGACCTTACTTGATTACGAAACAAGATATACCAATTTGGAAAGACAATGTTTGGCTTTAGTTTATGCTTGTCTGAAACTCAGGCATTACCTTTTGAATGTTGAGGTCAATGTGATTGTTAAATTTGATCCTCTAAAACACCTTTTCTCAAAGACTGATCTCTCTGGCCTTCTTGGAAAATGGGTGATGTTACTAACAGAATTCGATCTTAATTTCATTCTTCAAAAGTCAATTAAAGGAAAATCTTTAACTGATTATTTAGTTGAAGCTCCTTGTCCTCATTCTAATACAAGTGTTACCTAAATAGAATTCCCTGATGAGAATATTTTAGCTATTAAGCGAGAAGATGTTTGGGATATATATTTTGATGGTTCAAGATGTAAGACAGGTTCTTTTGTAGATATTATTTTGGTCCCTCCTACAAAGAAACCAATCCCTGAGTCATAAATTGACCTCTCCTTGTACTAATAATATTGCGGAGTATGAAGCTCTTATAGCTAGCTTACGGTTAGCTTCATCCCTTCATATTAAAAACTTGGAAATCTACGGGAATTCACAATTGATTGTTGAACAAATCAAAGGAGGTTATCAGACTAAGAATGATAAAATGACACAATATAAATATTTGGCTCTTGATATTCTTTCACAATTTTATTCTTATACGATTCAGACTTTACCTAGGAAAGATAATCAACACGCGGACGCCATGGCAAGCACAACTTCCTTGGTTTTCCTCAAGAATAATGCTGAAGACTTTCAATTTACTATACACACACTCTTAAACACCCTGCAATTTCTAATAAGGTTACTATCGATTGTTTTAACTTGCTTTTGGATGAATGGTATTCACATATCTTACATTTTTTGAAAGATAATACCTTTCTGGAATCGGCAACAAGGAACATGCGTAATCGTATTAGGAAGCTTGCAGCACGTTATATCATTTTGGGAGATATGCTTTACAAATGTTCTTATAATGGTTTTCTATTAAGATGTCTTGGTAGAACCAAAATTTTGATAGCTTTAGCAGAAGCTCATTCTGGTTCTTGTGGGGGATATTTTGGTGGGAAATCTTTAGTTAATAAACTTCTTAGAATGGGATACTATTGGAAAACAATGGAACAAGATTCTTTTACGTTTGTTAAGAAGTGTCCTCAGTGTCAGCAACATGGTAATTTAATTCATGCTCCTTCTCGTGAACTTCATAATCAAGTTGCTCCATGGCCTTTTAGTATTTGGGGTTTTGATCTTATTGGAAAAATCTCACCAGCTTCTTCTCAAGGACATACGTACATCTTGATGGCTACAGATTACTTTATGAAGTGGGTAGAAGCTATTCCTCTCCATTCTACTACTGCAGATGTTATTTGTGATTTTATCCTTAATCATATTATAGCACAATTTGGTATTCCTTTAATGACAGTTTCAGATAACGACACTTCTTTCAAGAATAAAGAAGTCACAAAATTCTTGGAGAAATATCGTATTCAACATAGATTTTCTACTCCCTACTACCCTCAATCTAATGGTCAAGGAGAAACATCTAATAAATTTATTGAACAAATCTTAAGAAAAATGGTTAACAAGCATGCGAAATATTAGCATACCCAACTTACTTATGCTTTATTGGCTTATAGGACTAGTGTCTGTACTACCATAGGTACTTCTCCTTATAATATTGTTTATGGTACCGATGCTATTATGCCCTTAGAATTAGAAATACCTTCTTTGCGTGTTTCATTTCATGGGATAATTGACAAACATACTTTCCGGGAACAATGATTATAGGAATTAGAAATGTTGGATGAACAACGGATAAATGCTTTGGAACATATTAAGGCTTATCATAAATCACTTAAGATATAGTATAATCATAAGGTGATTGAACGGTCATTCTTGGTAGGTGATTTAGTCCTGTATGAAAATCAAAGGAATGTGAATTCTTTACCTGGTGAAAAAGGGAAGTTTAGCCCTAATTGGCTTGGACCTTTCGTAGTAATTGAGGACTTTACTTCAGGTGCTTATAAGATTTCTGATATGAATGGTGTCCCTCTTAAGGAACCTATTAATATTATGCATCTTAAACAGTATTATCCCTAAATAAATCATTCTTTCTTTATGTATTTATGTATTCCTTATAGAATAGTTAGGTCTATTTTATAGGTTATGTAATTCGAATGCATTCATACATAATATCATTCTTTCTTTCTATTAAGTTTTTGTGTATTGATGAAAAGTACAAGTAATCAATCATAGAACTAACTAGGCAAAAAAAAAATTCATATAAAAACTTCTTTGAGTTTGGTACATATATGGCACATGTGCCATGTCTATCAATCTCTATGCTCTGAGGGTCGGTGGCTCCCGACTCTCTCTGATCTCTGGTGTGAGGATGAGGATCTTAGAATGGTAGTCCATGTGCGGCTCCTCGACATGCTCATCTCATAGTTACGCTCTTGAGTTCTATGTAGATCAGCCATCAATTTCTCCTCTCTCTCTTTGCATAACCTCAGTTCTCACTGGATGCATGCAAAAATATCCACATGTCTTCCGATATCCCTCTATCTGGATAAAGGACTCTCGCTCGCTAGCTGGTAGTCAATAGGATATACATGTATCTTTTAGGACCTTGGACACAAAGCTCCTCCACTCCGTTACGCTAGTTGTAGAGTTCAAACATATTTATATTTAGTACTTTTTCTAGAAAAACATTTACTTGAAATATTCTAATCAATTACATATATTATACCTGGATCTCCCTCCTAGGTGTCACCAAAGGATCTAGATGGTGGGGGCATGGAGTGACTACACTCTCCCCGCTCACTATGTCTAGGTCTATGCAGTGGTGTCTCTATATGCACACGGGGAGGTCATCGTGATCTCAATGGTACAACATAGATCGCCTGATCATCTACACCTGTACTACTGCCTGGGGGCATCTCCTTTGCTCTCTCATCTGCTCTCTCATCTGCTCCCTCCTCTGCTCTCTCCTATGCTCTCTCCTCCTCCTTAGGATCTCCCTAGGAGATGGGCTCATCCTCATCTCTCTGATCCTCCTCATCCTCCACTGGTATGCCACCACCTCGGTGGGTCCTCTTCGACAGACCTGGATCACCTGTGGGATGGTCATCGGGGAAGATGGGGTGGGTCCCCGGTAGACTCCAATATCTGATATAGTCTTTGCTAACACCTGAATAGGATACATTGGGAGCTACCTCTCTATCCTCGGTCTCATCTGTCTCGCTATCTACAACATGGGTTTTCATATGGCGCCGGGTCTTTGATAGTATCTCGTCAGATATACATATCGTGGTGCTATCCGGGGGACCCCCTGTGTATGACCAAACTGTCTCATCACTCTATCATAATAATATGGCATCACTGCATGACTGGTAGGACCCTCTAGTAGCTTGCACTGTTGGGAGTGTCTCAGCTGGTGTTGAGTATCTGGCCATTCTGTCATCTGATAGTATGGTCTCAATATCACATCAATACCTGGTATACAGTCAAAGAGTACCCTCCAAAAGAGGATATTCCCATCCTGCCAGACATCTGCTAGTGGATATGCAAAATATCTTGGTGTGCTCGCATCTACCATCACCGAAACACCATGTGGTCGTGTACATGTGTAATGCTCAAACATCCAAACCTGTAGCAAGGTGCATACTGTAAGATTCTCCTGCTTGAATCTCACTAACTGACTCAACTCATGGTAAAGATGGGCTAACATGCTGCGGCCCCATGAGAAAACAATCTGGTCACTCTCCATCCTGCATACGATATGGGTGAATGGTGCTAAGAGGACTGTACCCTTTGTGTTGGGTACTACAACCAAAGAGAGTATACATAGCATCACTCTCCGTACCAAGGGAGTCGTGCCTGCTAGTATGGATGATAGAGTGATCTGAACTGATCTGATCGGGTCCTCATCTGTGGTACTCATCCCAAACAATACTCCCCATCTGAAAAAACCTCCAGAGGACCCCACTGCACTTTTGGTCTGACAGTCTCGCCTCAAATTGAAAGTCGTAGGATCTTATATACATCCTCCAGTATGATCATGATCTCTCCTGATGGAAGATGGAAGGAACAAGTTTCCTCATCCCACCTCTCTATCATAGCTAATATCATGGATCTATGGAACCTCATCTATGGTAAGTACAATGCCACATCTCTCAATAGTTGTATCTCATCCCGCTGTAACTTGGGCAAGTTCTCTTTGACTGTCAGTAACAACCCTCCAAAGGGGTGCTCTCGGAGACGGACAAGATCATATCAGCACAAATAGTATCAAATCAGTACTCCATCATCAAAGAACTACAATACCCACTTAACCTGTTCAAGGTCAACCTTTTTGGGTCAAGGTTTACCTTTTTGGGTCAAGGTCGACCTTTTTGGGTCAGGGTCGACCTTATCCCCAGAAAGGATTCGACCTTCCCAGTTATGGTGGACCTTAAAGAGTCAAGCTCGACATAACTGGGTCAGGGTCAACCTTTTTGGGTCAAGGTCAACCTCCCCTATAAAAATAGGAATTTTTCAATCAAAAATATCAAAACAAGGAACCTACCTCAGGCAGTCGTTGTCCACTGGCCAGGCTCTCTCTCAGGACCTTCATGCGACTCGCTCGAAGTTCTTCTCTCTTCGGCATTTTGCTTCTTTTTCCAAGCTCTAAAAATGGTAAGAATGAGAAGGTAAGTGTTTCCTCATCTTATTTATCGCTGCAAATTAGGGTTTTATTAGGGTTTTGTTTGAATTTACCTAGGTTAAATTTTAATTTCCCTTTATATGCGTTTAGATAGACATTCACTATTTTCATCGTAACATAAGTTTGGTAGCTCCATTTTCAGTGTCATTAGTGGCGTTGGAATCATGATTCAAATACCTAACCTCTTGAATTGGTTTAGGAAGTTTTTGAATCCTTCTGAATGGTTTAGGAAAAGACTTTTCAATAAAACACATATCCAGCATATAGATCTAACCTTATCACCCTGTTTCACCTTTCAGAATTAGTAAGCTGAAACATCAGGGGAATAAGGGGCTCTATGCACTTCTAAAAATAATCCTATTAAGGCTTAGGTACTCTCTAGATTTTCATTAACCTTGTGTGCTGTAGGTTGCGGGTACTAACGGTTTCTTGTAGGATCTCCACATTGAGGACTTGGCTATATCCTTTTTACTTTATGATGTTTTCTTACTTTAGCTTGCATATTCACGTAGTGTCATAGATAAGATAAAGTGGGGGATAAATGTATCATCTTAAAATGGAAGCACTTCCATTTTGGTAGGTTTAGCACCCTCGTTTAGTACACATGCATATTAGATTTGTATTTATGATGCATATGTACTTGATTCTGCATTTCTAGGTGAAACTACGGTTAGGATCCTTTGGATCCTCCTTAATTTCCCTTTTTGTGGCTTTATTTTTAGGTAGAACCTATGAATTGGATCTCCTAATCTTCATCATACCTCCTCTATGACCTTTGTGTCTCTATCCAGCACTTTGGTGTGTTCTCTCACATTCCTAGGTCCCTGGCTGACCTGGGAATCTTGCAGATTTCTCAAGGTGACCTACCTGAAACCTCAGGTCAAGGTTGAAGTCGATCCTGACCTAGGTCAGAATTGAGGTCAACCTTGACCTAGGTCAAGTTTGAGGTCATCCTTGAACTAGGTCAAGGTTGAGGTCGATTTTGATCTCTGTCAAGTGTTGGTCCTCGCTTTCAGATCTAGAGCTTATCGAGGTTCTAAACTTAAAATAGGTCTGCAGGTCTAGATGTGGAGGTATTTTCTCTGATATTCAAATTAATGCATCCCCTCCTTGGTTGGTGATTGTAATTGGACCATAATTCAAGGCGAATTTTGAATTTGGGTCCCTTGCATTGCCCTAGGAGGAGGTCTATATTGAGATCTCTATATAAACACTCTTTTGCCTTCATTTCTTCATGAGAAAAAATCCTAAGATGATATGATGCAATTATGATTATGACATGATGATGATGCAAGAGGATGATATAGAAGGACAAGATATGATGATGCATCAATACATACAAGCATTTTGTGGACAAGCTATTGTCAATCTTCTTTAGAGCAAGAGAGAGTTCTTCATTTCTTCCTTCTTCTTGGATCCATCATTTTCAACATTCAAGCATTCAAAAGATACTATCATGAGGTAGAAACTACGGATTGTGATTTTTTTAGGAATACTTTAGCCTTGGGGGATTGGTATTCTTTCTTTATCATATCCAAATCTATGCATTGCTTTCTCATTTTCAATTCATGTTAGGGTTTTAATCTAGAGGATTAGATCTTGACATTACACATTCAAAGCTCTTTCCAAGAGAAACACACACACATACATTCTACTATATTCAGCTATTCGTGGAGGTGGAGACCACCAAAATGGGGGTTTGACTAAGGCAAAACCCTATATAGCCACCCTAAAACCCCTCTTTTCAGATATTTGCATGTGTTGTTTCAGGAGTTACAGGATCGAGACAACAAATTGGAGTGTAGATTCGGATACCCTTTTCAGCAAACTATCAGGATCTAGAAATAGATTTTCTGTCGGAGATTTTGGAGGTCGATTCTGCCCTAGGTCAGAATCGGAAATTCTAGGTCAATGGTGACATTGACTTGAGGTTCAAAATTGAAACTATGTCGGATCGGAAAAAGATTTCTGGGTTTTGTTCATCTCTGCGTTTCTATTCCAGATCCAGTCTCAGATTTTCCAGAAACTCAACATAGGCTTCTGAAATATGGTATTTCCAGATCTACTATGATGTGAGGTAAGTATTTTACTCCATTATTCTTTGCAAGTATTTTTAAGCTTTACATTCCTTATAGTAACATTTAAATGTAAATGGTTGAGTATGGCATAGGGTCTCTTTTATATGCAAATCTCTATTGTGCAAACCCTATTTAAGAGACCATCCAAATTTATACCTTACAAGATCAAAGATTTACAAAATTTCAATCAAAATGTATAGGCGCTATATAATCTTTGATAAGAGCTTAAAGAACTTGTAGAAGCGCACAAAGAAGTTGCATAGGGGATAAAACAACATGCATAAGCGCTAATATTTAATGCATAAGCACTATAATTTAGTGCATAGGCGCTGAAAGCCAGTAAATAGGTGTCATAATATGCTGCAAAAGAGCTGAAACACTAAGTAAATGCCAACTTCCTGAGTGTAGGCATTATTCTTTGTAGTACATGTGTTGATCTTTATGGAATACATGCCAAAATTTGTAGTGTAGGCGCTCTTCTTTATGGTATAGGTGTTGCTCTTATGTGTGTAAGTGCCAACACTCCTGCAAATATCAAATATGCATCCTAAATCACTCAAATTCGACAAGAAAAGTACTTAGAGGCATCAATCCCCACGGTGAGCACCATTTTGTGTATGTAAAATACCTTCATAGGACTAGTTCAATCAATTCAACTCAAAAACCTGAAAGATTAAGCTAAATATACTTTGAATTGAAAAGAAATGATAACCATCCCATGGTTCTCTAATTAGAAGGACAATATAAATGCTCTCAGATCTTCAAAACATTCCTAAAGTGACAACCTCTATATGAGAGCACAAATATGATGAAAAGCTAAGCTTAAAATAAAAATTCCATGCAAAACTAAGCCAAATTTGCCTATCTAAATCCTCTTGATTCTCCATGATCATAATGTGAAACTAAATTCAATTTGCCTCTAGAGATAATAGCAACAAATTGAACTCCTAAGATGAATACAAATTGGCAATAATGGTGATGCAAAATGAGAGTGGATGACAATGGATGCTTTGATCTTAGAATGCCTCCTATTTATAGAATTCCTAAAATTAGGAGCACGAGTTAGAGGAGGGTTGATTCAACTCATGGTTAACCAAGTGAGTAAGTTGGTGGTTTCATATATTGGGACAAAGATAAAAAGATGGATGATCAAGATAACAAAGGCAATTTGAATGGTGGAGAGAGAAAAGCCTCTTGAGTGATCAATGTGATTCAAATGCTCTCACTTCATTGGTTGATTGACCTTTTTTCCTTTATGGTGGGTGAGAATAAATGAATTTAACAATTGATTTAATTTAGCCACGTCTCCCCTTGAATGAGTTGGATTAAATTTGATTTAAACTATACAATTAACTAATTAAAATCAATTGCACAATTATTTGATCTTTTTGATTTAATTAATCCAATAGCTTTGATTTCAATTAATTCATGCTTTGATCTTCAATTGCTTGATTTTCTTTGGTTGATTTAAGTTTGACTTCGCTTTGACCAATTTAGTGTGTATACAGACTCCATTTGTAATATGTAGATTTTTTTAAAAATTATAATTTTTGTAGCAGACAAAGAAAAACAAATAGTGCCCATGATATGTGAGAATGGAAAAGAGCACCTAATTTGGGCAGAAGCTTCATATAAAAAGGAATTTCATGCTCAGATACGTACATGCATACATACATACATACATACATACATACATACATACATACATACATACGTGCATACATACATACATACATACATACATACACACATACATACATACATACATTCGCTGAAAAAAACAACAAATGCATTGTTTGTACAAATTTGGGGCAAGGAGATTTCTCTATCTACACTTCAAGGGTGGATCGCTAAGAATTGATTTGATGTTTTCTTTTTCATCTACTCTCTATTGATTTCTTTTTGGTAGTTTTGATCATGAGGATGCAAGGGAAGACATTCTTAGAGAACCTTTCCATTGGTTTCATAAAAAAATGTTATATGTCCAGCCTTGGAAACCCCTTTTTTATTTGCCTCTGCTTCATCCCTTTTTCCTTATCTAGTTTACCTTGCCCAATCTGCCTCTGGAATTTTCATATTCAAGTATTTTAGGTAAGATTGGAAATTCTTTTGGTTATTTCCAGATATATCATTTTGATTTTGTGGAGGTTAAGCTTTTGATTAATATATGTGTGGCAATTAATAACTTGGCTCTTACCCCTAGATCCATCAAACTCAAATTAGCGCATAGCCTATGGTAGTAGTTAACTTTTATGGAGAAGAATTTTTTATCTCATAGTAGGACCATGGTGGGTGGGGATATCTTTTCTAAATTGGATAGGGAGAGTGTGTGATTTAGAGAAAGACATATGGATATAGAGATAGAGAGGGATAGAGATCAATAAATATACCAAAATGTCATTATTACACATATATTTTACTATTGGCGTAACCATTACACCTTGTTAGGGTGCAAGTGCTAGCTTTTAATTGTTAAGAAAGAGGTCTATCCATACCTAGTTATATGATGTTATATTGACAAACATGGGAAACTATGAAGCTCCACATGGTGACTTATATTGGACAATAAAAAATAGTACGTGTTAGTTCAAGAATATTTCTTGTCTTTTCTCCATCCTTAGATGGAATTCATACTTATATTTTTTTTAATGCACAACCATCACAATCAATATCTTCATTCTTAAAAAGATAAATATTATGCACCATGGATAATCTTTCTATTAAAGTAAGATCTATGATTAAAGTGAGGTCATACCTCAAGTTTCATTATTACTCTATTGACACATGCGTTTTTTCTTACTTGATTAAGTTTTACAATTATATCAAGTTCAAGTAGAAGACCACTATTTTGATTCGCTCAACTATTAGTTTATACTGATTTTGCATATCCTTCACTTGGTGGTATAACTTCACAAATTTATCTTTTAAGCATTTATCTATAATTTCCAAAATGGATAGTAGATTATTCTTCATTCCCAAAACATACATCACATTTTTCAAGTTGTCGTACATACCCACTAGGAATTATTGTACTTAAATCATCATAACATTTTTTTATCAAGAGACTTATCATCCCCTAAATAGGTTTTTCTACCATCACTTTTTTCATGAAGGAATTCAAACCAATCCTTATTAAATAAAATGTGATATCCTCAAATCTGTAATATAAGAATTAAAATAATTTGTTTCAATAGAAATAATTCCATTGAAATGAATAACTTAAAATTATGATGGTCACCATTTATCTTATCTTCCTCATTAACAATGATACCTTGATATTTATTATTTCTTGACTCGTTAAATTTATTTTCCTACTTTCATATGTAAAGTACCCAAATTTTCCACTAATTGCAATTTTCA
Organism: Thuja plicata; assembly: GCA_018584345.1. Classification (NCBI taxonomy): domain Eukaryota; kingdom Viridiplantae; phylum Streptophyta; class Pinopsida; order Cupressales; family Cupressaceae; genus Thuja; species Thuja plicata. The sequence continues at coordinate 418,266 of MU225345.1, forward strand.
TTTTGCTTCATAATTATATATAAATTAAATGATATCCTATCTTGATGCCTCTTTTTATCAGATTTTTGTTCTTTGTGCTTTTTTAATTTCTTTTGTTTGTATGGTATCTTGTCCTTGGCCATCAAATATTAATCTACATCTTTTTGTCTACCCTCTAAATGTTTTCTCCTTTTCTCATAGTGTATAATTGCAATTTTTAAGGTATCAAAGGAATGTGTGTATTCTCATGTATCTAAAATAGTGATAAACATGTGGCATTTACAACAAATACCATTTAAAGTTTAAAAAAAAGATGAAAAAAATAACTTCTCTCACAAGCAAAGGATACCCATAAAAAAATGTAAATTTTCCCCTAAAAATTCTACTACTAGTATATTATACATGTGGACAATCGATGTAACAAACATTAAAATACTAAAATTAATCTATACCCAACAATTTCTATTGGTGTGAACTAGTATCAAAATTATAGATGGTATGTATGTATGTGTATGTGTATGTGTATGTGTAGATGTAGACATAGATGTAGATGTATTTGTATATGCATCTATATCTATATTTGTATCTGCATTTGCATTTGCATCTGCATATGCATCTACATTTGTATTTTTATCTTTATCTATATTTGTATTTGTATCTGAATACATATATCCATAGATGTATCTGTATCTATATCCATGTGTGTGTCAATATCAGTATCAATTTTTGTGTTTGTGGTGTTGTGTGTGTCTATCTATGTACTTGTATAGTAGCATTTTGTAGGTTACTCTTGAATCCTTTGTCTTCCTTTCATGGGCTGATTAGTTCTTTGAAAGTTGTCTTCTTTCACACTCTAGTATTCCACATAACAAAATACAAATTTAATCTCTGGTAAATAGTAGAAATGAGATTAGTGTGCATAGAGAAAAATCAACTTCTCTAACTTTAGTGGTAGTGTTGTATACATTTGTAACATAACTCTATCCTTTCTCAAAGCTTGTCAAAGTTTATAGGATTATGCTACAAAAATATTTAGGATCAAGATTAATATCCGATGACCTCTATTAATTTGGCTTCTTTAGTGTTCATCTCTACTACTCTAATACACTAGTTTTTACCACCTTCAACTTTTGAAGGCACAACACATAAGAGACTAGCTAAAGCTCAAAAATATCTAATATTAATATAAAACTAAACTATATAGAATTTTTTCATACATTAAAAAAAATGAATTGCAAATTTAAAGATTCAAGTGATACTCAATAGCTCATTATAAGCTTAAAATCATTGGAATCCAACATATCATATGAAACTCAAATTGATTGAGACATCTACAATAACTAGTGACACCCTAACAAATTTCACTGACACATTTGCAGATCTTGTTGTATATTGTTATTTTTTCTAAAAGTAATAGCATGCATAAAAATATAGAAAAAATCATGACAAGATAATTTTAAAAGCAATCTTGTAATTCTTAAATATGGTGTCCATGTCCTAACACTACTCTGGTTAAATTAATAGGCCAAGATCCTTAAACTATGCATATATTTAGGAATTGGACACATAGTTTGATAAGACATCCACCATGATTCATTTAAAAATATATATTATCTTAAACTTTGAAAAGAAAAACTATTATTGGTTATTTTGTTTCTTCAAATGGAAACCATCTAAATATTCTAACTCTAAAATATTTTAATTAAGTTATTTTTAATGTTTTAGGTGCTTTCTCATCGTTCTCTTGGAGGATTCCTTACACATAATGGGTGGAACTCTACTTTGGAGGCAATAAGTATGGGAGTTCCTATAATTGGATGGCCTTATTTTCATGACCAATTTCTCGATTGTCGACTTGCAAAAGAAGTTTGGAAAATTGGTTTGGACTTTGAAGGTGTTGATGCGGATGAATTTAAATTAGTGACAAAGGAAGAGGTAAAGAGTACAGTTATAAGTTTAATGAAAGGTTGTATTGGAAAGAAGCTGCGAGAAAATGTTGTGAGGCTAAAAGAAGCAGCACACAAGACTGTAATGAAAGGAGGAACTTCCTATACAAACTTGAACACCTTTGTAAATGATATGAAAAATATTGCAAATAGTTTCTAATATGACATTCTACCGTGTGATTTATAATTTATGATAGTATAATTGATCAATCATTTAATATTAACTAATACCTTGGTATTTTTTAAAAATATGTTGATATGATTATTTTATTTTGTAAACAACTTATGTATGGAGTATTTGTTAGTGTTATATTAGGTACACATGCTTTGTAATCCATTCATATGGTAAATTAGAATGAAATTAAATCTCTAAGATGTATAGAGTAGTAGTATTTTTTTAATTTTCACGAGTCTACATATTGCAATTATTTCCAAGTGTAAAGTATTGTTAGGAATATATAAATTGTAGTTTATGTTCTAAACTTCCCCTTGAAGTGGTACTTTGAACATAACATGCAAAAGATGTTCTAGTAATGAATGAATGTATATATGTATGATCTTTATTTTATTTATATGTCATTTTTTAGTGGTAATAATAGTCTTTCTAGTGCTATGTTCTATACCATCAACAATAATTAGTGGTTTACTACAAATACTTAGAGTATACTTTCACCTTATGCTTGAATGATATTGTTAGTTAGAAAGTGATGAAAATAGTCATGTATTGCACTTATTTTACCAAAAAATTAAATTCTATAGTAGATTATCGAGGTTATAAATTTTGTCCTATGGGTTATAATATACCCTTTGAAAAACTACATTTTTATATAATTTGAATTCCACATAAATGATTTAATGCTATAATGGGGTGTTTCAAATTTCACACACACGTGTGCGCGTGCGGTATGGTGGTAAGACTTCATAGTGATAAACACTAACTAATTCACTATGGATTTTAAATGGTTAATGACTTCCTACAACGAGGATTTTATTAATATTAGAATATATTAAGAAAATCCTCACTATAGGAAGTCATTAACCATTTAAATTCTATATTGAAATAGTTAGTGTTTATCGTTATAAAGTCTTACCACCATACCCCATAAATTAGATTAGGCGGCCATGAGACACTTGAATAATCCATTACAAGACCTTTTAAATACTCTAAAAATTTACCATTCACAAATAAGACAAATATATCTATGAGTTTGCATACTAAACACAACCTTGCATAATCCATTTCTCCAAAATCCATGTCATATTTTTAAAAATTACCATTTTCTATCTTTAGACTCTCCCTTAATCCAAACTTTTGTATAAGTTCTTCCTAAGTTAATCTCTTTGTCATTATTGTGCATTCTCCCTTCTCAAAATGACTTTCCTCCCAAGTCCATTTTATCTTATATCCTTGTCTAAGCATCATAATTCTTCATCTAGGCATATCATTCATCATCCTCCATTGTTTTCCTATTGTTTTCCTTTTCCTTATTTGAGTTTTGAACTTAAACCTACTAGGATTCCTCAACCCCAAATTCTAATCTTTAAAAATGTTGTGCCATGAAATATCTCCAATGCTTGAACTCCAAAAGCCTTTACTATCTGCACAATTCATCAACCTATGTTATTGCATGATATATTACCCTTAATACTCAAGTGGATGGCATATCTTCTAGAAGATTTCCCATGAGCAAAAAAAATTGTTAAAAATAGGCATATATCCCCAATTGCACATCCAACACTATAAAGTAAAAATGATCTTAAACTGTGACTAATGAGATCGTGAAGATTTCAAAACTTAAGGAATCATTTCCACTACTATCAAAGATAGTTGAATTTTTTTGGGAATACTCCTTCGTGACTCAGTAGCATATTTGTATGTATGTAAGAATGGTTTTGAGAATTAATCAAGAGAGAATAAAACACTCAATTACTATGGAAATCATTTTTGTATATGAATCTTGAGATGATGACCATTTTTGTATAGTTTGATGTGTCTTATAAGGTATTGAAAGGAAAACAAAATAGATGATGTCAAAAGAAAACCATAGAATGTTCACCTAACCCAAAATCATAGACAATCTTGTTCAAATTCTTAGAATTGAAGATGAAAACATTTTAGAATCATGTTTAATAGAAGAAACAAACCCTCTAAATGGATGATGGTCTCACCTATATTCCATATTTGAAATTTATGGTTGTGAATCTCATAATATTAAAAATTTGCACACTTTTCTTATAGTTGTGGGTATAAGCCTCCATGTTCTATTTATTAATAGATATGATAATATTTTGATGCAATTTTTATATAAGCCCTTTTATTTATTAGATGTTATACAATTTCCTATGTATATATGAACCTATTATTCCAAGGTTAAGTGCTATAGGTTTTGACTATTACGTCATTGTAGAATTTCTTGTTATAACATTTAGTAAACTCTCTATAGCACTATATAATGGGAGGGAAATATCTAAAATATATTTTGTAGTCTTTGCACCTCAATGTTGTCATTGCTTTGTAATTAATCTACCTCTCACTATGAACTATAGCTTCCTCCCACCTAGGTATGTAAACTTGGTAGTGTTTGTTGATGATAGTTTTATTTTTGAAATTTGATTTTAGTAGATTAGAGTAAAATATATATTCATCATTATGTCTCCTATTTGTAGATTGACCAATAAGATTAAAGTTTATTGTTATTTTTATGAATATAAAGGAAACTTTCTAGCTTCACTAGTTTGTACAAAAGTAAAAAAAGGTTTGTCAATTAGCACAAATTAATGAAATATGATCTATAATGATAAGTCATTAATATTCATATGTAGAAAATAATATATTTTATGGTTATTAATGTTTCCCTAGACATGTATTAATTTAATCTAGAATTTTATAAGGTTTTGGTCTTAGATGCTTAAAATTGAATTTCAAATTACCCAAATAATTTCCCTATATTTGGCTTGGTATATTATAGCTGTATAATAGATGGTTTCTTACTACCTTGTGAATCATGACCTTCCTTCAAATTTTGATGTATTGTGGAGTGCACTCTTTAATATATAATAGTAATTTGAAGATGATAGTGTGTAGATTTTCTGCAAACCTTTCTAACCCACAATCTTATGATAAGAAAAAGATCTCCCTACCTAGGACGTATTTAAATTTTACTAAATGAATATATCATGATCACTTATGTAGAATATAAAACACTCTTAGTAGAGATGTAAACAATAATGCATTTCTTAAATTTTATGAAAATGAAAGGAGATAGACACAAGGAAAAAAATATAAAACAAGCCCCCAGAGGAAAACATCTTATCAACCTTATGTGAAAAAGTTGTAAGAATAGAATCTGTAGAAAATTGAATGTAGTTTCTAAACTAATAGCCCTTGTCTGAAAAAAATTAATCTATTTATTCAATATTTTAGATTTCAATGTGGAGTGTTAGCACTTTTTCTTGCAACACTTATCTAATGATGACGGTATACCTTATATACTTGAATGCAACCTCTTTTAGGCAAGAGAAAGGCTAATTGCTAAGGATTGGATGATATCCTTCTTCATTTTTGATCTCCACAGACTCAGGAAGGTATTACCTTTTAAATATTATTGATATTTCAGCCTATGTATTTGGTGGATTATTTCATTCAGTGGTTATGCACTTAAAACCTCACTGTAACAACTTATAGAATACTTTAGAGATTGCAATGATTAATTTGAAACAGAGTATTATAAGCCAGGCTATGGTTTTGATAACATGAACCAATGAGACAAGGATTTGCATCCTTCTTCCTTTTGTTTTTAGGAGGGATAACCTAATGATTCACTCTTCAAGGAATCGCTAAGATGGACACTGTCCTGCTGACATGAGTCCTTACTGAGTTCGGTTTATTTGTTTTAGTAACAGATGTGTTTTAATTGAAATATTTTTGAATAGTTTTGAAAACTTGGATGATGATAGATTATCAGACCAAGACCTATATCAATGCCTATCCTTTGGGTTACAGAGTCAAAAAGCTTAAAGTCTCACAGAAAAAGAATACTGTAAGCTGCCTTACAACCTACATGCAATTTAGATAAGTTGCCTTACAAATTATCTGGTTACCTCTAAAATACTGCATCAAATCTTTAAATACTGATATGCTTCCTAAAATCACTCACAAAACTTAGCTCTTTACATGAAAGAAACTTGTAAGTAATCAAATAGTTACCTTGTAACCAAAATGCTTCAGACTGCCTTACAACCTTAAGCATAAAAAAGCATACACAGAAAATAAAGAGAAAACAATAGAGTAGAGTAAAATTGCACCGTATTTTATTGATGTAATCCTTCTTTCATACATGAAAAAGCCTTGAAGCTTGAAAACACAGACACAAATTTAGAAAGTTTGATTTTACAATATATTTCATCTCCCTTTTAAAAATACAACTCTCTTCTATATATATAGGTCTTCAACCATCTTGGAATCCTTTTCAAAAGGATGCTACAAGATTTGGATGGTCTCAGAAAACCTAACCCTAAAACTATAGAAGAGACAAAAGAGAGAGAGAGAGAGAAGTGGTGGAACGACGAAGTCAAAAGATGGAAACAGATATTCTTTGTTCTTCTCTCGATCTGGCAACTTCATTTTGATAGTATACATGGTAGCTGGTAGTATTTATGTCGAGTCTAGATGACCGTGCTTACATACTCACCTACACTTTCCTTTTGCAATAACTGAATTCTTCATCTTCAATAGTGAGGCGCCAAGTATTCACCCTTACTCATCGTCCAAGATTTCTTCCTCAATTGCTGGCTTCTTTCTCTTGGGCGTGGTCATCAATTCCCATGCTTTCACTTCATCATCTGATGGCCATTTGAAGTCTTGAGTACTCTGTATTTGTACCTTTTTCCTATCATGGCCTTAATCTTATCATAATAATTGTCTATCATGGCCTTAATCTTATCAAATATGGGAGATCAGGGTAAAAACCCCCAAAATCCATCCCATTTCTCTTTATTTGTCTTTCAAGATTTAGCAGCTCCTGAATCCTCATTCTCCTTGTCTGAATCTCATCTTCATCCAAAATATTCCTTGTTGCATCTTCCTCTATACACTCACAGTGGACATTGGTATTAGGGATTGTAGGAGTATACAATTTTCTCACCCCTGCCATGAAGCCTTCTGGGTCAATATATCTATAAGGAGCTGCCCCCATTCTGCACCCTTCTAACCACTGGCCCACTGCATCAATAGCACCTTTACCAATTGTAAAATTAAAAATTCTGAATTGTCTAGGGGTCAAAGTACCCTTCTTGTGTGGTGCAAAATGCTCATTATCTGTTAACAATAGATGCCATATAAACTCCATTGTAGCCACTCTTGCTGGTACATAGTAAGGTAAGAGATGAGGTGGGTGAATACACCCATATACCCTGATGATAGTATAATTTTATTCCAAGAAGAAATCACCCCAATTATGTTTTCCCTCCCACTTATCAGTGTAGTCACATGGCCTTAGAAGTTGCATAATCTTAAGTGGGACCCTTGTCCTGCTGATGCCCAGACTTTGTATTATTGGATATACAATCCAATTCTGGAAATCACAATAATCACAGTCCTTAGATGTGTAATTCCAAACCCTCACCCAAAATTGGATAGGATTAGGTCCTTCCTGGTAAAACCTCTTAGGGGCCAAATTAATCACATCCATTATTACAAAATTAAAGTGCAACAGGAGATGCATGAGGATGGAGTAGTGTAAGAACTTGGGCTCCTTCTCCTTTGGATCCTTCATCTTCTTCTGAGTTGCAATGAAACCCTCATGCATCTGATTAATGATATGCTGTATGTAATCATAACTAGTGTTAGAGTGCACCTCCTGTAGATCCAGCACTATCATCAAAGTGCGAGCATTGATCTTCTCTGCTTCCCTATCTATCCCTAGCACTCTACATAGGGCATAGGCGATATACTTAATGTAGAAGTGTAAATCCTTATAGTAATATGGGCTTGTCCCAGACATAGGATCTAAATACTTTCTCACCTCCTTCAGCATATGTTTCTGCAACTGTCCTCTAGCAATACCAGGCTTTAAATTATATCTTTGTTCCTACTTTGTCATGTCAATTCTAGTAGACATAGTGCTATATAAGCCGAAAGCTTGCATGAATGAATTTATGTTAAGGATCAGAAGGACAGTGCCATCGTTCCTTTTAATTATCTTGGAAAAAAAATCATAATGGCTGGCAAGATCTAGGAACAAATCTACATCTATGTAGACATCAGGAACAATTAATCTAGCTAAACCACAAGTCCAAGGGTTTGACACTGGGATAGATTTATCAGAATTCTTGTAAAAGTAAGTAAAAAGTAAAAACCTGTTGTTCTCGGAGTGTCAGCATCTCCTATATCACGATAATCATCCGTGAGCACATTAGCATTTGCTCTTTTTTTCTGAGTTGAACCAGGAAGCAATTTGAGGAATTCATCAAAATAATTTGGTTTTCCCTTTGCCTCCTCTTCTAGCTTTTCACTTCCACCACTGGTCAAAGCTACACTGACCGCTCTCCTCATGTTTACCGTGGTTGAATCTCTTCTTCTTTACTGATATTGAAACAAATCTATCTCTGAGATTCACTTACTCCCCTGTGCACAATTCTCGAGAAATAATGACTTTTAAGCAACAGAAAACTCTACAATTCTCTGATTTTTCTCTCTTTCAGAATACTTAGCTCTTCTTCATTTTGAAATTTTTAAATCAAGATGAATGAAAATGAATACACCATCAGCCCCTTATAGTAACCGTTTGAAGTACACGGCTCATAATTTGGAAAACATCAATTCTGTCTTTAATTCAACATACTGCGAAATTGATTGAAAACCTAGCCGTAGTTCCATGAGCGTGACAAGAAATCAAATTCATAAACTGAATCCTCAGAAAAACCTTACAGAATTCAAATGAGATGACATGTCTTCATGCGATTGGCTCACTGCCATACATCTCAGCTACCCCTTTATGCACAGTAATCAAAATCTAAGCCTGTCATTGGACGATGAGTGACTCACATTGTCATATCAGATACTGCCACCTTTTCTTAATATTTGGTAACAGGCAACCATGTGACTGCATACAATTTCTCTGTCGCTGACCCTAGTCTTTAACCCATGATTCTTCTAGAGACTTAGCAACTTCATTACTTTCCTTACCTTTGTTAACCAAAGTTATCATCTGGCGATCACGCGACAGTGAAGAAATCAAAGTCACAAATGGTTAGCACTAACTCACATCCTTTTTGGAGACTACGTGACTAACTGTCACTTTTAACTTTCACAGTTATCTCTCAGTCGCTAAATGTTTTCTTTTCTTTGCAAGACCCCGCGACTACCCTTAGTCGCCTGAGTACTTTTCCTTTTGGACTCTCTTATTCTCAGACTTTGCGACCACCGTAGGATTTTTTTAATCACTTCATCTGATGGCTCCCACCAAATCGCCAAGTAATCCATTATACCCTTAAAATCTTCAAAGACTTTGTGACAAACAGAAGCCCTTAATTTAGTCTCGTAGACACTGAATAAATTCTTACCTTTTGGCGATCATGCGTTAAGTCTTTGAAATCCACTTACCTTCTAACACATGTCTCATTGATCATTTATTTCTACATCGCATAATGGAAAGTTGAGTCATCTCTTGAATCTGGCGACAACCTGACTGTGCTTTTACTAAATTGCGAAGTCTAGAAATGCCAAAGGAATATTCTAACTTTGAGTGAGACTACGCGACACAAGCTAATCGTCAAGTCTGGAAGAAAAATGGAATATGCCATACAAGTTATGCGACTAGGTGATCAAAATGTAACACATGACTTAAGTGAATAAAAAAGTAACAACAAAACATAAGAAAAAAACACCTTAGGGTTTCTTTTCAATTCGGAACACCAAACAAGACCTAGGGTTTCAAGATTTTTTGCACATTCTCATAGATTCAGAGTTGAAAACCTGAAAACTTTGACAGGGAAAAGGTATAAGAACTGTAAGACTTCTACCTTAAACATGAAACCATAGAGAGAAGACCACAAAATTTTAGGGAAACTGGCCAAAATTGGGAATACAACTAACAGTGGCTCTAATGAGGATTGGCTAAACATAGTTTATGGCAAAGAACCACAGAATCTCTGGTTGCAGACCACAACAAAAAATGGAGCAAAACACCAAAAACAGAAAGGGAAATATTCACAGAACTTACAAATAGAGAAAAGGAAGACTTACATATGATACATATTTACTTGTGCACTACTTTGATTTTTACTTAAAGAAAGGCTTCAAAAATTGCCCATGCACAGGAAACTCAAAAATTTCTCCCTCCATATTTTTCAATAAATATGAGTCTTTGCCAAAATGTTCTGAAATAATATAAGGTCCTAGCCATAAAGACTCAAATTTTTTGTGCTTACCTTTGTCCTCTGCCCTTGCATTCCATTGGAGAACTAAGTTACCAGCTTGAAAATTTCTGTCAGTAGCCCTTCAGTCAAACAGATACTTCATTTTTTGTTGTAACTTTATGTTCTCTCTCTGACTATCTCTCCTTGTTTCATCTAATTCTATCAACTATATAATCCTGTCTTGCATCTAGTCAAAGACATCTAAATGTTCTTCTTGTATGAATTGGTAAACAGGTAGTAGATTGTTAATTGGTAACCTTGCTTGTAAACCATATACCAACTCAAAAGGAGACTTACCAGTTGCCTTCTTGAGTGTTATCCTATCAGCCCAAAGAGCTAATTTCAATTTTGTGTGCCATGTTCTCTTATTTTGTTCCAGAGTCCTCTTTAGTATCTTCAATATGCTTTTGTTTCTAGACTCAGCTTGTCCATTAGCCTATGGGTGATATGGGGATGAGTATGATATTATAATCCCATACCTTTCACAGATTCTTATCATTTCTTCTGATCTAAAACTCATAGCATTATCCATTACTAATTTACTAGGCACACCAAACCTGGTTAAAATGTTATCCATGAGAAACTTAGTAACCACCTTGCTTGTTGCTCTCCTGGTAGGGAT
>MU225345.1:437693-461889 GCA_018584345.1 Thuja plicata
GTTCACCACTTGGGGCTTTTGATCCTTTGGGCATAGGCTCCACATTGCAAAAGCTTGAGACTTTGGGCTATACCCAAATCCCTTGATTACATCTCCCATCTGAACTTCACTGGCCATTTTGAGATCTAGCTATTTTCTTATCTGGTCAATTATGAAGGCAGATTCCAAATCCCATCCCTCAGCCAATAATATACCACTGCCTAGTACTAATTTCCTGGCCTCCTCAAGTGAAATATCCTCACTTTCAGGATCATAAGACTGCAGAGCCACTAAAGCCTCATTTTTTATTTTCTCCTCACCATCAATTCTCAATTGAGCTCTTATCTGCTCCTTCTTGTACCATCTTAGGAAGTCTTTAAACTCCTCAGTTTTGACAAAGTTGTCATCATCCAAAAATTGTTGTTGATGGATCAATCTTTCATCAGCACAGGCCTTAAGAGGCAATTCAACCTTCTCCTCCAAATCAGGCTGTTGCTTCTTGCCTTCCCTAATCGATTTCCTTAGGTTATGATCATATAACCTATTTCCAGGTACTAGGGCTCTAGCCTTATCCTTTTTCTTATCTTGACCCTCAACTAAAGGATGACCTATTTCTACTTTCTGCCTCTTAGCAGTAGGCTCTTCAATGTCATCAGGTTGTGTCACCACTATCAAATCAACAATGTGGCCCTCTGTTCCCTGCAGCTGTGGCACTTCAGCAATAATTTGCTATGGTGGAACATATCTAGTAGGACATGCATAATCACTGTCACTACTACTACCATATTCAGACTTTGAGTGATCCGGCCCTTGGGCACCTTTCTTGTCAAGAACAGTCTGAAGTTGTTCAGTAAGCACATAATAATTGTCTATCATGGCCTTAATCTTATCAAATATGGGAGATCAGGGTAAAAACCCCCAAAATCCATCCCATTTCTCTTGATTTGTCTTTCAAGATTTAGCAGCTCCCGAATCCTCATTCTCCTTGTCTGAATCTCATCTTCATCCAAAATGTTCCTTGTTGCATCTTCCTCTATACACTCATAGTGGACATTGGTATTAGGGATTGTAGGAGTATACAATTTTCTCACCCCTGCCATGAAGCCTTCTGGGTCAATATATCTATAAGGAGCTGCCCCCATTCTACACCCTTCTAACCACTGGCCCACTGCATCAATAGCACCTTTACCAATTGTAAAATTAAAAATTCTGAACTGTCTAGGGGTAAAATTCCCCTTCTTGTGTGGTGCAAAATGCTCATTGTCTGTTAACAATAGCTGCCATATAAACTCCATTGCAGCCACTCTTGCTAGTACATAGTAAGGTAAGAGATGAGGTGGGTGAATACACCCATATACCCTGATGATAGTATAATTTTCTTCCAAGAATAAATCACCCCAAGTATGTTTTCCCTCCCACTTATCAGTGTAGTCACATGGCCTTAGCAGTTGCATAATCTTAAGTGGGACCCTTGTCCTGCTGATGCCCAGACTTTGTATTATTGGATATACAATCCAATTCTGGAAAGCACAATAATCATAGTCCTTAGATGTGTAATTGCAAACCCTCATCCAAAATTGGATAGGATTAGGTCCTTCCTGGTAAAACCTTTGAGGGGCCAAATTACTCACATCCATTATTACAAAATTAAAGTGCAACAGGAGATGCATGAGGATGGAGTAGTGTAAGAACTTGCGCTCCTTCTCCTTTGGATCCTTCATCTTCTTCTGAGTTGCAATGCAACCCTCATGCATCTGATCAATGATATGCTATATGTAATCATAACTAGTGTTAGAGTGCACCTCCTGTAGATCCAGCACCATCATCAAAATGCCAGCATTGATCTTCTCTGCTTCCCCATCTATCCCTAGCACTCCACATAGGGCATAGGCGATATACTTAATGTAGAAGTGTAAATCCTTATAGTAATATGGGCTTGTCCCAGACATAGGATCTAAATACTTTATCACCTCCTTCAGCATATGTTTCTGCAACTGTCCTCTAGCAATACCAGACTTTAAATTATATCTTTGTTCCTACTTCGTCATGTCAATTCTGGTAGACATAGTGCTATATAAGCCAAAAGCTTGCATGAATGAATTTTTGTTAAGGATCAGTAGGGCAGTGCCATCATTCCTTTTAATTATTTTGGACAAAACATCATAATGGCTCGCAAGATCTAGGAACAAATCTACATCTATGTAGACATCAGGAACAATTAATCTAGCTAAACCACAAGTCCAAGGGTTTGACACTGGGATAGCTTTATCAGAATTCTTGTAAAAGTAAGTAAAAAGTGAAAAACCTATTGTTCCCAGAGTGTCAGCATCTCGTATATCACGATAATCATCCGTGAGCACATTAGCATTTTCTCTTTTGTTCTGAGTTGAACCAGGAAGCAATCTGAGGAATTCATCAAAATAATTTGGTTTTCCCTTTGCCTCCTCTTCTAGCTTTTCACTTCCACCACTGGTTGAAGCTACATTGACCGCTCTCCTCATGTTTACCGTGGTTGAATCTATTCTTCTTTACCAATACTGAAACAAATCTATCTCTGAGATTCACTTACTCCCCTGTGCACAATTCTTGGGAAATAATGACTTTTAAGCAACAGAAAACTCTGTATTTCTCTAATTTTTCTCTCTTTCAGAATACTTAGCTCTTCTTCATTTTGAAATTCTGAAAGCAAGATGAATGAAAATGAATACACCATCAGCCCCTTATAGTAACCATTCAAAGTACACGACTCATAATTTGGAAAACATCAATTCTGTCTTTAATTCAACATACTGCGAAATTGATTGAAAACCTAGCCGTAGTTCCATGAGTGTGACAAGAAATCAAATTCATAAACTGAATCCTCGGAAAAACCTTATAGAATTCAAATGAGATGACATGTCTTCATGCGATTGGCTCACTATCATACATCTCAGCTACCCCTTTATGCACAGTAATCAAAATCTAAGCCTGTCATTGGACGATGAGTGACTCACATTGTCATATCAAATACTGCCGCCTTTTCTTAATATTTGGTATCAGGTGACCATGCAACTACATACAATTTCTCTGTCACTGACCCCAGTCTTTAACCCATGCTTCTTCTGGAGACTTAGCGACTTCATAATTTTCCTTACCTTTGTTAACCAAAGTTATCATTTGGCGATCACACGACAGTGAAGAAATCAAAGTCACAAATGGTTAGCACTAACTCACATCCTTTTTGGAGACTACGCGACTAACCGTCACTTTTAGCTTTCACAGTTATCTCTTAGTCGCCAAATGTTTTCTTTCCTTTGCAAGACCCTGCGACTACCCTTAGTTGCCCGATCTCAAAATACAAATGTTTAGTGTCAAAACCTTTTGAGACAACGCGACAGGTACTTTGCCCTTTAATTCATCTGACGACTTCGCGACATACCCTTAGCTCTAAGTCGCGAGTACTTTTCCTTTTGGACTCTCTTATTCTCAGACTTTGCGACCACTGTAGGATTTTTTTAATCACTTCATCTGACAGCTCCCACCAAATCACCAAGTAATCCATTATACCCTTAAAATCTTCAAAGACATTGCGACAAATAGAAGCCCTTAATTTAGTCTCGTAGTCGCTGAATAAATTCTTACCTTTTGGAGATCATGCGATAAGTCTTTGAAATCCACTTACCTTCTAAAAAATGTCTCATTGATCATTTATTTCTACATCACATAATGGAAAGCAGAGTCATCTCCTAAATCTGGCAACAACCCGACTGTGCTTTTACCTCAAACCGCATATGGTTAGTCACAAAGTCTCAGCAACTTTCACTTTAATGGCATCCTTTCTAGAGACCATGCGACTAAAGCTTTGCACAACTTACTTAACCTCAGACCCATCTAGTGATTATGCGACATAAAGAGATCGCGATGTCTTGTGACAAACCCTTAGCTGCTGATAATTTCCTACGACATCACGACCTATCTGTGGGTCCCTTCATATACTGCTGACCTGTTCACTGATCCTGCGACTACGTGATACAAACTAAATTGCGAAGTCTGGAAATGCCAAAGGAATATTCTAATTTTGAGTGAGACTACGCAACACAAGCTAATTACCAAGTCTGGAAGAAAAAGGGAATATGCCATACAAGTTATGCGACTAGGTGATCAGAATGTAACACATGACTTAAGTGAATCAAAAAGTAACAGCAAAACATAAGTGAAAAACACCTTAGCCTGGTTTCTTTTCAATTGAGAACACCAAACAAGACCTAGGGTTTCAAGGTTTTTTGCACATTCTCATAGATTCAGACTTGAAAAACTAAAAACTTTGAGAGGCAAAAGGTATAAGAACTGAGAGACTTCCACCTTAAACACGAAACCAAAGAGAGAAGACCACAAAATTTTAGGGAAACTGGCCTAAACTAGGAATACAACCAACATGCAGTAGTACGGAAATTTTAGGAAAAAGATAAAAAGTACATGTATGTCTGACCACCTTAATCACAATCAAATGATTATATATTTTCACAAGATTATACATAGAAGTAGTAGACTCATGCCTGAATGTGATGCATATTTTTGTGTAATTTTTTACCAAATAAATAATTAATTATGAATTTTTTGCTACAACTTATTCAGAATAAAAAACTCTCGTGTCTGACCACCTTAACTAATTCTAAACTTTACAAAATTGCAAACTTTTTTTTTCTTATAGTAGGCGAAGCATAAAATGTGACACATGTTTCAGATTTCAAAAAGGTAAAACCATTTGAAAGTTATAGTTTTTTCTCAACCAGTCTATCAATTAGGACTTTAGAGATAGCTCAATTAGAAAATAAGTCATAATTACTTACTGAACTCGAAATTTGACAGCAATTATATTGATGGAAAAATGATAATATCTTTAATAAACCATTTTTGTTTCATCAATTTTACGTGAAAAAAAGGTCGTCAGCTACATGGTCGAAGTCTGGAGATCAGATGAAATATGGTGAACACGTCTTTTGGGTTGACCATCCACATTTGGCATTGGAAAGCCAAACCCAAAGCAAATACCAAGCCTAATCAGATATCCAAAATAATATCGTATATCCGATATTATCAGATATCCGATAATTTTGCATGTCCAATAATATCAGATATTGGATAAGTCTCACCCAAATTCAACATTTCAATTTCAATGCTCTTTTCAATTTTATGATTTTAGTTTTTTTTTCAATTTTATGATTTTAGATTTTTAGATTATATATTATAATTTTTTTAATATTAATATTAGATGGTAATAACATTAATATTATATAATTATTTATATTAGTTTTGTATTATATAAATTATTATT
Organism: Thuja plicata; assembly: GCA_018584345.1. Taxonomy (NCBI): domain Eukaryota; kingdom Viridiplantae; phylum Streptophyta; class Pinopsida; order Cupressales; family Cupressaceae; genus Thuja; species Thuja plicata. The sequence goes on from MU225345.1 coordinate 442,987, forward strand.
ATATTATTATTTATTTCTCTATTGTATAATAGTATAATATTAGTATGAAATATTTATTAATATTTATAAATTATAACAATAATACCTAGGAGAGAGAGAGAGAGAGAGAGAGAGAGAGAGAGAGAGAGAGAGCTCCCTATAACTATTAACGTAGGATCTTCAACATGGGTCTTCAAGGATATATCCAAGGGATTTCATGCCCAAGGATCAAGACAACATTTAGTTTTGTTAATAATCTCAAGTGTTAGACCCAGTCACCCTTTGTGTGTTTATAAACCTTGGGTTTTGACTATAGTCAAAGGGCATAGTTAGGTGTTTGTGTTAGTTTAGGTGTTTAATTAAGATATTTCAACAAATTTTATGATAGGAAGGGTCCTTGGGACTATAGGCTTAGACCTAATAGGCTCATTAGGAGCAAAAGTGCAAATTTCAAGAAATGCAAAATGTTGCACAATGCAAGAAAAAGTTGATAAGCAACATTTACAAAATGTTGCAAAATAGTTGTAATTTTCCTCCCAACAGTCACAACCATTGAAAAATGGTTGTACTCATTGGGAAATGTCTTCATATAGCCCTTTCAGGTGGGTGGAAGGCAACTGGTGTAATTTTGCATTCAAATCAATAAAATAACCTTGTTCTCCCTATATTCTGTGTTGAAATATGATTGTGTATAGACTTGTACTTGACTACTAAGGGAGAAATGTTGTTGATTTGGAGTCTGACATGTGTTGAGGCTCAAATTCCTTTGGTATGATCTAGTTTGGAATTCAAGAGGACAAGTTATAAGAGTTTCTCTTCGGATGTCTAGGAAAGCCTCCTTAACCAGTAATTCGTAAAGAAAATGTCCTAACTTGCATTCCAACTGTGGGAAATCCATGCCCCTTGGGTAATTGAAAGTAGGGAAAATTTATTTTAATATTCCAAGCGTGTAAGAGAAGGGAATTCATTCTTTAAACTTTGTTTGCAGGCCCTAGTCCAAGCATCTCTATGTGCTTGGAAATGTGTATGAGAGAATGAAGTGACAATACTACTTCAGGGATGGATAAAATAAATCTAATGGTGGATTGTGTTCTCTTAGGTGTCCCTAGTCTTGTTCCAATCATTCGCATAACCCTAGAATTTGACTGGTGAAGACTTCCTTAAGAAATTGAGCCTTTTTAGCCCAATTAGGCCTGGTGTAACAACAGGGGTTTAGTAGTGTCTTCATAAGTTGGGCATGTGAACTCTAGGGGTCTCACACACCTCAGTAAAAGGTGTCTAAATCTATCATTATTTTGTGATTCCTTTGGGAAACCAAAGATTAAACCCTCAAAAACTCTATTTTTAGGGCTACTAGCCAAGAAGGCCTAATAGCCAGAGTTTGTATTTGAAACCTTATACATTTTAGGGTTTGTGGGTCACTTAGTACGAGAGAGTTTTAAAGATTTGGAAACCTTTCCATACCCTTGCAGTATCTAGGTTCCAAAAATTTCTAGAATCTAGTAAGAAGTATTTCTACTCAAAAAGAGACAGAATACTTTAGGAGGATAGAGACTTTGTGGTTAGTTGCAGGATATTACAAAGGTATGGACCACTCTCACAAGACAATTTGGGTGCATTGTAGTCACCTTAGGCCCTACCACAATGAATATACCTATTTAGGGGAGAGATCTACATCAAGTGGTATCAAAGCATCTAAGACCCTTAGGGTAAAATTTTGTTAACACCATTTCAAGAGATGAAGATGGTAGGTTGTCAACAAGGATGACCAATGCAGAGATTGTAAGGTACTTGAGGGAGAAAAAACAAAAGAAAGATGAAAAAAGAGACACAGAGATGCAGCTAATGAGGCAAGAGATGGAAGAGCTTAGGGAAGAGCTTTGTAAGAAGAGTAGTGGAAACTCTGAAGATGTTGAAGAAGGGAGTGAGGAAGAACCCCTTGAGAAGGAAGAAGATGAGTGTCCTAAAGAACATAGGCTACTAATGAAGACTCTAAAATCTATGGAGAGAAGGACCATGGATGCCAAGCTCGAATAGCTTACATACAATGGGAAGATGGACCCAAATGCTGCTATGGATTGGGTTGACGCCCTTACCAGTTTCTTTTATTGTGAAGACATCCCTGAGAATCAGAGGGTGAAGATTGCTAAGTCAAAGCTCAAAGGCTCCGCACTCACATGGTGGAGCTTCACTCAAGATGATAGGGTGAAGAGTGGAAAGAATCCAGTCACCACTTGGAAAAGAATGGTGGCCCTACTCAGGGAACCATATGTCCTTGAAGATTATGAAGTCCAACTTCATAAAAGGATAATAACTTTGAGACAAAAAGAGATGGATATCTCAATCTATAGAGAGAAATTTCAAGTTAGTTATGAAATCCAAACTGGTAGAACCAGAATGTGTAAAGCTTGCCAGATATATGCAAGGCCTAAGGGTCTCAATACAAGATGAATTAAGACTGACCAACCCTACCATAGTGAACCAATTCTATCAGTTGGCATTAAAGGTTGAAGAGAAGTTTAGAAGAATGAATAAACAGAGTGGTAGAGGAAGAGGTAAGAATGAGAGAGGAAGAGGAAATTTTGGAGAAAGAGGACAAAATTCTAGACCTCAAGGAGAATCTAACAAAGAAAATACACAAGGAGAAAGTAGTAGAAGGTATGGATATAGAGGAACAAGAGGAAATGGAAAAGGCAGACATGGGGGAAGAAATAATCAACAAGTCAGATATTATAATTGTAATCAGTGGGGTCACTACACAAACAAGTGTCCAGACAAAGCCGACCCAAATATACAAGGTGAAAGAAGAACCAATATAGTACAAGATGATGATGAAGAAAGTGGGAGAGACTATGCTAGAGAAGAAGGAGTGTGCCTTGTGATGAAAATGACTCTGATTCAAGCACCCATTCCAATGGAGCCTCATCAAAGGAAGAATCTTTTCAGGAAAAAATTCAAAATCCATGGAAAGGTATGCAGATTGGTCATTGACTTTGGTTCTACTAAAAATATTGTATCTAGAGAAATGGTAGATAAATTTTAATTGGTAAAGATACCCCATCCCAACCCATCCCATGTATCTTGGCTAACAAAAGGACAACAAACCCTCATAAATGAGCAAGCTTGGGTAGATTTATCCATTAAAGAAATTACAAAGAAAAAGTCCTATGTGATGTAGTAGACATGGATGTTTGCCATTTACTCCTAGGACATCCATGGAAATACGAATTACAAGCCAAACATGATGGATTAACAAACAAGTATCAGATAAACTAGAATGCTCACAAGTACAACTTACTCCCTCTTCTAGACCCTCACCAAGAGAAGACAAAAGAAAAATTGCTCATGCTTGCAGGAGAAAAATAAATGATTAACACCATCCAAGAAATAGAGGTAGGGTATGCCTTAGATATCAAATCTAAGGAGAAGGTAATACATAAGAATTACCTAAGGAAGTAGACAACCTATTGCAAAAATATAAAGGAATAGTTGCAGGAGACTTACCAGATGAACTGCCACCATTGAGGGATATTTTTCATCACATATACTTCATCCCTAGTGCTTCCCTACCCAACAAGGTAGAAAATAATCTTACCCCTGATTAGAATGCAGAGGTAACAAGACAAGTGATAGAATTGTTGACTAAAGGGCTCATACAAAAGAGTTTCAGCCCTTGTGCAATCCCTAGTGTATTGGTCCCTAAAAAGGATGGAAAATAGAGACTATGCATAGATTCTAGGGAAATAAACAAAATAACCATCAGATACAGACTCCCAATACCAAGGATTGAGGATCTTTTAGACCAACTTGGAGGGGCATGCTATTTTTCTAAAATAGACCTCAAATCAGGTTACCACCAAATAGGGATAAGAGCTAGAGATGAGTGGAAAACTGCACTTTAGACCACTAAGGGGTTATATGAATGGCTTGTGATGCCATTTGGTCTCATCAACTCCCCTAGCACTTTCATGAGACTAATGAATGAATTGCTTCATGCTTTCATAGGTAAATTTATATTGGTATATTTAGATGACATCCTAATCTTTATAAGAACTGAAGAAGAACATATGAAACATATGGAACAAGTATTTAAAAGGCTACATGAGAAGAAATTATCTATAAATCTAGAAAAATGTGCATTCATGCAACAGGAACTAATATTTATTGGTTTTGTCATCTCAAAAGACACTTTGAAAATGGATCCAGAAAAGTTGAATGTTATCCTTAACTGGCCAACACCAAAAACACCAGGAGAGGTCATAATTTTTCATGGATTAGCTACCTTTTATAGGAAAATTTTCAATAATTTCAGTCACATTTGTGCACCTTTTCTTGATACCATAAAAGGTGGTAGAAAAATCAAGTTTCAATGAACAACCAAGGTAGATGAACCCTTTGAATATCTGAAAGGAAGGGTAGCAAAATACTTTTAACAAGTTGTTCAAGTAGAAACTGATGCTAGCAATCTGGCCATAGGAGCAATCCTCAGTCAAGAAGGTAAACCAGTGGCTTTCTTTTTAGAAAAACTTAATGAGGCCAAGAAGAAGTATAGTACCTATGACTTGGAGCTCTATGAAATAGTTCAAGCCCTTAAAAAGTGGAGGCATTATTTTCTCCCTAATGAATTCATTTCATTTATAGACAATCATGCCTTTAGCTTTCTCAATAGCCAGGATAAATTGGGTTGCAGGCACATTAAATGGGTTGAACAACTCCAAGCATACACCTTCTCAATAAAGCATAAGAAGGGAACCTCCAACAAAGTAGCAGATGCTCTGAGTAGAAGAGTAGATTTGGTTGAATAAATATAGGTACAAATCATAGGAATTGATGCCCTCATAGACCTCTAAAAATATGATCCATAATTTGGTAACATATCTAAGGTTTTCTCTACACTCTCTGATGCATACAATACTATATATTCAGAATATTTGTTGCATAATGGTCTTTTGTTTAAAGGTGGTCAACTATGCATCCCTAAATACTCCACAAGGGAGAACCTCATAAGGGAAAATCATTTTGGCACCCTAGGAGGTCATTTTGGTATTGAAAAAACCCTTGAGTTACTAAGACTAAATTACCATTGGCCAAAGTTACCCACTGATGTAAGGAAATTTGCTGAAACTTGCACCATCTCCCAAAGAGGAAAATGAGTTAGAAAAAACCAAGGACTTTACCAACCATTTCCAATGCGAACAAAACCATGGGAAATTGTGAGCATGGATTTTGTCTTAGGATTCCCTAGGACCAAACAAGTATTTGCTAGCATTTTTGTCATTTTAGACAGATTCAGCAAGATGACACATTTTGTTCCTTGCAAAGTTTCTAATGATGCATCTCACATTGCTAATTTGTTTTTTAAAGACGTGGTCAGGATTCATGGCTTGCCAACATCCATAATCTCAGACAGAGATGTTAAGTTCCAAGTTTTGGCAGTGGGCCAGCGTCTCTCATGGGATTCGTGACATGGTTTAACATTCTCCTGTGTCTTCTATAATTCTAGTGGTTATATCGAGCATTGAAACATTGATCTTTTGGTGCAACGATAACCCTAGCTTGTAACAAGTGGTATCAGATCTTGGTCACAGGTTCAAATCATGCAGGTCATGGCGAGTGACACTGGGAGGGGATTGTTGGCAGTGGGCCAGTGTCCCTCACAGGATTCGTGACATGGTTTAACAACCTCCTTGGTCTTCTATAAGTCTAGTGGTTGTATCGGGCATTGAAAGGTCGATCTTTTAATGCAACGACAACCCTATCTTGTAAGACCAAGGGAATTTTCAGAGAACCCTTTGGAAAAAGTTGGGCACAAATCTTTCATTCAGTTCTTCCTATCATCCCCAAATAGATGGGTAGACTGAAGTAGTAAACATATCTTTGGGAAACCTCCTCAGATGTCTCACCAAACAGTATGGACAAACTTGGGATTAAATTCTTCCTCAAGAGGAATTTGCATTTAATGAACCAGTCAATAGATCAACAGGAAAGACACCATTCCAATTAAACTATGGCATTCACCCTAGAGGGGTAATGGAGTTGAGGGAATTACCAAATGACTTAAAGGTCAGTGCTCAAGGAGATGAGTTATCAGAATGGATCAAATAGATACATGATCAGGTGAGGAAAACTTTGAGCCACAATACTATAAAATATAAAGAACTGGCAGACAAAAAGAAGAGGCATGTTACCTTCAAAGAAGGAGAACAATTTTAGGCATACCTCAATAAAACAAGGATACCTAGAGGACACACCAAACTGAAAATGACAAATATTGGCCCTTACCAAATACTCCACAAATTTGGAGAAAATGCATATGAAATCTCTCTACTACCCACTATTGTCATTTCCCTATTTTTCATATTTGTGATCTCACTCCTTTTAAAGGAGATGTGGGATCTAACACTTCTATGCAGTAAAATGAAGATTCACAGGTTGAATGGCTCAAGGACCTACCACCAAGCCAACCACTACAATTGGAGAAAATTCTTGACTCCAATATTGTCAAACACACAAGGAAGAAGACATGTACAGATTACCTGGTCAAATGCAAGGCACTACCTGATATAGATGAAACTTGGATGAATGAGGAATGTATCACCAAGCATGGAATAACACTTCCAAATCTACTCTCAAGTGGAACTTGAGTTTTCAAAGCAGGGGAGTATGGTGCAGGAGCACCTCGCTATAATTATCAACAAAGGATCTTCACAAGGAGTCTTCAAGGATAAATCCCAAGGGATTTCATTCCCAAGGATCAAGACAACATTTAGTTTTGTTAATAAGCCCAAGTGTTAGGCCTAGTCACCCTTGGCATGTTTATAAACCTTGGGTTCTGACTATGGTTAAAGGGCAAAGTTAGGTGTTTGTGTTAGTTTAGGTGTTTAATTAATCTATTTCAACAATTTTATGATAGGAAGGGTCCTTGGGACTCTTGGAATAGACCTAATAGGCTCATTAGGAGTAAAAGTGCAAAATTTGCAAGAAATGCAAAAAGTTGCACAATGCAAGAAAAACTTGCTAAGCAACATTTACAAAATGTTGCAAAATAGTTGTAATTTTCCTCCCAATGTTCAAAAACTTTGAGAAATGGTTGGAATCATTGGTAAATGTCTTCATATAGCCCTTTCAAGTAGGTGGAAGACAACTGGTGTAATTTTGTATTCAAATCAATAAAATAACCATGTTTTCCCTATATTATGTGTTGAAATCTGATTGTGTATGGACCTGTACTTTACTACTGAGGGAGAAATCTCTGAGATTTGGAGTCTCACATGTGTTGAGGCTCGAATTTCTTTGGTTTGATCTAGTTTGGAATTCAGGAGGACAAGTTATAAGAGTTTCTCTTCGGGTGTCCAAGAAACCCTCCTTAACCAGCGCTTCGTAAAGAAAATGTCCTAACTTGCATTCCAACAGTGGGAAATCCACGCACCTTGGGGAATTTCAAGTAGGGACAATTTTTTTTAAGATTCCAAGAGCATAGGAGCAGGGAAGTCGTTCTTCAAACTTTATTTACAGGCCCTGGTCCAAGCATTTCTATGTGCTTGGAAATGTGTATGAGGGAATGAAGTGACAATAGTACTCTGGGGATAGAAAAAATAAATCTGATGGTGGATTGTGTTCTCTTAGGTGTCCCTAGTCGTATTCCAATCATTGACATAACTCTAGAATTTGACTAGTGAAGACTTCCTTAAGAAATTGAGCCTATTGAGCCCAATTAGGCCTGGTGTAACAACATGGGTTTAGTGGTGTCTTCATAAGCTGGGAGTGTGCTCTCTAGGGTCTGACACACCTCAGTAAAGGATGTCTGAATCTATCATTTATTTTTTGAGTCCTTTGGGAAACCAAAGAGTAAACCCTCAAAAACTTTGTTTCTAGGGCTACTAGCCAGGAAGGCATAGTATCCAGAGTTGGTATTTGAAACCTTATACATTTTAGGGTTTGTGGTTCACTTTGTATGAGAGGATTTTGAATATTTTGGAGCCTTTCCATCCCCTTGCATTATGTAGGTTCCTAAACTTTCTAGAGTCTTGTAAGAAGTATTGCTACTCAAAAAGAGATATAATTCTCTAGGAGGATAGAGACTTTGCTGGTTAGTTGCAGGATCTTACAAAGGTGTAGAGCACTCTCACAAGACAATTTGGGTGCAGTGTAGTCACCTGAGGCCTTACCACAATAAATATACCTATTTAGTGTAGATATTTGCATGAGAGAGAGAGAGAGAGAGAGAGAGAGAGAGAGAGAGATGTAAATAAAAATTAGGTTGGGAGGAGAAGAGATATATAGAGGGGGAGAGGGAGACAAATAGGGAGAGCTAGGATAATTTTAGAAAATATACTTATTTTTAAAAAATAATTATTGTTTCCTACAAATTTTAGCTTGTAATAGATTTTGGGCAATGGCCCTAAAAGCTTGGACTATTAAATTACCTCCATTTCAATTTCTTCACCTTCAATAGAGTATTTCAACTTGCACATCACGATGTTTACACATTATATAATGATATTTAATAGAATTGCAACCAAAATATTGATGAAATTCTTAGCTTTTTAACTATATATTTTCAAATTTTAAATACATTGGCTTATTAATTTTTAATATCTTATACTAATTTTTATATTTTCTCAAATATATGTGCATTGATTTTCCTTTATATCTTTTGATCCATTTAATCAATTTACAAATTAAAAATAAATATTGGTCTACACTTAGTTCTCTACACCAAAAAATAATTTTGTTTTCAATTATTTTTATGTAATTGATAAGACATGCATGCCTAATGATACATTTTTTTTTTTTATGATGCATCCATTTTGAAAACTCATAGAAAACTATAATCAATAATAAATTACAAAAGGAAAATTTTTAGTAATCACTCTTAAAATTTCAAAAATACTAAATGGAACAAAAAAGTTAAGGGGTGGAAATTAACATGCTATGTTATGTTTTTCTATGAAAAACAACAAGAACACTTTTGTGTGTACACAACATTTTCCCTTTTAATCTTTTACTATTTTTTTAAAATTTTATCCATTTATAAACTAGATTTAGAACACCAAATTTTGTATTCTTGTTATATATTCAATTTTTCAATATGTACATCTCGTATTACACATTCATATGCAAGTTTAGCTACTTTTAAGAAAATGTGTCCAATTTTGACCTCCTCTTTATATCATTACCAAACACTTACCCACATATTATACTCCACTAATAATAAAAATACCAATATCCATATAATTCAATAATTTAAAATAAATTATTATTTTAACCATGATTAATCATCTCACCATATTCTCCCTTACCAGAGAATGGAACTTTTGTCTACTTCCTCTTCTAGATAGAATTGAAAGACCCACCATAGCTAATATCAAGCTAACGAGGTTCTGCATGAATTAAAAATAGCATAGCAGTAAAGAGCTGGTGAAAGTTGATAAAAATGGATGGAAAGTCTTGTCAACTTTTCCAATTCCTAGAAACTATCAAATTGTTGTATTATACAAGTCCTTAAGAACACTACAATTTTCAAACACTTGAAATGTACTTTAATCCTTCAATATTTTCAAAAAGTAATAGTCAGATTTCAGTTGTGAGTCCTTGACATTATTCAAGAATGGGTTATGTTCAATCAAGATGATGAGCAGGACGACTGTCGAAGTTTCCTCTGTTCTGACAGTAACTTTGCAAATCTGCAACAAAGTTTCATATTCATGATTTACTCGAGATCAAAAATGTTTCTTGATGTTCATTACAACTATTGTATGAATCAAATCTTTAATTTTGCGTACCTAGTAAGGGCGTCCTTATTGGTGCCTTCCCCTGGAATGGGCTCAAATTCACCGGTCTTTAAACTTCTTCTGCAAACGGGCTTGTCAAGCAAATTTTCTCCTATCTTTATTAGCTGTGTCAATTTTGCCTTCGACCCATCGTCCAACTGTGCTTCACTTCCAGTTAAGTTCATTGCCTAAAAACATCACATATATTATGTTATGACTACTCAAATACTATCCAAGCATATGAACAAAAAATTCTACATAAACTCTTTTTCTTGTGCTTGAAAACCTGGATTCTCAGGTAGTTCTTGTTGGACTGACAAGCTTGGAAAACCACAGAGAGGTTAATGTCGACTATGTCATCACTGGCATCTCCATACATATTCAGGATAGGAATATCTCCATTGTTGTAAAACCATTGAAATAACCCCCATTTGCTGGCTTCTTTTGCAGTGTAACTACCACTTGCTTCATGTCCCGTTCCAAGAGATATTACAATAAACCTGCTGTAATCCTGTCAAAAGACAATCCAAGTTCTTAGCTTTAGCCTAAGAAAATATTGATGATATGAAGTTTCTATCATTTATTATATAGGGTTGTAGTATTGAGTTTCTGTTTGATTGTGTGAATGTTTTTCTCAACATTTCAAATCACATTCTGCAATCTACCATCAGTATGAGTGTGATCCATCATTAGAATTAAGAGTATTAAGCAACAAATTCATTTCTTCTCCGCTACCACTCTTCATTCTAATGATGTATTTATCAGGTGCACTATATGTTATAAGAATTATTTAATTCTTGCAGTCTTCAGAAAGAAATATATTATGTTGTGTCCTTCTCTGTTTGATAGAACTTTAAATTAGACGCCAGTTTACCTTAGGATTCATGAATGAAAAGTCTGAGCTTTTCTCAAGTTCTTCCTTTATGATCTCGTTTATGGCTAACATGGTCTGCAAAAATATTTTCATGGTTAGTTCTCAAATATGAAAATGTCAACAGATGTTAGATTTAGAGAGCGTAGCATGGCTTACTGGATTTGAAGCAACTACCCCTCCATCTATTAAATTGAAACTTGTTTTGTTTCCTGCAGAATCTGAGGTTTCAAAGTAGTAAGGAGGAAAATATGTTGGAGCTGCAGAGGTCCCCATGCATATATCAGAAAGAAGTGCATCCTTGGACACATCTATCTTAGTCTGAAAAAGTGGGGAAAATAATGGTGTAAGCAATGTTGATGAGATACATGAAAAAAGTAAAATAACCCAAAAGAGCTTTGAAAATACCTGAAATGTAGAGAAGATTGAAGGCAGTCTTAATTTTATATCATAAGATGGAATCACCACGTTTGTGAGCGTTTGATGCAGGCGTAGTTTATCAAGGTATTTCTTAACTAAAGAGTGGAGATATTTGTTAGAGTATTTGGGTCCTGTCAGCATGTGACATAGTGTGCAAAGAGTGCTGCCAAGAAAAGAAAGCACATGGGGTGTGGTGTCAGTTAGATTCATCTAGAAAGAATGATGAAAGTAAATGGAAGGTTTTAGGTTTGAGTCCTGGTTGTTTCAATTGTAACGCAACAAATACTTACGTGTAAGAAGGAAAAATCTTGATCGCATTGTCCGAATAAAACTTGACAATGTCCTTCGCTGCAATCAGAGGACGATTTTGGCTGTCAGGAGCTGCTAGCATGGCTGTAATTAGTCCACCTGTACTTGTTCCAGCAATGACATCAAAATAATCTGCAAGCCTTACATCTGGACCATCTAGTTCCTGTTCAATAACTTTAAATCAATAACTTTCAGATTATAAATATAAACCAAATAAAATTGTAGAAAATACAATGATGAATAATTAATTGAGTGTGATTGAGTGCAATTGGTAAGGGTGATGATATGTTCTTTTAATCTGTCATCGACCAAGATTCAAAATCTACAAATATGATATAAATGATTCAAATAACTTTAACAAAATAGATACCCTCCATTTTTTATTCTTAATCAAAGAAATATCAACATAAACTTATGCTCTCATATCATATAACAAAAACAAACTCACAAATGATATAAAATCTTCGATTAGAAAACACTAATCTGATACTGTCTAATAAGATGTTTCTTAATGATACCTGGAGTTTTCCCTCTAGGAAAGTGAGGATCACTCCTGGGATGATCCCTCTAACTCCTCCTCCATCAATACTAAGAATCGTTGCCATACGCGATGTAGCCATGGATTATTCTCCTCTCTGAAAGCACAATAAAATTGTTGTTTTCTGTTGATTGTAAACAATTTAACGTGTAGATATGCACGCGGCCTTGTTATAAATGGTCAGAATTTGAATGTGAGATAGACAGGTGAATTTGGTTTAGTTATGACCATGTGGGTTGAAATTTTCAGGCAATAAATGATTAAATACTTTTCTCTCCTTTTAAATGCTAAGATTTCATACGTAGAATATACTACGTTTTGAAGAAAATGTGGTTTATTTATGGCCTGGTAAAATATAACTTCACGTTAAAGCAACGCCCACAAGAAGAAATGGTTGTTCAGGTAGGCAAACCGTAATGCGAGCCCTTATCCTCTTATGATCAAACACGAGTAGGTATTTCAAATTTAGAGGACTGCAGATAAAATCGTGAAGAAAGCACATTCCAATCGATAATATGATAACAAATTAGGCAATTTCCATGAAGATGGGTCCGTCTATTTGAAGTGTGTGGAATTCTCCATTCTAAATTAATAAACAACAAAAATAGTGCTTACATATTCCTTATATAATCATTAAAGGGGAAGACTGAGCAAGCATCAATGCATCGACTAAATTAGGTTTTTAAATTTTAGTCTTTGACAAGGGCCATTACGTGTTTCATGGAGAGTTGTTTTGTTTTAAAAAAAAACTATTTAATAAATAATTTCGAAATGATATGATGAGGACTTTTAGCTTAGATCAAATTGGAATATAGAACTTATTCAAATGTGTTTGGTAGATTCTAAGTTAATTTGGATGTTGAAATAGGATGTCATAAATAAATTAAAGCATTTATATTATAATTAATAGAAATTGAGATTTAAGAGATTGAAATAGATAAGATAAATTTAAGTGATAAATGAAAGTGAAATAAAGTTGAGTTCATTTGGGAATTGGATTTGTTTTTAGTGATGTCTCTTAAGATATTGGAAATAAATCTTATTAATTAATAAAATTGAGGAGATTAAAATAGATAAATTTAAGTGACAAATGAAAGTGACGGAAAGAAGAATTCATTTGGGAATTGAATTTGTTTTACTGATGCCCATTAAGATATTGGAAAGAAATCTTATAACAAGAATATAATATTGGATGTAGAGTGAAAAATCTAAGATAAATTCCGAGATTCGTGAACATTGGAATTTGATTGCATCATGATTTAGTCAAGGTAGTGTGATTTCATCAGGTGTTGGGATTTTGTCCTTTAATGCATATACAAAATGTTGGTCTATGTGTATGTTTTTGTTTGGAAAACAGTGTGGTGATGAAAAGAGTTATTGCAAACTAAGAATGTATGGAGGGGATATGAATTTTTTGTAACAATAGTTGAGCCATTCGTTTTTAACCATATTGAAATTAAAAAGAGAAAGGGGCAGTGAATATAATTGATGTTTAATGAAAATCAACACTAATGCATATTCTATTTGAGATATGATCACTATCTTTTTGTTATTCCTTAATAATAAAGATTAAAATTGAGAAGATATAGGTCTTAAATTATTTAATTTTTAAATAAGTGGCTTCTAAACTTTCTGACATGACCAGTGATGTTGGCACGAAATACCCTTCGGACCCACGTGAAACGCTTTTGACCTGGAGCTATGAACCAGTGAGGCTGCAAATGGGTGACCTCATCCCCATTTAACAAAGTTGAAGCCTAAACCCACAAGCACATTGGATCAGCAAAGGCACAAGCTCATGATCGCAATGGCCCAACAAAAGTTTGAACCTTGGTGGGGACAAAAACAACACCACTACTTAACCAACACACTAAGCGGTGAACCCCCATATAGGTCTTCAATATTGAACTAATGAATATAATGCTAATTAACATCGAAATGAATTGATTCATTTAAGTGTTTATATTGTAGTGATTGACATTTAAAATTAGCCTTAGATAATCTTTTAAAATATGTATTCATATATACTTAATTTAATTCTTTTGGCATGCGCATTGATGGGTAATAGTCATATCCTAAGGTCCTACCCTTGTAAAGCAATAAATATGAATTTAGAAATTAGGAACTACATTGAGCTTATGATGTCATCTAACAAGGTAGATATACTAAGAAGTGAGCCATGAATGTTTTGAAACTAAGAATTATATATGTTAGAGTGGTTATTTTAGGCTTGGGTTCAATGAGTATGCTAAAAGAGCCAAACTAAGTGTTAGAATTGCTGATATAGAATCATCACAAGTAAATTGACAACTAACATTGAAATCAAAAAATATTTTATGTTCATTGTCTTCAATTTTGTTTTGGATTTTTATTATGGTGTATGGGCATCACTCCATTAGCCTTTTGACAATATGCAGAAAATGGGTTTGTTCAAAGGAATTATATGCTCTCAAGAAAATGATATTGGGATGCCTAAAGCTAGACTCCTTATCCTTTCTATGTAATTGATAATTGTAGAAATGTTTGTTTGAAAGGAAAAAAGTACCTCTAAATCACCTTGAAGCTTATTCATGAATGTGCAAGGGCTTTGATGGAGGAAGACTAATTTAACCACTTCTTGAAGAAGTCACTCATCTTCCATTCACAATCATAAAAAGAAAGGGACACTATGGTTTAGAAAGAAAAAAATTACTGATTTATACAAAATAATGAAAGCAAAAGGAAATACACAATATATCTACATGTATGTATGTATGTAAACATGTGAGTATACTCAATATTTATCAACATCTTACTTTTTGAGTGAAATGGAAACTTTGTAACTTGACAAGAACATCCATCTGAGTATAAAGGATAAGGGATTTTGTCACGTGTTTTAGTTGTGATTGTGTTGGGAGATATATGCAAAATATGAAAGCCTAGATAAGGCATGTGAACTATTTGAAAGAATTCCTCAAAGAGATGTTGTAATGGATATGTATAGAAGGATTTAGAAACATCCAAAAAAATGTTGTTGTATTCTGCCATTTACTATGATATTTTATTTGAATCATTGAGAATTAACAGGTTTGATGACACACGTAATGAAAAAAAATAACAAAATGAAACAATTGAGGGAAGTGGAAGACACAACAACGTAGGAGAAAGAGGGAAGAACACAGGAGGAAGGGTGAAATACACCCAAGAGATTATAGTTTGATAGTTTTTGTGTGGTTGCTTACGTATGAGGTTGCAACAATAGTGATGAAAGTCTAATAAATTCATAAGTTTCAAAGGAATAAAAAGTGTGGGTTGTAGCCAGAGGGAAGAGTTAGCTTTGGATAGGGTTGGAGATAAATAAAAGTAAAATTCTATTTATTTGTTGACAAATAAGAGGAGATTTATGGCATGGCTTAGTAAAAAGAATATGAGAGAGCCTGTGGAGTCTATGTGTAGTACATAGTATCTAGAATTGAGAGGTCATTGAAGGGCCATTTTGTAAATGAGCTTTAGATGTATGTTTGATGTGTTTGTCTATATTTAATAAGAATATATTTGTGTTTCTTGTTGCAATCAAAATTCTAATTAAAAAGTAGAGAGAATTTGTGATTTTATTCCATGTCAATTAGTATTAAAATTACAGATTTGAAAATGGGGGAATACTTTCTTGCATAAAATGGTATCAAAGCCATTGGTCCTAAGAGTTTGGATAGATAAACAAAATGAGTACACTAGGACCTTAGGGTGAAGAGTGGAGTTGTGTAAATAGATTGTCGATCATTAGGTATTTTACATGTGAAGGTGAGAAGCATTTGTGAAGAGTTCAAAAGGATTGTTGTAAGTGTGTAGATTCCTAATTGGTTAAGAGCTTGAAGCCTTGAAGAAGAGAGTGATGTGTGAGAAAGATAGTAGCAGATAAGGAGATGATGACTTTGAATAAGAGGAAGATGAAGTGGGTCATGAGGAGGATCGTGATTATTTTATTTTGGAACAATAACGACAAGAGAGCTATAGGGTGTGGAGTTTCTTGTTGAAAATGAAGAGTTACAGTAGGAAGGTGAAAATGTGAGAGAACCCTACACAAGTAAAGAGAAGAAATCAGATGAAGAGAGAATATAAGAGAAAATGGTCTCAATGGATCATAAATTTGTGAGTGAGAACAAAGAATGTGATGGATAATAAAATACCTTGTAGTTTAGGTAAACTATAAAAGGAAGAAGTTTAAAAGGTTGAGGTTGTCATAGAGTTTTATGAAGGCCCAATATTAGATCAAGGGTTAGAAGAGAATGGTGTGTTTCTTGGAGAGGAGATCGCGAAGAATGAAGAATTGTTCACATTGAGTGTAGATGTAGCTAAGATACTTAAGGAAGCTGTAAATACAACAAGTGGGGATGAAGAGAATGTTGCAACAGAGGTAATTATTGTTTTTTATGGAGTAGAGAAGACTATAAGTGAATTATTTTTTGATGAGTGTGCAAAAAGAGTGTAAATTAATATTGCAAGTTGGTGTCAAAGGGATTCTTGTTAGCATGTTGATAATGTTATAGGACATTGGTGGAGGTGATCATCTTGTGATAAACAAGATCCCTTGAAGGAGGAGTGGAGAAGAAAGAACATTTGGCAGAGGAGGTCAATCTATGGTACAATTGAATCCACGTGGGTGAAGAGGATGTTAGTGAATAGTTTATGGAGGAGGATGACAAGTATCCTAGCTAAGTGTTTGAAGAGGTGGAGGAAGAAGCTATCTTTTCTACATTAGCGATGGAGTTTGTTGCATGTTGTTTGCAACCTAAAGTATGGTTTAATTACCTAACTTTATTTTGTGAGCTCTACTTACAATTTTTTTCCTTTCCAACATGTTTGGTGTAGGAGTATTTCAGGTGACTTTGTGATTGACATTAACCAAATATATTCTAGGTTCATTATCTTCAACTTTGGTTTGGCTTTTAGTTTTGGTGTGTTGGTATTTCTTAATTAGTATTTTAATGATATGCACTATAGTGTCCTAAATTATATTCCTATATAATTGTGTTCCTTAGTTAGGCCCCATTTGAATGTCCAAGTCTTCCATGTCCATTATGCTTGATCTAGCCTTGATTTCGTGCATATTTTCTACATCCCCATATCAAATTAGACCTATAACCCAAATTTAAGCCCATTTTTGGTAGTCAAAGGTGAGTGGGAGGTCAGGAGTGATTTGGGTCTCCCATGAGCACAAAAATGGGCCCAAAGTTAAATTTCATAGTGGTCCTTTGATTTTAGTGGGATTCCTAAATCTATGTCAACCTCCTTTGAATTTTACACCCCAAAATGGCTAGGAGAGGTATATAAAAAAGGTATCCTCCCTAATTTTGGTAAGCACTCGTAGTATTCAAGGAGAAATCAAGGTAATTCAATCCATAAAGTTCAAATTCCTCAAATGCACATCAATATGACAAAATTTCTACACATAAGCCACCCTATTTTTTTTACATAAACCAAATTACTTCTACATGATCCCAAACCAAATTACTTCCATATGATCCCAAATTAGAGCTAGCTCTAGTAGATTGATCACCAAATCTTTGATCACATATCTAATTTCAAATTTGAATATTAACTTTTTTTTTATAATGTCATAATAAGCAATATTCACATTGAAACAATTTCAAACAAACATTTCTTATTACTTTTATATATCCTATTTATACATATGTTTCAAGATGTCAGGTCCCATTTATAAATAAAATATAATTCTATTAATAATTTATCATCTCAAAGCGCAATACCATTTATAAAAAAAATGATTTTCTTATAACTCTCAAAATGCAAATAATTAAACAACATAGTTTGCTCCTATTTCATAACATCCGTTTGGGACTCATATACGCTTACAAAGCTGTCCACTACACGAATCTCTTTCTCTTTTTTTCTTCTTTCTGGTCAGAGGAATGAGAGCAATCAATAAAATTACTCCATCCAATATTATGAAAGCAAAAATATTTCTAGTCAAAAGAAATAAACTATCAATTTACAATAAACTCATACACTAAGCAAACAATATAGTAGATTTCTCATCTACTTTTGTTCTCCAATCGGTTCTCGCTCTGACAATTTCAGATCCTGCTCTTTGCATTCGAAGCAGATGCATTAACTGAAGGTCAGAAATGTGTTTGCTTTTAGTATTTATGTCAGCAAATTCAGATTGCAGGTGTGTCAATGACTGGAGAACATGTGTTTGCCCACATTCTCGTTTGTACTCCAACGTCATATTCACCAATTCATTATTCTCCAAAATGTGAAGAGGCACACTCTGCAAATATAATGCCCAAAAACATGTCAATAAACCAGCCAAAGACATGTAGCATTATAATAAAATGAAGCAAAAATCTGAAGTTTCACCTCAAGTATCCAGCCAACGTATTTAACGTTGTTCACATGCTGGTTCACGTCCAAGTCACTTCTTTTTGGCTGTAAAAATAATTCCCAACTTTATATTAATCAACCATATAAAACCCAATAAAGTGCAGTTAGAATGTATTATAATAATGAACAATTACCTATAAATAAGATGGATAATTTTTTTTCTTTTAAGTTTTCAAGAATTGAGTTAGTGTCTTTGTAAATTGTATTGTAAGTATTTTTTTAACATAATCAGTGATACTGGGGTAACCTATTTGGAACGGTGGTCAAAAAAATTTTTTTGCTGGTGAAGCTTGTTAGAAATATTAATTTCTACTCCTAAGGTTTATTTTATCATATTCGTCATTAGATGTCTCTAGAATTTTAGGTTTCGGTTTAGGTATTTTGGCTATGTCGGCTGTAGTAGTTTCCAGAACTATGTATTGTCGGCTAATGTTAGATGTTTCTAGATTATTATAAACTTCCTATAAAAGGGAGTGTTATGTATTCATTTGGGTATCAAAAGTCAATGAAATATAATTAATTTTATTGTGCCGCAGCACATTGTGTTCCGTGTGTTCCGTCTTTTTATTATCGTATGCCTCTGCCCTCCCATCAAATTGGTATCAGAGCCAGGTTGAGAAGCAGAGTTT
>MU225345.1:461989-478724 GCA_018584345.1 Thuja plicata
ACTATGAATCATGGCATATTGTATTCTACTTCAGATGATTTTCAATTAGTTGGATATACAGATAGTGATTTTGTAGGGGATATTGAGGATAGAAGGAGCACATCTGGATATGCATTTCAACTTGGGGTAGGTTTTGTGGCTTGGGCATCAAAGAAGCAACCTGTAGTGACAATCTCATCAGCTGAAGCAGAGTATGTAGCAGGAACAACAGCAGCATGTCAAGCAATATGTATGCGAAGGATTTTGAAGGATTTAATGCAAGCTCATGATGGACCTACTACAATCTATTGTGATAACAAGTCTGCTATTGCACTTTCAAAGAATCATGTATTTCACAAGAGGACAAAACACATTCACACAAGGTATCACTTCATTAGAGAGCTGGTCAATAACAAAGAAATTTATCTACAGCATTGCAGATCAGAGGAGCAACTTGCAGATATTTTCACCAAAGCCTTACCACTAGTACAGTTTGAAATTTTGAAGGAGGCTCTGAGAGTTGTAAATATTAATGAAGTTTGTAATAGTTGATAGTAGAAATTAGGGGGGAGTTTTAGAAATATTAATTTCTACTCCTAAGGTTTATTTTATCATATTCGTCATTAGATGTCTCTAGAATTTTAGGTTTAGGTTTAGGTATTTTGGCTATGTTGGCTGTAGTAGTTTCCAGAACTATGTATTTTCCAAAACTATGTATTGTCGGCTAATGTTAGATGTTTCTAGATTATTATAAACTTCCTATAAAAGGGAGTGCTATGTATTCATTTGGGTATCAAAAGTCAATGAAATATAATTAATTTTATTGTGTCGTAGCACATTGTGTTACGTGTGTTCCATCTTTTTATTATCGTATGCCTCTGCCCTCCCATCAAAGCTGCCACCAAGGTTCAAATCTCTGATGGGTCACATATTTGAATGACTAGAGTGTTCAGCAGTCTTAAATATGGCTGCCCATTACCAATCAAAAAAAAAATGTAATCATACTAATATAACATAACATGTCCTCTTTCCGTGGAAGACAATGAAGTAGCAGATTAAGAGGAAGAGAAATATGTAGAGGAGGAAGATGAAGACGCAGCAGAAGAGGATGTTGAGGATGAAGAACACGATGATGAAGAAGAAGATGAGGAGCAGGACTCTGATAACCTGCAAAATTCTGAAGAGAACAATGAAACAGAGAGTTGTTTCGGAAGAGAGTAATGAGAATGGCTCTTCTTCATCATCAAATTAGAACATAGAGCTAAGTGTACTCTGAGCCTTTTTGTCATGGCAGTGCTCAGAAATTCTTGTTATTACTTGCTTATGGATGTTAGGAGATATAAACCGATATGATTTAGTGAGTTGGAGCACCTATATGTTCCATTTTGGTTTTAGACTAGAAATATTGGTAGATTCTAGATTACAACTTAGTGTTTTTGTATATGATTTATATTAATATATTTCTCTCGACCTCAGCCTATTATGCATCAAAAAAAGATATATAATATGTTCTCCAATATTATATGAACTAAAAGGTTACTTGAACTCATTGAACCCGTAATCTGATACTACAGAAAACTCTCCCAATAAATCTAGATCTGATTCCTGGAGCTAGTTTTCCAAACAAGGTACCACATCGGTTGACACCGACCAAAAATGAAGAGCTAACCGACAAGTTCATGAATTGTGGAACAAAGGTCTGATCTGAGAAATTTTGAGTCCTTTAGCAGTACCATCTATCTTGGCACCTAAAAAGAATGGAGAATGGAGAATGTGCACTGATCCCAGAGCAATTAACAAGATCACAGTGAAGTATCGGTTTCCTATACCGAGGATGGATGACATCATGGATTGTTTGAGTGGAGTAAAGTATTTCACCAAAATTGATTTAAAGAGTGGATATCATTAGATCAAAATTAGAGAAGGTGATGAATGGAAAACTGCTTTTAAGACAAAGGAAAGTTTGTATGAGTGGTTGGTTATGCCTTTTGGTTTAACTAATGCACCAAGTACATTTATGAGGTTGATGAATGAAGTTTTGAAGAAATTCTTGAATAAGTGTGTGATTGTATATTTGGATGACATTTTGATATTCATTAAGACTAGAGAAGAACACTTGATGCACATAAGACAAGCATTGCAGAGATTGAAAGAGGAAAACTTGCTGATAAATATGAAGAAATATTCCATCATGAAAGAAGAGCTTGTGTATTTGGGATTTGTGATTTCAGCTGATGGTTTGAAGATGGATCTAGAGAAGGTTGAAGCTATATTGAATTAGCCTACACTTGAAAATGTTAGTGAGGTAAGATCATTCCATGGATTGGCAAGTTTTTATAGGAAGTTTATCAAAAATTTCAGTTCTATATGTAATTCTATGACTGAGATAATGAGAGGAGACAAAAGAGAATTCAAATGGACGCATGGAGCTGACAAGAGTTTTGAGACATTGAAATTGAAAGTTGTTGAATTACTGGTGCTAGCCTTACTTGATTTCAATAAGGTATTTCAAGTGGAATGTGATGCAAGCGGAAGTGCAATTGGAGTTGTATTGACTCAAGAAGGTAAACCTATTGCTTTCTTTAGTGAGAAGTTGAATGATACAAAAAGGAAATATGATGTCTATGATAAAGAGTTCTATGCTATTGTTCAAGCTATGAAGAAGTGGAGACATTACTTGATGCCAAATAAAATTGTGTTGTATACTGATCATAAGGCTTTGCAATATTTGGGTAGCCAAAATAAGTTGAATCAGAGACATATGAAATAGGTTGAATATTTGCAAAGCTTTACATTCATGATTAAGCATAAGAGTGGAGTTTCTAACAGAGTTGCTGATGCATTGAGTAGAAGAAGATCTTTGTTGACTGAAATGAGAATTGAAATTCTTGGTTTTGATGATATGAAACATTTGTATGAAAGTGATCCTAATTTTTCAGAGTCGTGGAGAGTGTGCAGAGCACCTAATTCAAATCAATCAAGTAAGTATGAAGATTATTTCATTCAGGAAGATATGTTGTTCAAAGGTATTCATTTGTGCATACCAAGAGGATCAATGAGAATCAATTTGATCAAAGAGAAACATAGTAGTGGATTGGCTGGACACTTTGGCATTGATAAAACATTGAGTTTGCTAAAGGAGAAGTATTTTTGGCCTTAGTTGTATAAGAATGTTCAGAAATTTGTGAGAAGTTGTGGAGTTTGTCAAGTTGAAAAGGGAGTAAGTCAGAATACTGGTTTGTATACACCTATTATTGTTCTTGAGAAACCTTGGAGTGATATAAGCATGGATTTTGTTCTTGGACTTCCGAGGACTGCAAGAGGTAATGATTCTATATTTGTTGTTGTGGATAGATTTTCCAAAATGACACATTTCATACCATGTCAGAAAACATCAGATACAATACATATAGCAGATCTTTTCTTTAAGGAAATTGTCAAATTGCATGGATTACCGAGGAGTATCATCTCTGACAGAGACAGTAAGTTTGTGAGTTATTTTTAGAGAACACTTTGGAAGAAGTTGAATACTGAGTTGAAGTTTAGCTCTATATTTCATCCACAGACTGATGGACAAACAAAGGTTGTAAACCAAAGTTTGTGTAACCTATTGAGATGTTTAGTTGGTGACACACCAGCTAATTGGGATTTGATGTTGGCACAAGCAAAGTTTGCATACAACAGTTCAGTAAATAGAAGTATTGGCAAGACACCTTTTGAGATTGTTCATGGCACAAAACCAAGAGGTATATCAGATTGTTGGTGAAGAGAAAAGGAGTGCTGAAGAAGAAGAATTTGTAGAATTTATGAGGACATTGCATGAAGATGTGAAGCAGAAGCTAGAGAAAAGTAATCAAAAATACAAAGATGATGCAGACAAATCAAGGAGACATAAAACATTTGAAGTTGGTGATGCAGTAATGGTTCATTTGAAGAAAGGAAGATTTCCTATTGGAACATATGGTAAACTAAAGATGAAGAAATTTGGTCCTTGCAAGATACTAATAAGATTTGACAGTGGAAATGCTTATGAAGTTGAGTTACCGAATGACATGGATATATCACCTATATTCAATATTTCAGACTTGTATGAATATCATGAACCTGGTGAAGAAGTGACTGTACCCAATGATTATCCTAAGAAGCAGACAGAGGAAGTTGAGAAAATTTTGAAACAAAGAGTTGGTCAAAGTACAAGAGGAATAGAATACATGGAATATCTGGTGAAATGGAAGAATAGACCGATGGAGGATTCATCTTGGATTTCTCAATCTAAGTTGGATTCATTTCAGGTTGGACCTAAAAAATGATTTGGAGAATCATTTCTTGTAACCCCAGGTGTCTGATGCAAGAGCATCTTGGGTCCTTGGCAATCCTGCTCAACCAAAAAAATAAGTTATCTTATGTTTTCTTGTTGTTTCCTATCTCTCGGGTTTTGCCTTACCAACAGGTTCTCTGTTGCTCTGGGTTCTTTACCGATGGGTCCTAGTGTTTCCCGATGAGCTTTATGTTCAGTGATGCTTTACGGATGAGCTTCGGTGATGCTTTACCGATGAGTTTTAATGTTGCCTTCTTGACGGTTCCTCTGTTGCTCAGGGTACTTTACCGACGGTTTGCTGATTTTCGGTGTTGTTATCCCGACGTGTGTTTTTCTGATCTGGTCGACTTCTACACTTATTTTTGTAGCTGAATTAATGTGAGGTCTCTCATTGGGATGTGTGTGGATGTAAATCTGGGTCTCACCTTTGTATTTGAGCACCGACATGTTTGTTGGACTCTTGTATATATTCTTTTATGTGTTCTTAGTTAGGTAGCAAATCTTAGAGAAAGAAGACAGATGTTAAGTGATTGAAGATCTAAGATCTATGTGTAAGAAGATCATTTGTAATACATTCTGATGTATATGGTCATAACCAGGAAGGACTTGCAGCCTGTCATGTATTGAGTTTGATCATTTGATAATATAAAGATTCTTGCATTTCTCTTCTCTCACTGTGTTGTTTGTAATTTTGCATTATATCTGCAAGTTGGAGGGTATTGGGTGTTCCTTAGGCCCTAGTATCCCTACCTACCTTGCGTTAGAAGCCCTTAATCTTTCGAATACTAATCCAACATCCTTTCATAATGTCTCTACTTATACTCCACTTATCATGGCTACATCCTTTCAAAACATCAATCTTACACATGTTAGTCTTGGAGTAATTCCTAATCCTAACATACCTCCTCCTGTGAGTGTTCTATGTATCTCCCAAACATCATCTATACCCACTTATCATAATGTCTCATAATCATATTCTGATGCTTCATCCATTTCCCATAATATTCTACATCCTTCATTATTAACCATGTCAAATACCAACATATCTACCGAAGAAACCATTAACAGCCTTGCCCAAAGTGTTTCATCCTTGCAACAACAATGTGCTTCTTATTAACCAACTGATGGTAATGGTGATGAAGACCAATTTTCAAAAGAATATAAGCAATTAGAATTATTAGATAGTTGTTAGTTTGTTTCTAATGTCAAGCAATTGATTTCTGGTTAATATTAAGATGCCATATCAATCGGAGATGAACTTAATTGGGTGGATAATAAAGATCAAGCAATGATAAGGAACTATTGATATAAGTGTTTCTTACTTAACATTTGATGTTGTTAAGTCAGTAAAGAAGTAAAGTGTTTGTCGGTCGAGCAGAGCAAAGACAGTCATTGAGTGAAGTTGACAACCGAGCAAGGTTGGTAACCAAGCGAAGTCAGATACCAAGGGGAAAATTATTTAGTCCAAAATTATTTATAATGAGGCATTTTTGTAAAACTGGTTTTTTGGATAAAAATATATATTTTAATATTTTTTTGTCATTGTTTTACATCATTTTCTATGGATTTTTTAATGCATAGTTCAAGCACATAATTTAGTTTGTTTGTATAGTTGCTAGCCTACCTAAATTTAGCACTCTATTACATAAATTCTCCAATTCAAACCAATAGTACCTTAGTTGTAAGACACTTTCCATCTTAGGCTAGATTAAAATGTAATGTATTTGTTAATTTTGAATTTTAATTTTGTAATCTTAACAATGTGAAGAAATGAATATCCTATTAGTATGGGTGTCAAATTTTCAAATCATGTGTTCTAAAGTTATGCATTTGATGACACCATCTTAGAATAATTCTAATCATTCGCTTTAGCAAAAAGAATTATTAACCTTTTATATTGCACATTAATTTTTTCTACATATTTTCCATAAAACTCTATCTCAAAGAATGAATAGTTCTAAAATGCACATCAATATGACAAAATTTCTAAACATAAGTCACCGTATTTTTTTTACACAAACCAAACTACTTCTACATGATCCCAAACCAAACTACTTCCACATGATCCCAAGTTCGAACCAGCTCTAGTAGAGTGATCACCAAACCTTTGATCACATATCTAAATCCAAATGTTGAATATTAACTTCTTTTTTTTATAATGTCACAATAAGCCATATTCACATTGAAACAATTTCAAGCAAACATTGCTTATTACTTTTATATATCCTATTTATACATATGGCAAACATTGCTTATTACTTTTATATATCCTATTTATACATATGTTTAAAGATCTCAGGTCCCATTTATAAATAAAATATAAATCTATTAATAATTTATCATCTCAAAATGCAATACCATTTATTAAAAAAAATGATTTTCTTATAACTCTGAAAATGCAAATCATAAAACAACATAGTTTGCTCCTATTTCATAACATCCGTTTGGGACTCATATACGCTTACAAAGCTGTCCACTACACGGATCTTCTTTCTCTTTTTTTCTTCTTTCTGGTCAGATGAATGAGAGCAATCAATAAAATTACTCCATCCAATATTATGAAAGGAAAAATATTTCTACTCAAAAGAAATAAACTATCATTTACAATGAACTCATACACTAAGCAAACAAGATAGTAGATTTCTCATCTACTTTTTGCCTCCAATCGGTTCTCGCTCTGACAATTTCAGATCCTGCTCTTTGCATTCGAAGCAAATGCATTAACTGAAGTTCAGATATGTGTTTGTTTTTAGTATTTATGTCAGCAAATTCAGACTGTAGGTGTGTCAATGACTGGAGAACATGTGTTTGCCCACATTCTCGTTTGTACTCCAACGTCATATTCACCAGTTCATTATTCTCCAAAATGTGTAGAGGTACACTCTGCAAATATAATGCCCAAAAAATGTTAATACAAAACAAGCCAAGGACATGAAGAATTCGAATAAAATGAAGCAAAAATCTGAAGTTTCACCTCAAGTATCCAGCCAACGTATTTAACGTTGTTCACATGCTGGTTCACATCCAAGTCACTTCTTTTTGGCTGTAAAAATAATTCCCAACTTTATATTAATCAACCATATAAAACCCAATAAAGTGCAGTTAGAATGTATTATAATAATGAACAATTACCTATAAATAAGATGGATAATTTTTTTTCTTTTAAGTTTTCAAGAATTGAGTTAGTGTCTTTGTAAATTGTAGTGTAAGTATTTTTTTAACATAATCAGTGATACTGGGGTAACCTATATAGAACGGTGGTTAAAAATATTTTGCTGGTGAAGCTGCCACCAGAGTTCAAATCTCTGATGGGTCACAGATTTGAATGACTGGAGTGTTCAGCAGTCTTAAATATGGCTGCCCATTACCAATCAAAAAAACAAAAAATATAATCATTCTAATATAACATAACATGTCCTCTTCGGGTGGAAGACAATGAAGTAGCATATTAAGAAGAAGAAGAAGATGTGGAGGAGGAAGATGAAGACGCAGCAGAAGAGGATGCTGAGGATGAAGAACACGATGAAGAAGAAGAAGATGAGGAGCAGGACTCTGATAACCTGCAGAATTCTGAAGAGAACAATGAAACAGAGAGTTGTTTCGGCAGAGAGTAATGAGAATGGCTCTTCTTCATCATCGGATTAGAACATAGAGCTAAGTGTACTCTGAGCCTTTTTGTCATGGCAGTGCTCAGAAATTCTTGTTATTACTTGCTTATGGCTGTTAGGAGATATAAACTGATATGATTTAGTGGGTTGGAGTACCTATATGTTCCATTTTAGTTTTAGACTAGAAATATTGGTAGATTCTAGATTACAACTTAGTGTTTTTGTATATGATTTATATTAATATATTTCTCTCCACCTCAGCCTATTATGCATCGAAAAAAGATATATAACATGTTCTCCAATACTATATGAACTAAAAGGTTACTTGAACTCGTAATCTGATACTTACTACAGAAAACTCTCCCAATAAATCTAGATCTGAGTCCATTATAGAGAAACATTATGCTATTATTATGAACTGTGAAATCTCTTAAAACATGAAAATTGAAGATGTTAAGAGCTTACCGTCAGTTCAGACTTAATGTGTTGAGCAGTGCATTCATCAAGTTTATATAGTTTCTTAGTAACGTGAGCTACAATAGCTGTTCTTTCAAGAAAGTAAGGCTGGATTTCTTCCTTGACTGCCTCTGGAATTTTAGAGAGCTTTCTGGTTTCTCTGTTCATCATAACCCATGTACTATTTCCAAACCAAAAAACTCCATTAAATGCTCTTTACAAAAGAAGAACTCAAACATATGCAATGATAAATGTGGTGATGTTACCTTGTGGCTCGAGCTAAAATGCGTCCTGTTTTGTAATCACGAACAAACCAATCGCGCTTCATACCATTTTTGCCAGATGCGGAAGCCCATGTATCCACTTCCACCACATCACACCTACGTTAACAAATATGGAAAACGTCTAGACGTAAACATCAAGTAATAACAACAATTTCTTGACTTTGTAGTAAAGCATTTGCTTTATTACAAGAAGCAATATAGATGATATCTAAGTCTCACTTGCAATTTTTTTAATGTTTTATTTTATCCCTCGGACAATAGTTATGATCTTAATGGAGATGTCTTTCTACAGATGTCAGAAAAGCAGTCACTTTGTTATTGTCATATTTGTCATTGTTCTAGGAATTTGATTATGTAATGTGTTTGACCATTTTGAGAGTGTAAAAAGGATTTTCACAAGTGTATTTTTAAATAATGTATGTGTATTTAAATTATTTTTATCACCTAAAATATGTTCATCTTTACACGTGTATTAATTTTTAATAATTGTAAGAATGAAGAATTTATTTAATTGCAGAGTCAAATTTTTAGTTGGACCAATACAATGGTGATGAGTGGAAGATTGTTTAAAGTTAAAAAATTAAATCAGGCTCTGGATGATGTATTTTAAGCAAATTTTAGTAAAATAATTTTGAATAATTTTTTTATGATAAGGTTATTGAATAATTATAATGTGTTTGTAGGTAATGATTTCTATCACATATTTAAATGAACGAGTAAATGGTGTTGAATACAAAAATATAGTAAAAAAATCAATGTAAATGTGTGTTAAGTTCGTTTATAATAATTAATAAAAATATCGAGAACGTAAAACATTTAATTTAAAATTTAAAATTTAAAATGTTCAATGTTCAAATCTACAACAATGGAACTGGCTTGGATCAATTCCATGCCCACATAGCTTATCTAAAAAATAAGAAAATTAATATAATGATCAAAATCAATCTTTAGGAATAAATGAAAAAAAAGTGAAGGACATAGTGATTTCATAAACCAAATTCCCTTGAGAATATAGTACATAGAGACTAGATATTCCATTTTAGACACTATGATCACAAGTGGGCACAAAAAATAAAGAAATAAGGGCATGGCTATACAATATCAACTACTACAACATGGTTGACTAGATAGACAAAACTAAAATTATTATTTCATTGCAATTTTCTACAACAAATTTAACTTGTTAAATGTAAATTTAAATCGACAAATTTTAAAAAAAATTGCACCAATTTAACTTAAGAGAGAAATGTATCAACATCACACACACACACACACACACACACACACACACTTTTTAAGTGTAAATCTAATTCTATTATTCTCCTTTCCATTAGAAAACTATTAATAACGTACACAACTTTTTTTTTTGTCCAGATTGAAAAATATGAATCAAGTGTAATGATTTTATCAAATGTTACAACTACTTGTTTTAACTTCAAAAATATAAATCGATATAAATAGATCAAATCCATACCCACATAATTAATCTAGATAACAAACTACACGTCCAATAGTAAAAAGTTTTGTAAACCAATCTATTACTAATATATCTTTATATCATTTTTAATTTTACACACTATATTACTTCAAGATGTTTTATATTTTATTGTTCATTGATTATTTATGATTCATTTTATATATTATAAAAACTCTCTTAAACAAAAATAAAACTACACTTATTAGCTTATTTACAAGAAAAACCATCATAAACTCAAGAGTAAATGCATATATTTATGTGTCCATTTAAAATCATTTTGTGATTTTTTTTTCACAAATTGCAATAAATTTCTTAAGAAGAATAGAGGGTTACTTGCAAAAAAATATGTTTATATTGTAAAAATATATATCATTACCATGAAGGATAGCGGTCAATTTGAACTTGCATGCGAGCAACAACCCAAATGAGATTACGTCGACTCATCTCATGAGTGGCGCCAAATCCATCCCCAGCCAAACCAACAGCCCACACATGGTTTAGAGCAGTTTCCTATAGCAAATTGAAATAAATCAATATTAAATTAGAAAGCAACAAAAATAATGTATATTTAAACTCTAATTTTAATTATAATAGTAATTGAGGGAATGCCTACTATTATTAGCAAAAGTATGACTACACTTCACTTTTGAAATCTGATTTTATTTCACATTCATTCTATAGTGTTTTGGTTAAGTGGTGTTGTTTGTTGTTGTGACCATCAAGGTTTAAATCCCTATAGGGTCATTGTGATCACAGGTTTGTGCCTTCACTGATTTAATGTGCTCTTGAGTTTGAGCCTCAGAACTGATAACTAGGAATGAGGTCTCCACCAGTTCATAACTCAATTCAAAAGCATTTCAAATGATACTAAAAAAAATATGTCATACCCAACCATATTAAAAAATTTACTCGATAATTAATAAAAATTTCCATGAAAACAAGCCTAGAAATCCTAAGAAACGAAATGTTATATAACATAAAATTCTATACCAACAAATATAATTTAATGGAAATGTTGAAGAGAGCAAGCCACTAATATATTAATGAAAGAATTCAAATACCCCAAGCAAACAACTGGCTTTAAGCAACGTGTGGAAGAGACCTCGAACCATCCAAACAGTTTTGGAAGATCACTGGTTCGAATCACATGCAAATGCCTACAACTTAATAGCGATGCACTAAAAGAACAAGCCAATTTCTCACCAACATACTAATCAGAGGTTTAATGTTCCAGTCCCAGCTAGGCCGTGGAAAGTAACAATGAAACCCATAAAACCATAACATCATCAAACTAAATGAAGCACAATAATGGGAGCAATGTGAATACCTGAAGAAGGTTCATCAAGGTCTCAATGGAAGCAGTCTTGTCTGCTCCAACCTCATATGATCTGATCACATAAGTCTGTCGGTAGAGAAGATTACCTTCAACCAATCGACCCAATCTAAAAGCATCCACAGGAACATTAGTCTCTACTCCTATCCTAGCTTTACATTCATCTTGCTTCTCAGCTGCTAAGGCTGCAGAAGCCATGGCAGTCAGAGTCATGATAGAATCTCCTTCAATGGAAACACTTTTCTTTCTTGCCGATCCATTAACACTCTCTGAAACACTACTCTTTAGCTGAGCAGCAACCACTTCTCTAAGCTCAGATCTAACATTAAAACTGTTTCTCACATTCACCTGCAATTTTTTAAATGATCTTTGGCACCCATAAACATGATCAAATTTATCAGGCTTTGCAAAGCCTATGGAACAAGAAGTAATCTCTAGAGAAGTGTGGAAAACTATTGGCATATTGCTCTGCAAAAACTAGAGCAATTCCAAGTTGAGGAACAACAAAGTTGAAATTGTTGATGCATATAATCTAAACAAAAAAGAAGAAACCAATTGCCATGCATTTTCCAGAGCACTTTTGTAGTCAATTTTTCAGCCAACAACCTCACCAACATCCTCTTTTCCTTTCACGCCTACATCTTTTTAACACCCAATACATTAAAAAACGCAGATCTTGCAGTAAGAGACATGATGCAACAATCTCGAAAATATAGATAAGACTTTGGAAGATATGTACTTATAAAAGTAGTGCTGCAGTTGAGAAAAACAGCAGTTTTAGCAATGCAATTGACTTAACTGCCTGTGTTAGGCTAAATTTCCAGTCGGTTCGAGAAAAATGGTTCTCAAGTAACACGCTAAACAATCTAAAGCCTTAACTATTGTGTTGCATGAAAAGTTACGTTAGCACGCAAAGATCTTTCCATATTTGATCAACGGTTCAGTCAGACTCACGCTGGAAGAGAGGTTGAAAAGGTCAGTGCTAGTACACCCGTTATGACATGATACCATGTTATTATAGGGAAGACATTGCTAGGAGCAAAGCTAGTATAGGCTTTTTTCCGTTGGGATGAATATTTGTTCAACCTCTCCTTTTCCTTCTCTTTTCTGTTTGTTTTCTTTCTCAAAGTTTCTACACAAATCTTATATCTTTTGTTTTTTTTATAGAATTGTTCTTTGTTTGTTTTTTTCAAAAAATTTTATACAAATTTTATAGAATTGTTTTGATGTCTAATATGAGCTCGTTCAAGTTTTGTCTAGAAGCGTGTTTTTAGTTGAGGAGGAACTTGAGTCTTACACTGAAACTTGTTTAGCCGAGACATGTGTCTATTGTGCCAAAGTTGGATGAGCCACAATTTCTACCTCATCTCTTAGAATTTTTAGGTCCTTAAGCTAAAGCCTTTTCAGCTAAGGGGTACCCATTTTGCCAAAGTTGCATGGGGTACCATCCTAACCTTGTCCTTTATATTGTTAGGATATTGCATCATCAAGACTCGATCCTTGATCAACTCATTCAAAACAAATCAACCTCTCTACTTAACTAAGGGCACTTTGATACCTCTCATTTCTTATGTTCTTTTGTGGTTCTAAATGAGTTCATCGAGGATCAAGCCTCATTAGAGCTATACTTTACTTAAGGGCATATGCAAAAAAATGTGACACAATTAAGGTAACACTTTCTATTTTTATCTTGAAAGAGCATGCGCAAGATGAAAAAGCATTTTCATTCAACACAAGTCAAAATTCGGTGAACACCAAATAGTGCTAGTGTCCAATGGTATGCATTGGATCAGTTCTCTTTCTCTCTTTGTCTCTCCATATCTTTTTCTTCAAGTTAGAGTCAAACTTCTTACATGAAATATAACATTTAAGTATAAGTTACATTTCAATATGTCTTTTTCCTTTCTTATACTTTACGTTATATTTCATGTATTTATTGGCAAGATGTTTGAGAGTGGTTTTAGGTCTGTAGGAGTTATAATATAGATTCTATATTTTAGAACATCTTATAAATTTTAGTCTTAGTATAAAATTAGTAGTCAATAGGCTTATATCAGCATTCTCTCATTCTTTGTATGTCACTCTCTTTATCTCCCTCGAGCTCTATACATATCTTTCTCAATCATTCTTCCTATGTCCCCTTTCTACCTCTTTGTATCTCCCCCTCTCCTCCCTCCCCCAAGATCTAACCCTACCTCTATATATCTCTCTCTCAACCTTCACTCTTTACTATATGTTTCCTCTCCTTCTTTATATGCCTCCTTCTCACTCCCTCCCTACCTCTATATATCTCTCTCTCAACCTTCACTCTTTACTATATGTTTCCTCTCCTTCTTTATATGCCTCCTTCTCACTCCCTCCCTACCTCTATTTCTCTAGTTCTCTCCAACTCTCTCTCCCTCTATACCTCACATTCCCTCCTTAACCCCATCTCTCTCCCCATAATTGGGTCTCTCCATCCCTCCATATTTACCTCTCTATCACTCCCTCCACATCTCATTACCCACCTCTCTCTCTCCACCTCTTTCTCCCTGATGCAGAGGTGTGTGGCTATTGGGATGTTGATACCATATTTCACAACACCAATGGAACTACTCCTTCAACAAACTCCAAGGAAATCATAATTGACAAGTTTCCTTAACAAGTGTAGGTCTTTGGTACTTCATGACTGCAATGCACATGGATTTCGACTAGTTTTGAATTCTAAATAAACCCGAAGTTCACCCTTTACAAACTCAAGAATTCTTCAAAGTGGATATATGCCTTCATAAGGCTACAAGAACCTATATTTCTTTAGGGCTTCACAACCTCAATCTTAACATGTGGGACACTTCTAGACCAATAGAAAAATATGTTATAGACCCACAACCACCCTCAATAACTTTGGTTTCACAATCTACTTGACATTGCACACTAATAGTCCTAACTCGTTGTAGCCCTTCCCAAGAACAAATATTGGCACATATTTCAAGAAAGATCAGTTATGCACAAAGTAAGTAGAGTTTTGGACACCCTTTTGGTTATTATACCACAGATACAAACCTTGGCTGGGGTCACTTTAGAATGTATACCCTTAAAATTAACTGGTAAACCTGATCCTAGGCCTAATTAGGCCACCTTTCCAAGACAACTCAAAGGTTTCTTGACTTTGATATCCCAACCTATTATCCAAAGGCTTTAACAAGACTCCTGTGATATAAATCAACAAATTACATGAATCTGAATGACTACCCCCTCTTTTATTTATCAAACCCTCCTTCTAGGCAGACATTTTGACCCAATACATAAGGAATATTGGGCTAAGGCATCATCCCATTTTCAAGCCAAACACCAAGTTTTTTCCTACAGGTTTCAAAATATGAAAAAAAAATCTCAAATCTCTCATTCCACCAAGTTTTAAATCCTACCAGTGGAATGACCCCTCAAGCATTATTTTTGTATCCAAAACCCCCAAACTTAGGGTTATAGACCCTATCACTGAAAATTTGCAATATATCACTCAATTCCTTATGAAAACCAATGAGTTTGGATTCAAATTAAATTTAACACAATGATCCACCATTACCAATTGATTTCAGATCATTTTGTCACCATACAACACCATACAAGTCATTGTTGCAAGGAAATTACAGTAAAAACACTGGAATAATTTTGTTTTATTGCTTGAAAACATCACCAAATTACACTCTCCCCTCTTGTTCAATGTCACTGGGAATTTTCATGTTTGGGTTACCAACCAATTTTTTAAGTTTAACTACCAGCAAACTAATTTTTGCCCATTAGAGCAACTTTGTCAATAAAAGTTGCTTGACGACTTTTTCTTGCAATTTTACAATTTGTTTCAAAACTTGCACTCATGACAACATAAGACCTAAAATATTAAAAATGGTATTTATATACCTTATTCCATTCCCCCAACAATACTTAACACATTAAACTCAATTAGAACCCAATTACATCAACTTTTGACAATGTGAGCAACATGACAACTTTTGAAAGTTATGAGTTCAACATTGAACAATTGACCCAAACTGACCCCCTAATGCACTAGTTGGATTCATCCAAGTACAAAAATGATCCAAAGAACCTTATTCTATGACCAAGACATAAAGACAACATTTTTTTAAAAGGTTTCCTCATGGAAGAATGCATACATTAGGTGCTCCTGCACCATTCACCTAGCTAGAAAAAGATCTCAAGCAGAATTGTATTGTAGCTTGTTCATAGAATCTCTTTGATCTTCCAAGCCCCTTCCATCTGCTACTATTTTTCAATGATTCAAGAATTTGAAACATGCACCATCTCTTCCCTTTGATTTGTTACTTCTTTTGGAATATTATCCTCCACTTGATGGATATTGTCTAACTTTCCTTTCTTTTTGAAATCTTACTAAACCTTTCTTCATACCTATAAACGTAGCCTCTGTTGGAGAGTGATGATTTTTGTATGATATGAGACACTTATGGGTTGTCATTTATGGCAACATATCTATCATATTGATCGATTGGATCGAAGTACAGTTTTGGAGATACAGTCTTCAAAATGACTAAGTATAGAAGTGGAAATACAAAGTAAGACAATATTGTTTTGGGTATCAAAGATCAAGTACGGTGATTTATGACTTGCGAGATTAGTGGAAGATACTATGGGGTATTTATGACCTCCACCTAAGATTGATTTAGTTTTGGTGATGATTACAGTGTGTTAGAGAGATTTGAAGTCATGCGAAGACAATAGAACAGCATAACAGAGCGGTTGAATAGTAGCGATGATTTAAGGAGTATGTTGTGGATTCCTGGAAAGCTAAGTTGGATTATTATTTTGTACAACCTATATTTTATTTATGTAAGAGTGCCAACTTTTTATTTTCTCTTTACATTATATATTTTGTATTGAGAGTCGACTATGTGATAATGTTAAGAGAGCCGACTTGATGCTAAGAAAGATATATATGGATATGTGCAAGATCATGGGGGGCCAAAAAGTGGCGATGTGAAAAAAATCCACTTTTCACTCGTCCAAAAGCGCATGAAAATGTTTATTGACTTTTTAGTAGGCATGGGTGTCAGTACACTTGGGCAAACTGACACCAAAGCACAAGCCTAATCGGGTACCTGATTTTTTTGGGTACCTGATATTTTTGGGTACCCAAAAAAAATCGGGTACCCGATTTTTTATTTTTTAATAATTTTTTTTATTTTTTTATTTTTTAATAAAAAAAATTTCAAATGAACTTTCGTAGGAACCCTTGGGACACATTTGAGTCTTCCAATGTGTCCC
>MU225345.1:509821-530004 GCA_018584345.1 Thuja plicata
TATATATAGATATATATCCACATTGAGCACAAGTTTTCAGGCATGCACCCTAGTGGATGGAGAAAATGGATACCTACTGTTATTTAGATTTCTAAGAGCTATAGAAGAAAAAATAGCACATGGATTGATGGTGAATTATTTGGCATGATCAAGATTCTTCAGAGGCAAATGAAGGAAAGAGTTACAATTCCTAAAGAATTAGTTGAAAAATACAAGGATACAATTTGTTTTATGGTTGAAACTGATTTTGTATGTTTTGAGGTAGTTGTTCCTAGGAAGAAATGGTGTTACCCTATGGGCTATGAAGTGAGTTCAGAAGTTCTAACTATGCATATTGAACATGTGTTGGAATTTGAAGTAGATACATATGAGGAGAGATGGGGCACCTATGAGGAAAAATCAGCTAAATTAAGAGAAGAGAAAACCAGAGGCATGAGGAAAACAAAAGTAGATAACATTTTTTATGAGTACAGAGTTAAGGTAGGTTTGACTAAAGAAGAGTTGAGAGAAGTAAAGAAGAAGGTAGCAAAGTGATATTTTGGATTGGAAAGTAATGTTACTGCAACCCTTCCACCTCCTAAAGTTGTGTTGGTATCTAGTCCACCTTCTACGGTTATTGATGTAACCACCCCTTCATCACTACATAAGACATCACAAGAAGAGGCAGTAAATATTGTTCCTCGAGTAAGCACTAGATCCACTAAACTGGATTCACCTCCTAAGGAATAGAGGACTAAAATAGAAGAGAAGAAATCTGAAAAGGAGACCACTAGTGACAGACAAGTATGGAAGCCAAACTTGAAGACGATTGAGAAGAGAGCTATTGAGCAAAGTAAGCTTGTTTCAGTGAACAAGTACTATGATAGGTATGAGGAATCTGATAAACTTAAGATTGAAGACATTGTGGTAAATCACTTACTTGTTTTCAAGAAGAATCTACTAGAATTAGAGGGAAGTATACCTAAGGAACTATATGGTTGACAGGAAATAAGGAAACAACTTGCACACATTGAAGATGAGGCTATTAGGAATCGAGCTATCGATGACATACTACCTGCAGTTTCAATACAAGAAAGATAACGAATACTTAATAAATTCAAACACTTATTGAGAACTAAGGCAAGATTGTTGAAAATTATGGGAAGAAAGTATGAATAAGTCTTAGAGGAGACTCAAAATCCATTGGATCAGATACTAATGGGAAATATTCTTGAGAAGACTCCACTTCCCAAAAATACTATGCCTACACCTATAGGAATTGGTGAATGTTCTAAGATAGATGAGGTGAATGTTAAGAAGAGAGAAGATATCATGCAACCATATTTATATGGTTATGGTGTGCTTATGACCCTTGACACTTCACTAGATGAGGAGGACCCATTTGTAGGAAATTTTGACAACACAATAGTAGAGGAGAAGGAAGAACAAAAAGAGAAAGAACAGGAAAATGAAAAAAAAAAGGAGGAAGATCAGAAGGTTGAATTTGTAGAGATAATTGTGATAGAAATAACAAAAGATGAAGAAGAAAGAGTTGC
This sequence comes from Thuja plicata, assembly GCA_018584345.1. NCBI lineage: Eukaryota > Viridiplantae > Streptophyta > Pinopsida > Cupressales > Cupressaceae > Thuja > Thuja plicata. The sequence continues at coordinate 511,357 of MU225345.1, forward strand.
TCGATAAAATATGAACCTGATACATCTGCTAATCTATTGTTGACAAGTATGGACAAAACTTTAAGTACTGATGTTGATAGCATGGATGAGGATGAGTTGATGAGACTATCTTTCATCACATTCTCTAAAGCTAAGGAAAGATCTGAGTAGAAAGGAGATAAAAGGTCTAAGGTAATCACTATGGCAGTCAATACAGTGAACAAAATCCTCCCTGTACCTATTGTATTTAAAGGAAAGGATGTGTTAGTAATAACTAAGAGGGGGGGTGAATCAGTGGCTTCAAAAATTTATCCTTCAAACTTAACCACCAATCAATAAATATCATATTATCATGTCCCTACAAGATGCATGCCATGAAATACTAATAATGATTAACTATTTGTCGGTTTTCTCTGTCAATCTTTATTCTTTCTTGATTACCGATAAGCAGTATAACTATTTACCAAAAATTAGTAAATAAGCAGAGTATACCGATCAATGTAGAATTAGCTATGTAAGATGCAAGATAGTAAATAAATGAATCATACACACATAGCACATGATGTTTAATGTAGAAACCCTATTAAGGGAAAAAACCACTAGGACCAGTATCCCAAATTTTCACTCTTTTGAAGTGAGCCCTGTTAGGAGCCAACCCTGTTAAAGGTTACAAACACACTATTAAGTGTGACCTTGTTAGAGGATTTTATATATTGAGGTTTTCACTTAATATCGGGCATCTATTGCTACCATCCTTGAATCAACCTCCTTCTTAGACTGTCAATAGGTATCGGGCAAGTCCAATGCTACTTTCATGAATCAACCTTTTTGGCACTCCTTGAGATGTACCTCAATATATAGAAGACTATTAAGTCCTACTCGATTAAGAGACTTGATGCTTCAATGGTTAAATTGAAACACTATGACCTTTTCATATTACAAATTGAATTGCAGATTTTTAGATCTATTTAAGTACATTACCTCTCTGACCAATGTATCAATTCAATCCTTGTGCTCCATACTTTCTGCTCTGTGATGATGTGCTCACTGTTTGTTGGTGTTTGCAGAATTCCTTAGCTCTTCCTTCAGCTTGTTTGATCAGCACTGCATGAATTTGTTCTTCATCAATTTCTCTTTAGTATCCTCTTTTTATTCAATACCCTTAATCCCATTCATAAATGAATTAAGATTGTCTCTTATATAGATATAATATTCATTATTTCTTGATTCTTGGCATGATAAAAAATCTAGCCAATTAGATTTAAAGTATAACTCCTAATTTGTCTCGTAGATATCTTCTTGCCAACTGTACAAATCAGATTTAAATCAGTCACTTATCTCTGGTCAAATAAAACAAAGTAGACAACCAGTTAAGTCTATTTTTAGCTCTGCCAGCTAGATATTTTGTCATTTTCTGAACTCTCAGTTCTGTCAGTCACCACTGTAGTTAGTCATCAGTGACAACTAACTGATCCATCGGTGAGACTCCAGTTAACTTTATGATCTCCATCCATCGGGCATCATTGGAATTTTACTCGTCAGGCAACTCTATATCTTTGGTTTTCGGGCAACCTTCTGAATTTTCTCGTCAGGCATTCTATATTTTTCTTTGTTAGGAAACTCTATGCTTCTAATCATCGAGTATCACTGTGACTATTCTTCTTTGCTCTGTCCATTGGTGTGCACTCTGTCGGTGTTGTTTGTCACTTAGTGAATAATTGACTTTTATGCATTGTTGAAAGCATAACTTTGGTTCCTTTGGTTCTCTGAAGTATTTTGCATTATGTAAATGATATTATAGATGATATCAAGTTGACATCAATGACAATATATTCTATTAACTGATTTAATGACCTGCATTATCTTTCAACTTAACATTATCAAACATTCAATCAGTTACATGTCATCAGGATGAAGTTGAGAATCTGAGGTTGACACTAGATGATTTTGACAGTCACTATGAGTCTTTAGTGAATATTTTTGAAGAGAAGGCTGAGAAGAGTTATCTAGAGAAGAAGTTGAAGGAATTTTGCCAGTCTATCTCATGGGACTTGGGAATTCTAAGAGAAGCCACATCTAAGGCTAGAAATTATGTCACACATGGAAGATACTCTAGCAAAGGAAAGGGATACACTAAATAGAATAATGGACAGTTGTGAGACCTCCTCACAATATATATTAGAGATGGATAGGAAAATAACAAATACTTAAGACAAGATGAATGTATTGGATATTGAGAAAGGGAGAGTCATGACAAGATTTTGTCTATTGAAGAGTCTAATCACTCCTAAACTATCAATTCTTGAAGTTCATTTATCTGATATGGAGAAGACTACATAATCATTAAAAAATTATATGCACACTAATTTAAAAGTAGTAGAGACATCGTCCTATGCACAAAATGGACTAATTCATATTATTCAGTTTTTGATTGATTCATGGAGCACTGAAGTGAAGATCATGGAAGACACCTTCCATGATGTACTTAAACTGGTAAGCAAGCACTAAAATCCTACAATTTTGTAAATTGTGGATGCACATTTGTTATTTTTGTCAAAGGGGGAGAAGAGAAGAAAAATGAGTTAGAAGAAAATGATAATAAAAAAATATATACATATAAAACAAAAGAGAAGAACAGTGAGTTGGGACACTTAGTCATTGTTCGCTAAGTGTTGCCATCAATGCCAAAGGGAGAGATTGTTGGCAAGTGATGATTTTTGTATGATATGAGATACTTATGGGTTATCATTTATGGCAACATATCTGGTATATTGATTGATTGGATTGAAGTACAATTTTGGAGATACAGTCTTCAAAATGACTAAGTATAGAAGTAGAAATACAAAGTATGGCAATATTGTTTTGGGTATCAAAGATCAAGTACAATGAGTTATGACTTGCAAGCTTAGTGGAGGATACTGTGGGGTATGTATGACCTCCACCTAAGATTGATTTATTTTTGGTGATGACTATACTGAGTTAGAGATATTTGAAGACATGTGAAGACAGGAGAACAACGTAACAGAGTAGTTGAATAGTAGTGATGATTTAAGGAGTATGTTGTGGAATCCTGGCAAGATAATTTGGATTATTATTTTGGATAACCTATATTTTGGTTATGTAAGAGCATTGACTTTTTTATTTTCTCTTTACATTATTTATTTTGTATTGAGAGCCGACTATGTGATAATGTTATGAGAGCTGACTTGATGTTGAGAAAGATATATATGTATGAAGACTTTTTATAAAGTGAAGATATGGAGATATAGATGAGAAAATGTATATGTTTATGTAAGAATGTGAATGGAAGATGTGAGAGAAGAGGTTGACAGAGATCATTGAAGAACCATGACTGGAACTATCTAAGCATTAAAGATGCTTGAATTGTTCATTATTGAGAACACTTTGTAGTAAAAATTTTGTTGTAAGAGCTGTAAGCTCAATTGGATCCTAACAAGGCTAGGTCTCCTAACAGGGAAATTATAATTTAGTGCATGCTTTTGGGTACCATCCCCACCAAGTTTTTCCCTTGGCCAAGGTTTCGTTGACAACAAATAATTGTTTTATGAGTTTTGTGTTATTTGTTTATTTTCTTTTCATTTCAGTAAGCTTATGGTTTATTTGGAATGAGTTAAAGTTCATTTTAAAGTGTTGTAATACTGATTCACCCCCCCCCCTCCCCTCTTAGTATTACTTAATCCTAACATCCTCTATACTCTTGTCTTGGACTATTCTCCTCTTTACCTTTGATATGCACTTGAACCCAGCTTTTCATCCTTTTCATCCTCCTTTACTTCATCTTTTTCCCTCATCTCTACATTCATGTTCTCCCCCCTATACTCTATGTGTTATCAGGTGTACCAACCATTGTACTGACATAAATAAACTACCCACTGGCCTCCTTTGAAATCAATGGACACACCTCACCTACCATGATCTCCACATGCTTCTCTATCCAATCTTGTGCTTCCACAATCAATTCATCTTTTCCCTTCTCTTGATTAGGATTTGACACCAAACCATCATCCTTTCCCTCCAACTTTGAAGCATTCTTCAAACCCACTATCCCAAGATCTTCATGGTTAGTAATTGTTACAAACTCTTCATGTTTTTCTTCCTTAATCTTTACACATTCCTTCTTACCTAACATAATCACCTTAGCTTCCTTGTTCTTCTCCTTAACATATTCCTGCAATGGTGTTAAAGTAATGATGTTTCCATCCTTTTCAATCTGATAAGTATTGTGTCTACCATCATAAATTTCATGACTATAGAACTATCATGGTCTTCCAAGTAACAAATGACAACAATCCATAGGTAACACATCACAAAGTATCTTTTCCTTATATCCACCAATAAGATACTCGACCAAATATTTCTCAGTAACTAAAATATATTGATTATCATTCAACCAAGATACTTTGTAGAATATTTCATGGGGAATATTCTCCAATTTTAATTTATTAACCATTTTATTAGATACCAAGTTATCAATACTCCCTAAAACTATTACTACTTTACATACATTTTCATTGCATTTGCAAGTTGTTCTGAATAGTGTTCTTCTTTGTGTGGGTTCTTTCTCCTTGGATTCTTTAAGGAGTGTTATTCTCACCATAAATGATTCCCCAACTTCTAGAGAAGAAAGATGATTAGGAGAATGAATTCTCTCACAATCATCCTCTTGTGCCAATTGAACTCTTTTGTCACTACCACTTAAAGTAGAAGCTTGTTTATCTGGACACCTCCATGCTTGATGGCTAAACTGATTACAATGATAAAATCCTCTTGAAAATGAACTTGAGCTTCTACCTCAACCAAATATTCATCTAGAACCTCTAAATCCATCTCTTTGATTATAAACTTGGTCCAAGATAAATTCTTAGGATATATCCCACCAAAGAAGGGAATATCCCTTGAATATTGAATTTTCCACCTTCACCTTTTGATCTTCTTTCACATCTTCATATTTAAAGTAATTATCCAAGGCTCCTATCCTATACAAGAGCTCTTCTCCATCTAGCCTTCCTTCATACATAGGTAGATCTACTCTAGCCTTATTACCATCTACTTTTACCATCTTTATGGGTCTTGTCAAACTCACATCTTCATGACCCATATATTCCTCATGGTCTCCTCTTGGAGGGATATCATTCTCATCCTCTTCCTCATTGTCACTCTTGTCTTCAGTGACCCTACCCCTTCTCTAATTTGTTTCCAAGGCTAAAAGTCTAGCCAAAATAACATCTTGAGACTCTCTCATCATCCTTATTTTGCTAACAAGGTTGCACTACCTTTGGGGGATTTTGAAAATCTTTTACTCTCAACTTTAATCTTTTCTTCTTCCCAATCATAACCTATTATTTGATACCACTTGATGCAGAGGTGGATGGATTTTAGGATATTGATACCATATTTTACAACACCAATGGAACTACTCCTTCCTCAAACTCCAAGAAAATCATAATTGACAAGTTTCCTTCACAATTGTTGGTATTTTGTACTTCATGACTTCAAGGAACATGAATTAAAACTATTTTGAACTTCTAAAAAAACCCAAAAATCACCCTTTACAAAATCAAGAATTCTTCAAATTGGATTTATGCCTTCACAAGGCTACAAGCACCTATCTTTTTTCAAGGCTTAAAAGCCTCCATCCTAACATGTGAAACTTTTATACCAATGGAAAAATATTTTATAGACTCCCAACCACCCTCAAGAACTTTGGTTTCAAAATCTACTTGATGTTGCACACAAAAAATCCTAACTCCTTGTATCCCTTCCAAAGGAAAAATATGGGCACATATTTCAAGAAATTTCAGTTATCCACAAGGTAAGTATAGTTTTTGACACCCTTTTAGGGATTATACCTCTTCTCAAAACCTTGTCTAGGGTTAATTTAGAACATCTTACCTTAAAATAAACTTGATCTTGGGCTAAATTAGGCCACCTTTCCAAGACAACTCAAATATTTATTGACTCCAATCTCCCAACATGTACTCCAAAGGCTTGAATAGGAATCTTATAGTATAAATAAACAAACTCCATGAATTGGAATGACTATCCCCTCTTATTTTTATCAAACCCTCATTCTAGGTAGACATTTTGACCCAATACATAAGGAAATTGGGCTAGGGCTTCATCCCATTTTCTCCAAACACCAAGTTTGTTCCTATAAGTTTAAAAATATTAAAATACATTCTCAAATATCTCATTCCATCAATTTTTAGGAAATTATACTAGTGTTGTGATCCCCCAAGCAATATTTTTGTATACAAAACCCCCAAAGTTAGGGTTATAGACCCTATCACAGAGAATTTATAATATCTCACTTAATTCCTTATGAGAACTAATGATACCGAATTAAAATGAAAGGTAAAACAATGCTCCATCATTCAAAATAAGATTAATATCATGTTGTTGTTAGTTTTTGGTGACTTATCAAACAAGGATTGTACACTTTTCAACACCCCCAAAAAATTTGGTTGACTCGTCAAGAATTTCCCTAGGTTGACCCGTCAAGCAAGTTTTAGGGTTAGGGTTTTTCTATAATAAAAATGGTGTTATGGTTATGGCTTATTAGATTGAAGAAGTATTGTAGCATCTTTAGCGATATTGAGTTACAAGGGATCATTGGTTGTAATCAGTTGAAATTACTGAATAATAATATTGGACTCCCTATTTGGTGGACGTAGCCCAAGATTGGGTGAACCACGTTAAATTTGTGTGTTCTTGTTCTACTTATGTGTGCTTTATTCCTTTGTATTATTTTTAATATTTTCATGTAATTATTATATTTCTATCTTCTATTGCTAACAAGTGGTATCAGAGCGGGTTTCTTTCAGTTATCCTCTGCAGGAAGGTCAAACGATTGAGTGAAAGTCTCATGGTTGAGTGGGATTAATGGAAAACAAGGGTAATTTGAAGGTTAAGAATTTTAATGGGCATAAATTTCAATTATGGAAAATGCAGATGGAGGACTATCTCTATCAAAAGGATTTATGGCAGCCATTGGGTGGAATAAGCAAGAAAGTCACAACTATGTCTCAAGAGGATTGGGATATTTTGGATAGAAAGTTACTTGGGAGCATTCGTTTATGCCTGGTGCAATCGGTGGAATTTAATATTACAAAAGAAAAAACAACTAAAGAGTTGATGAAAACCCTAGCAAAGTTATATGAAAAGCCTTCTACTTCGAATAAGGTATTTCTTATGAAGCATTTATTTAATATGAAAATAGTAGAAGGTGGGTCAGTTTTTTATCATTTAAATGAGTTTAATATAGTTACCACTCAATTATCTTCTATTAATTTCAATTTTGATGAAGAAATTAGGGCTCTTTTTATTCTTTTATCTTTGGCTAAAAATTGGAATGGCTTGGTAATGGTTGTTGGTAACTCTATTTGTAGTTCAAATACCATAAAATTTTATGATGTTGTTGGTCTTATTCTGAGTGAGGAAATTTGTAGGAAAAAATTACGTGGGTCCGCATTAGGTAGTGTTTTGAATGAATAAAGTAGAGTTAGATCAAAGGAGAGAGGAAACAATTCTGGAAGTCATGGGAAATCATGAGGAAAATCAAAAGGAAAGAGGTCTCAATCTAGAGGACCAAATGATTGTTGGTACTGTGGGAAACCAGGTCATAGGAAGAAGGATTACTGGTCTATAAAAAGAATAAAGAAGGAAACAAACAAGAAGGCAATAAGGAGGAAAATGTGGTAAGTAATAAATATGAACATGAGGTTTTTCTTCTTTCCCTTGAAAATTTTGATGATTCATGGGTTCTAGATTCAAGGTCCTCATTTCATGCTACACCCCATAGAAGTTATTTTGTTGATTAGGTCTGGGGGGATTTTAGGCGAGTTTATTTGGGAAATAATGAACCCTGTAAAATTTTTGGGAAGGGAATAATTAAGATTAAGTTGCAGAATGGGAATCATTGGCTACTACAAGAGGTAAGGAACATTCCAAGGCCGAGTAGAAATTTAATTTCAACAAGGTCGCTAGCTGATGAAGGTTGCACAGTTACTTTTAATGAAAAAATTGAAAGGTTTGAAAATTTTCCTTAGTAGTAGAAAAAGGTGTGAAAGTAGGCACCTTATATCTCTGTACAAGTCATATTGTTCCTTCTTTAATTGTTACAGAGAAAAGTCACTATTCAAGAAAAGTTGTTGCAGTTGAGAAAGTAGAACGTGGAACAGTCGATGTGGATTATAAAATAGAACCATGGAAAAATCCTTGGGCACATGAGTGAAAAAGGTATGAAATTAGTTCATTCAAAGAAACTCTTACTAGGTTTAAAATGTGTCAATATGGATTTCTATGAAAGTTGTGTGTATGAAAAATAATAGAGAGTTAGTTTTTTGAAGGTTGAAAAAGAAAAGAAAGATGGGAAATTAGAGCTTGTGCATTTAGATGTATGGGGACCAGCTCAGGTATCTTTCCTTGGTGGCTCTCTTTATAATGTTACATTTATTGATGATGCAACTAGGAAAGTATGGACTTATTTCCCCAGGTAGAAATATGATGTATTTGAAACTTTTAAAAAATGGAAAAGCTTGGTTGAGAATAAGATTGGTAAAGGACTAAAATTTCTTAGATCTGATAATGGTGGTGAGTATTTCAAAAAATAATTTGAAGATTATTGTTCCTCTAATTTTATTCATAGGCATAAAATAGTTCCAAGGACTCCACAAGAAAATAGAGTGGTTGAATGCATGAGTAGAATAATAATGGAGTGTGCAAGGACTATGAGGTTGCATATTGGGCTGCCCTTAAACATGTGGGCAGAGGATGTAAAAATTATTGTTTATTTAATTAATAAAGGTCCCTCTACTCCTTTGGGTTGTGGCATTCCATAGGAAACAACCAGATGGGTAAGAAGGTGATTTATTCTTTTCTCAAAACCTTCAGTTGTGAAAAAATTGCACATATAGATTCTGAAAATATAACCAAGCTAGAAGATAAATCAAAGAAATGTGTTTTTTTTGGATATGGAATTGATGAGTTAGGCTATAGACTTTGGGATTTTGAGAATCAAAAAATTGTGAGAAATAGGGATGTCATATTCAATGAGAAAGTGTTGTACAAGCATCAATTGCGGCAACATGAGAAGAAAGATAATGATTATGTAGTGTTGGATGATACTTCTAAAGATGATGTTCTAGTGGTTCATCATGATCTACAACAACAACAAAAAAATAAAAAAAATAAAAACAATAAATACCACAAACTCTTGTGAATGTTAGACGATCTTCAAGGATAAGTAGACCTCCTGACAAGTTCTCTCCCTCTTTGTATTATATTTTATTGACTGATGTTGGTGAACTGGAATGTTATGATGCATTTGTGCATCTAGATACCAATGTTCATTGGGAGGATGGAATGACAAAAGAAATGGACTCCTTGCTAGAAAATCAGACTTCAGAATTATGCAAGTTGCCTATAGGTAAAAAGGCTTTACAAAATAAATGAGTTTATAGGCTAAAAGAGGAGGATGGAGGTAAGAAAATATTTAAATCTGGGTTATTTATAAAGGGATTTGCACAGAAAAAAGGGTTTGATTTTTTTGAAATTTTTTCTTCGATTGTTAAGATGACTTCTATTTGTAATGTTTTAAGTATTGTGGCTGCTAAATATTTTCAGTTGGAACAACTAGATGTGAAAACAGCCTTTCTTCATGGTGATTTGGAGGAGGAGATATATATGGAACACACCCAAGGATTTGAGGTCAAAGGTAAGGAGAAATTAGAGTGAAAATTAAAGAAGATTTTATATGTCTTGAAACAAGCACCTTGGAAATGGTACTTAAAATTTGATAGTTTTATGGTCGAGCACACCTTCAGCAGGTGTAATTTTGTCCATTGTGTTTATTTTAAGAGCTTCAATAATGAAAGTGGTGTAGGGGCACCTAGAAAAACACATGGTCACATGAAGACACCAGACACCTTGGGAGATGGAAGAGCATCACATGAGGTCAATTAGAGTGTTTTGAAGCCAATAATGACATTTTGTAATAATGAATGCAATGCAATGATTCAAATTCCTAATAAGGACCCTAGGACCAATTTCATGAAATATGGCAATATGATGCCTAGAGTGGTCAATTAGGAGTCTAAGGTGTTTAATGTTGATGAAAATTTCCAAGGTTATAGGTATGTAGGAGTTTATTTGAATATAGTTTAAAATTTAAATATTCTTGAATCGCAACGGCTAATTCCAATTAGGAGGGAAATCGTGTTTAAAGGCTTAAATGAGTTTTTAATCATTGGAAGCCTATTGGAATTGGTTGGAACAGTTGTATTGCATCCTATATATCCTGGTTAAGGCATGTGGAGAAAGGACAATGCGGGGAGGTTAATATTTGTATAGACTATGTCTTCTGAAAGCAAAAAAAAAAAAAAAATTTGCAAGTTTATTATGATTCTTTTATTGTCTTTACTTTCTATGCATTTCCAATGTTTTGAGGAGCACTAATAAGCATCCATGGAAGTAATATACATGATTTAAATTTTCATTTTATTTAGATTTCTCATTTATTGTGCTGACAAGACTTAAGGATTTTACATTGTTTGACAGTTTTGGAACACATTTTTGTAATGGTCATTCCATGAATGTCTTCACTTTGTTCCTCATGGTATGGTCATAAAATTAAATCTATAATATGTAAATAATCCAAATTTGTAGAGAAGTGTATGAATTTGGTGATCACCATATGTTTGGTTGGTGGAAAGAACACCAAAATTGAGGTTAAGGTGTAGCAGTAGGAATCATGCTCAAAGGAGGGTATATTTTAGTTTTGGAATCCATTATGTGATTTCATTCTAATGGAGGATAAACCTTTTTTTTGTTTAAATAGATCTTGGGAAGTCAACGTTGATTAGGCCCTAATTTTGAGGGGTGCTTTGGATCAATTGGTATCAGAGCATAGTATTATCCTTTGGGAGAAGGATAAAGTGTATATTCCTGAGGGAGAAGAGTTTGAAATATTTGGAGAAGAGGCTCAAGAGATGCGTCCAAGAATCATTGTGGAACTTGCCAAGGTTGTGGCATAGTATGTAGAGGAGAATAAGAAGATGAAGGTAGAGATGGAAAAGATGAAGAGGCAGATGAATAAGAAGAAAGGGGAAAATGACCAAGAATACCATGAATAAGAAGAGGTTCAAGAAGAGAGAGAACCAAGGAAAGAGTTGGACCCTAAGGAGGCAAGGATTGCTAATCTTGTCAAAGCCATTAAGGGAAAGGATTAAAAAGGTAAGTCTGATATTCCTATGTATGATGGTAGGATGAATGATGAAGAACTAATTGATTGGTTTAGTGTTGTTGAAAATTTATTTTATTGTGGGGTGAGCCCACAATAGTAGGTTACACTTTTTTGGAGCAAGCAATTCCTCCTAAAATTCGCAAAGCAGGCATATTTAGAAAGTACTTTCAATAGAAATTAGGGACTTTCGATAGAAATTACTTTCTCAAAATTACTTTCTATCGAATACTTTTGATAGAAAGTAGTTTCGATCGAAACTAATTAGTTTCTATCAAAAGTCTCTGATTAGAGGCCATTTGTAGAGGGTAACACAAGTATAAAGTTTTCATGGATTTGGGTCTCAAGCGCAGGGCTCAAATGGAAGAATAAGGAGACGTCCTTTTGCATCGCACAAATACTCTGAACAATTTTTCTAAGGAATATAGATTTGACAAATTTTTAATTAATTAGGCCTATGCTTTTTGACGTGCATTGAATGTAGGTTTTTTATCAAATATAAACCTCCAAGTTTGATGTTCAATGAAAAATAGCAAAAAAGAGAAAATAAAATTGAAAAATAACAGTGCCCTTCATCTTCAAGTCTACTTTCTATCAAAAAAAATCAAATTTTGATAAATAGACAACAAGTTATAAGCTATGTAGTCAAGGTATGTCAAAATTATGGTTTACTCAACTTCAAACATTCATAAAATATGCAATAAACATGATAATGTCATCAAGCCAATTGTCTTCCGTCTGTATGGATGTTACAAAACTAAATTTGAAAGAAGCACATTGATATCTATTTTAGAAAAAAAGTTATGCTCTATGAAGTCAATGTAACTCTTTGAAAATGACGTTTATAGAAAAATAGTAGTTTTCATGGGAGAAAAAATAAACCACTCAAATCAATTCAAAAAAGAAAAAACAAAAAAATATATTTAGAATCTAGACATAAAATCCTAAAAGACTCTAGTTTAATTCATCTTTTTATTTCAAATGTTTTAATGGCAATATGCATCCGAATCTAAAAACAAATTTCAAAATGTAGAGTTCAGTGTCCAATTAGGCAAAAAAGTGTAACCCACTATTGTGGGTTCACCCTTTGAAGATGTAGAGGATGGTAAAAAGGTTCAGATTTCTAATTCTAGATTGAAGGGGCATGCATTTCTATGGTGGGATTTCTTGCAGGCTTATAGGTGGAAGAAGGGAGTACCTAGAGTTACTTCATACCCAAGGATGATGGAAAAAATGAAGAAGAAGTTCCTTCCTAAACAATACAAGGTTAATTTATACAAGAAATTGCAAAGTTTGATACAAAAGGACATGGATGTCCAAAGGTACATAGAGGAGTTTCATAGACTTGATATCAGATTTACTCATGATGAAGATAAAGATGAGAAAGTGGCAAGATATCTAGATGGGATAAGGTTCAATATACAAGCTGAACTGTCTTACTACACCTAGTACTATGGAAGACTATTATAAGTTGGAAGTAAAGGAAAAGGACAAGATAAAGAGAAGGTGAGAGAGACAAGGAAGTGGAAGAGGCCAGTCAAATAGAGGAAGAGGTAACAAAAACAATGAAAATCTAGGGTAGAGTAGTAGTGACAAAGGTAAGGAACCAATGTTTGGTCAAAGGAGTGGACAAAGAGGTGGTGGAAGATTTGGTGCAAGTAGCGGAACTAATAGCTTCCATGGGAAGTGTTATAATTATGGAGAGGAAGGGCACCCTTTCTAGAAATGCCCTAAAAAATATTCAAAGAATTCTAATAAGAGAGTGACATTGACACAAGATAGAGATGAAGATAAGGAGCATAATCAGAAAAGGGAAGAAAGAGGGCCAAACATAGCATAAATTTGGAGAACATATAATGATAAAAAAAAGGTAAACCATTGCAGAAACCACCGCAGGTATCTATCTTTATGAATCATTGTTTGAGTCAAGTTAAGGTTTGAAAAATGATCATAGGATTCAGGATATTTTGATAATTCAATTTCTTGCAAAATGGTTAATAAGTTGCATTTGGAGAATTTTTCACATCATAGACCCTATAGAGGATTTTGGGTAAGTGATGACAAAGTCTTGTGATTAGGGAGCAAGATTATGTAAATTTTCCATTGGTGAGTATAAGGAGTAGGTGTTGTATGACATAGTACCAATTACATGTTATCATATCCTTTAGGAAGGCCTTGGTGGTCCATGAGAAGGACAATACATGATGGGTACAAGAACACCTATCTTGTGCATAAACATGGTAGAAGGTTTCTCCTGCAACCTTTGCAAAATAGTTCATCATTTGAGGATCAAGAATTAATTTTTTGGGAGGAAATAACATGTTGATTTGCAAGATTCTATGAAGTGTAGATCTTAGAGAGAAGATTAGAGGACTAGAGCATCATTATTGGTGCTAAAAAATGATCAAAGGGACATAGAATGCAAGATGGAAGAGTGACAATGTAATGTAGTTGCAAATGGATTAATTGTGGGAAAACATTGGTGTAATATTGATTCACCAATACAAGGTGAAAAATTTCTATCCATGGAGGGAAGTAGCAGGGGCCATTTTGATCCCAAAATGCAGAAGGAAAGATAGTCCAAACAAATCTATGATGACTGTCCCAAACAAAATTAAATTGATGGTATTAATGCCATGTTTTCTTTTCATGTTTCTAACAAGTTTTTTGTAGGTTCAACGAAGAAGTATTTTATTTGAATATATTTTAAAATTCAAATATTCAAATCCCAATGGCTAATGTCAATTAGGAGGGAAATCATGTTTAAAGGCTTAAATTTGTTTGTAATCATTAGAAACCTATTGGAATTGGTTGGAAAAAATTTAATGCATCCTATATAGCCTATTTAAGGCATGTGGAGAAAGGATAGTGTGGGGAGGTCAGCATTTGTACGGACTATGTCTTCTGAAAGCAAAAAAAATAAAATTTGTAAGTTTCTTATGATTCTTTTAATGTATTTACTTTCTATGCATTTCTAATGTTTTGAGGAAGACTACTAAGCATCTATGGAATCAATATACATGATTTAAAGTTTCATTTTATTCATATTTCTCATTTATTGTGCTGACATACTTAAGGATTTTACATTGTTGGACAGTTTTGGAACACATTTTGGTTTAATGGTCATTCCATGAATGTCTTCACTATGTTCTTCATGGGATGGTCATAAAATTACATGTATAATATGTTACTAGTCCAAATTTTTAGAGAAGTGTATGAATTTGGTGATCACCATATGTTTGGATGGTGGAAGGAACACCAAAATTGAGGTTAAGGTGTAGTAGCAGAAGGTGGAAGAAACACCAAAATTGAGGTTAAGGTGTAGCAATAGGAGTTCTACTTAGAGGGTATATTTTTTGTTGAAATCCATTAGGGTATGTCATTCTAATGGTGAATCAACCTTTTTTTGGTTGAAATAGAGCTTGGGAGGTCGACATTGATCATGCCCTAGTTTTGAGGGGTTCTTGGGAGCAATTTGGGGTTTTTGTACTTAGAGAGTCCATAGAGTCAAATTGATTTAATTTTAATCTAATTGAGTTCATTTCATAACATTGTTGAAAGAGACAAGGTCAGGGGTTAATTTCTTGATAGGATTGCTTTGTAAAAGTGGGGTAATTTAGCCCTTAAGATAGTCACAGTTGGTCAGATAGGTGGTTTGGTCCAAAACAACTGGTGTTGATTTTTTGATATGTTGTGAAGAAGACAAATGGGTTTTTGAATCTATAGATTTTTGGGGGAGTCATTTGGGAAGTTCTTGTGTAAAGTATAAAAATAGTCGTTGAAGACCTAATAGAGGATTAGGCCTATTAGGACAGTATTTGGGGTTTTCCTATAAGTTGGGAACTTGGAACTTTGGAAGTGGCTCATCCTAATTGGATTGGGTAAGTGGAGACCCTTAGAGACACTGTGGTCCATTGGGATGGTTGAGTTTATATTTTGACACTTTTGAGCCATTTGGTACACTAGAGAGTATTGTGGAGTAACACAACATTTGTGCATTTGACAAGTTTTGGTATAGAAGTTTGAGAAGCCTCATTTATCTGCATGAGAAAGATACATTATTTTATGTTTATATGTTTCTAACATGCTTTTAGAGGGTTCTATCATGGATTACATAAGAGAGTTAAAACAACAGTTAGCACAATCATCTCCTAAGAAGGATTTGGGGGCAGAAAAAACAATGCTTTGTATGAAAATTTGCAAAGATAGGCAGAACAAAAAATTGACTCTATCTCAGGTTTATTATGTTGAAAAGGTGTTGCAGAGGTTCTCCATGGAGAATGTAAAATATCTTAGCATACCTTTGCCTATTCATTTGAAATTGACCAAGGATATGTGTCCAAAGACACAAGAGGAGGTGGAAAAAATGTCCAAGGTACCCTATTCTTTAGTTGTAGGTAGTTTAATGTATGCCATGGTATGCACTAGAATTTATATTGCACATGTAGTAGGATTTGTTAGTAGGTAAATGAGTCATCCTTGAGTTGAGCATTGGAATGCAGTAAACTAGTTTTTCAGATACTTGAGAGGTACATCCAATAAATGTTTATGTTTTGGGGGCTCTAATACTGATTACAAGGCCATGTTGACTCATATTGTAAGATACATTGATACCAAGTAGAGTATAATAGGATATGTTTTTATTGTCGATGGGATATCAGTGAGTTTGATCTCTGGCTTATAGAAAGTAGTTGTGTTATCCACCACAAAGGTAGAGTATGTAGCTAAAACAAAGGCAAGAAAGGAGATGATGTGGCTGCAATCTTTCATAAAATAATTGGGGAAAATATAGGTTAACAATTATTTGTTTATAGTTATCCAGAGTTTCATTCATCTTGCAAAGAATTTTTCCTTTAATTGAAAGAAAAAACACATGCAGTTGAGGTATCACTTCATTCGGTCAATATTGGATGATGGATGGCTAAGGTTGGAAAAGATACATACAAATTAAAATGTAGTGGATATGTTTACAAAGGCATTGACAAGGGATAAGCTAAACTGATGCAATGACAAGGTGAGAGAGTCCCCAAAGGAGATGTCCAATCCCGCAGCAAGATTCAACACAACAAAAATACAAGTAATTCAATACCATAAGATGCAAGAAAAATTTTATTTATCATAATTTAATGCATACATGTCAGGTTGTAAGGCCTTCTTAATTATGGCCACGTAAAAAGAAAACAAATCTAAGATCTATCCAAAAGATTGAGCTACAACCTTCAGGTTGATAGTCCATTGTTATACCTTCTTCCCTCCACTCACTAACTGCCTAACATGAAACCAAGCCCTACAATTATACAAAATCATGATCATAAGTCAGCACAAGAAAAAAATACCCAAAGTAGGAAACGTATTACAAATATAGGTGTATCCCTATAAAAACATAACACATGACAAATCGATCACATGGAACAATCCTTGAAGGAACCACAACCCACACACTAAGATTCCAATGGCTAACAATCCCACAATCTTGATCACAACATAAATCTCCAGGTAAGTCCATGTCATTCATGAACACATTACCCATAGCTATAAAGAGAAAGAAATATTGACACATGATCAACCCCAAGAGATGCGATCATAGGAGAATGATCCAAGAACACTCATGAATAAGAACCCATGAGCGTAACTCCTAACTCACATGGAAAATTGACCAAACTCCAACCTGTCAACCCAATCAAATGAATAGGAAAAAAAATACTTCCCAATCATAGAATCCTCCATATCATGAACAAGATAACACCAAGTAAGGAGCGATCGCAAAAAAGAATCTAAATAAATGTCAAGAAAATGTAAGTACAAATGTAATAGCCAAAGATCCAAATGGAAAAACCACAACCGAAAACATAGAAACTATCAACTGTAACCCAAAATCAGAGAACAATGTAAGATTTCCAAAAAACCAAGGATTCTCTTGCATCATAAACTCCTCTTTATCTTTGGTTGGTATTCATGACTAAAACAATAAAATATGAAAAGAGAGTCTAGGGTGTTTATTTCTAATGGGAGCTACAGGATTTGTCTACAAATGGGAGATTGTTTAGTGTGGAGCCTGGTTAGTCTCCAAGTGGGAGATAATTGGTTAGTGGTGAATGATTAGGAAAGTACTATACACTTTTCAATGCCCCAAAAAAAAATTAGTTGACTCATCAAGCATTTCCCTAAGTTGACTTGTCAAGAAAGTTTTAGGGTTTGGGTTTTTCTATAAGAAAAATGGTGTTAGGATTATGGCTTTTTAGAGTGAGAATTATTGTAGCATTTGCAATGGTATTGAGCTGCAAGAGATCATTGGTTGTATTCAATTGAAATACTGAATAATAATAGTGGACTCTTTGTTTGGTGGACATAGCCCAAGATTTGGTGAACCACGTTAAATATGTGTCTTCTTTTTCTACTTATGTGTACTTTATTCCTTTGTATTATTTGTTATATTGGCATGTAACTATTAGATTTATGTCTTCTATTCCTAACAGTTGTCACCATACAAGTCACTGTAACTAGGAAATTCTAGGAAAAAATGCAAAGACAATTTTGTTTTATTGTTTGAAAACATCACCAAGTTACACTCTCCCCTCTTGATTTATTCCACTGAGAAATTTCATGGTTGGGTAACCTTTTCTAATTGTTACCAACCAATTTTTAAATTTGAACTACCACCGAACTATTTTTTGCCCATTAGAGAAACTTTTGCATGAAAAGTTGCTTGACAACTTTTCTTGCAATTTTACAATTTGTTTCAAAACTTGCATTAATAACTCCCTAAGACCAAAAATAAGAAAAATGGTCTTTATAGACCTTATTCCATCCCCCCAATAAGAATTAACATGGAAAACTCAATTAGACACCAATTAGATAAACATTTGGCAATGTGATCAACATTGAACAATTGACCCGAATTGACCCCCTAATGCACTATTTGGATTCATTCAAGTACAAAAATGATCCAAAGAACCTTATTCTATCACAAAGAAATAAAGACAAAATAATATTGATAAGGTTGTCTCATGGAGGCATGCATAAATTAGGTGCTCTTGCAATTTTACAATTTGTTTCAAAACTTGCGTTAATGACTCCCTAAGACCTAAAACAAGAAAAATGGTCTTTATAGACCTTATTCCATCCCCCCAATAAGACTTAATATGGAAAACTCAATTAGACACCAATTAGATAAACATTTGGCAATGTGATCAACATTGAACAATTGACCCAAATTGACCCCCTAATGCACTATTTGGATTCATTCAAGTACAAAAATGATCCAAAGAACCTTATTCTATGACAAAGACATAAAGAAAAAATAATATTGATAAGGTTGTCCTATGGAGGCATGCATACATTAGATGCTCCTACACTACTCTCTCTCTCTCTCTCTCTCTCTCTCTCTCTCTCTCTCTCTCTCTCTCTCT
>MU225345.1:530114-542189 GCA_018584345.1 Thuja plicata
TCTCTCTCTCTCTCTCTCTCTCTCTCTCTCTCTCTCTCTCTCCTCCCATATTTAGGTCTATCAATAACTTCATGTCTAGCTTTCCTTCCCTCCTTATTCCTCTCTTACTCTTTTTTATTCTCTCTTTGTCTCTTCCTCCACTCTCTCCCTTTCATAGGATTAGGATCTTGCATCAACAAGACTTGATTCTTGATCTGCTCATTCAAAACAATTCAACCTTGCTAATAAATTATGGGCACTTTAACATGTCTCACTTCTTATGTTTTGATTAGGAGGAAAATAGGTTTTGAAAGGGCTTGAAACCTTTTACAAGAGACTGAAAAGATAAAACATTATGCATCAGCAAAAATACAACCGAAATTCCAAAAAGGAAAAACATAGAGATAACAAAATAGAAAGGGATGGTACAAAAGGATAGGTGGACAGAAGCTAAGGCCAGCAACTAGGAAATAGAGAAATAGAAAGGCCTGCAAGCTAGAGAAGGCAGAGTCACCAAATACTAGTGAGAACTTCCACCACTTTAGATGCCAAAAGTTCCATATTGATGACGGAGGCCTTGAGGTTGTCAATGTCTTTTCCAATTATGTTGGGGTTAGTGCTAGGATCATCGACCTTGGTTTGACCCAACTCATTATCATAATATTTTCCCTTCTCCTAGATATTGATAAGGAGATTGACTTGATCTGTTGAAGCCCAAAGGATCTTACAGCTCTTCTTCCCGATCAACCTGAGAGTTGCCTCAATGGATGAGACTTTCTTATCCATAACTGTCATCCTAGCATCCATAGGCACCATAGTAATGTCACAATTGGAGAGTTTGTCATTAACCAAGGAAAATTTGAAATCAAAAGATTCAAAAATCCCATCAGCTTTGTTCATGGCCTCAGTAAGATCTTTTAGGAACTCGGGGAAAGGTTTATCACCCAGCCCTAAAGGTTCAAAAATTTTGATTCTAGCATCCATCCTTGCGTTATTTTTTTTAAGACTAGTCAACTCTGTGAAAATCTAGTTTAGGGCTTCTTTAGCTTGCCCTATAAGACCAGAAAAAGGCATAATAAGCATATCTAGGTAACCAAAAACCCTAAACAATATGTTAACCTATCTAATCTAACATTAGAGCCATTGAAAGGGGAATTCACAAACACTATGCAATAAACATATAAAAACTCCCTTCAAGTGATTCTCAAATGCTCTCTTTTCTTCTCCATAGAGTAGATTTGATGTTTCTCTTTGACAATAACACAATTGCACAAATTGATAGCGAGTATACTAGGAGATAGTGGTTCAAACTTGAATGAGAGGATTGCATCCCAATTTATAGAAAATGAGAAGCAATTAGGTGAATTAGAATGCATAAATTCAATGCATAATGAAGGGAAAAGAAGTTTGGAAATTGGAAGCATGATTAGGGGGAAATTGAATAAGGAGATATTGAAGATATCATGAAGCACCTTAATAGGGATGTGAACCAAAATTAAGGGATATGACAAATTAGGTGGGATTAGGAGGATTTAATTCAATAAATAAATGAATATTCCTCACAAATCAAAATTAGCATTTATGAAATTATAAAATCCCATAAATTAGAATTAGACAATTAATTAATTAAAAATTAATTAATTGTGAAGACTTAGGATAAGAATGAATAGATATGATTTATTCATAAAGAATAGGGACAAACCTTAGGTTATTCATCCCAATAGGATAGATTAGTGAATTATCGATCAAATTGAAGGTATTAATGTACAATCAGATTGATTTGGATAATATTGATAGAATTAGGATAGGTTTGACGCATTGATGAACTTTGACAATGCGCCTAAATAATGATGTTTGAAAATGATTGAATAGCGTAAATGAACTTTGATGGTGCCTTAGGATTGAAATAGGAATAGGGAAACATTGATGAACTTGGACAATATTCCTGAAATAATAAGGATCAGAAATAGCATTGATGAACTTTAACAACACTATTGAATTGATAATGATAGATTGATAATGATAACATTGATGAACTTTGACAATGTTATCAAATAGCTGATAAAAGGGATACAAAGCATCAATGAACTTGGAAAATGCCCCCAGAATGATGACAAGATTGATTGGATTTTAGAAAATAGTTTGATCGATTTGAAAATTGAGTTAATTAGGCATCGATGATCTTGGACAATGCCCTAGAATGGTTGGGACGAGTCCAAACACTCTGAAATTGTTAGGAATAGAATAGAATAGATTTGAATTGATTTAGGATGATTTGATATGGTTTAGGATCAAATAGGGTTGGTTTAGGATTGAAAAGGAATGGTTTAGGGTTGATCGGAAATGATTAGGAAAATGATCAATTTGACAAAGAGAGTAGAAATATAAGTAAATAGCTGAACAATTTTGCAATATTCAATCATCGAATAAAGACACAATGTTATCATATAAAGATCATATGCACAAGATAGAGGAATAATTAGGTCGTAAAACAATGTTTCAATTGTAATACTAAAAATGTTAAAACACATAGACTATCAGGCTCGAACCATTTTTGGGTGTCTACATTTTGCCCCTCTTTGATACAATGCGAGTATGAGCATTGTGTCAAAGAATCTTGAAGAAAATTGCATTAAAACATGCCCCAGTGATAACGGGATACATAGGTGCCCCCTTGAGAAATCGACCAAAAAATGCAAATAATAGGTCAATTTTTTGACGAGACGGATCTACAGCAACAAACAGATCAAAAATTGGAGGTCAAACGCAAAAGATATCAGGTGTAGGGTGAAAAGAGCATCGCAACCAATACAAAAGGCAAAGGTTGCACGTCCATCAAGGGAACTAAGAGGCTATAAAAAGGCTTGGAGAGGGATTTGGAGGTCATTTTCACTCTCACATTTGGAGTAATTTGAGCTCTGGAGCAAGAATGGATTGAGTGCCAGTGTAGAATCAAGGTGGGGAATGAGTGTGTAGCAACTGACAGTCGGTCGATGCGGGACCCAAGGTGAGTACATCTGAGCCTCTTAGTGATTTCTAGGGTTTTCACATTGTTGTTTGTATTCCTGGTTTTTTGTTGGTTTGCCCTAAATTTTGTTTTCCTCCTACAAATTTTTATCCAAAATCAGAAAGTCTGTCCTAATTTTAATTATCCCTGTGAAAATCTAGATGAATAGTAAAAAACCCAAAACCCTGAGCTATCCTCTAGGTGAAAATGCAAAAAGGCTCTAAAATGTCAATCGAGTTTCTATTTTTGCATTACCTTTTTGAAAGACTTAAGTTATAAAAAGTCATGTGTTTTTTTCAAATGGTTGCCGAGTCACTTAATCCTAAAAGCATATTCTATTTCATCATGAGACTTGGTGATTAACTGTAGTTGGGATGTCTCAAAAGGGAAAATAATATTCTTTGTAAGTCATGAGACTTAGCGAAGTTCTTCAGTCGCGAAGTCTCCCAATGAAGAAAGTGTGATCTGGTGACATGAAGACAAGCGGTTAAGTCACGTTGTCATGCAATGTATCCTATAGTTAGTAAATTGTCATGAGACTTAGTGATTGCTTCAGTCACGGGGTCTCCAGATCAGAACACAGTTAGTGATAAGTTTAAAAGCTTCAGTCGCCATGTCTCTAGTTAAAAGGTCAGTTAAGAAAAGGGTTTAGAGACTTGGTGAAAAACCCCAAATTGATTCAAATATGGTGGTCGAGTAGTCACTGGTCAAACATGGTGAGTCAACATCTTTTTAGCAATTTGGAGAAAAACAACTAAAAATGAGACACATGTCCACAATGAATAAAGAAAAATGTATCAGTCGCATGGTCTCCCAAAAGGAAAATTATCATTTGGTGATTAAGAGACTAAAAGATGTAAAGGTATGTATTTTAATCAATCATGTGGTCTCCAAATGATTTAGGGTTTTAAAATGTATTTAGTGACTTAGCGGAGCCATCAGATGCAGATGAAGATGAGATCAATAGTAGTTGTTGGGTCTCTATCAAAATTGCATAGATTAAAAATGTTCTTGTGACAATGAGATTAGCTTTAGTCGCATTGTCTCCGAATTAAAATTAAAATGATAAGATAAGGTTTCATGGGTTATGTCGTGAGGTCTCCAAAAGAAATATTAAAGAGTAGTTTTATTTAGCAATTGGGTGACTAAGGGTAGTCGCAGGATCTCGTAAAGTGAAAATAACATTTAGAGACTTAGTGATAAGAGCTTAAAAGATGAAAAGTAATCATAGTCGTGGGGTCTCCGAATAAACTCTGAGTTTGGAAATACTACTGGTGACTTGGATTTATTTGGTCATGTGATCGCCAGAAGTTAATCATGGTTAAGCTAAGGTGAAGAAAATGATATAGTCGCTAGATCTCTAGAAGAATTGAGAGTTAAGAGATTTGATCAGTGACAAAGAGATAATGCATAGTCGCTTGGTCGCCAAATATGAAAAGTGATAATAAGCGGTAGTTGCTAACATGAAAATATAGAGATTCATCATCCAATAAGAATATAGGAGATTAATTACTCTGTGAAAAAGGTTGTTAAGATGTCTAGTGAAGAACCAATCATATCAAAACATGTCATTTTGTTCAAATTTTATAAGGGTTTTTCTGAAGACGCAGTCATATGAATTTGATTTCCTGTCACATTCATGAGCTATGGCTAGGAATTCAATTAATACCACAAGCATGTAAACTTGAAGGTGAAATTGATTGATTCTTCAATGATGAGTTAAATACTTTGAAAAGTTACCATAAAGGGACGATCTCATGTTTATTTTCATTCATCATACATCCATAATTTTAGAGCGGATAATTTTTTAGGTTTTATGTCTTCGGGAAGCAAGAATTGATCAATTTCAGGGTGATTCTCTAGTTTTCAAAGTTCTTGAATTGTCTTCAGTTCATAGAGAAGAGTAAGGAGTCCTGAGAGAATATTTGTTTCAATATCAGTGAAAGAGAAGTGAAAATAGAACAAAATGAGTAAAGTAGTTAGTGTAGCTTCTACCAGTGGGAAGAGCAATGAAGTAGATGAAGATGCCAAGGAGAAAAGGAATTTCTCTAATGAATTTTTGAAGCTGTTACCTGGGTCTACACAAAACAAGAGGGAAAACGCCAACATATTGATAGATGAATACTGTGAAATCAGAGATGCCCATACACCAGGTTCTACAGGTTTTTCTCTCTATAACTATTTTTATAATAATTTTGATAAGGCCATCCCAATATCAAACCCTTGGACTAGTGGTTTGGCTAGGTTAATTGTTCCTGATGTCTTTGTAGATGTAGACTTATTTCTTTGTCTAGAAAACCATTATGACTCCTTGTCTAGGAAAATTAAAAAGAATGATGGTACTGCACTGTTAATTCTAAATAGGAATTTTTTTATGCAATCTTTTGGTTTATATAGTGCCATGTCCACTAAGATTAATATTACAAGATAGTAGGAAAGGTATAGGTTATAGCCTGGGGTTGCTAGGAACCAATTGCAAAAAAATATCCTTAAGGAGGTTAGAAACCACATTGCCCCTTTACCAGGAACTGCACCCGATTGTTTCAAAGATCTAAATTTTTATATCAAATAGATTGCATATGCTTTGTGTAGAGTGTTGGGTAAGGATGGAGGAGCTGAGAAGATAAATTCTGGGATTTTGATGATGGTATTAGATTTACAAGATGTGCATTCTAGTACTAGCTATGATTACATAAAATACATCATTGATAGAATGCATGAGGGGTTTGTAGCTATATAGAAGGATAAAGATCCTAAGTTTTTACATTATTCTATCCTGGTGCATTTATTATTGCATTTAAATTATGGTATCATGAATTTAAATAATTTGAACCCCCAGAGAATCTTTCATGACCAGCCCAATCCTATCCAATTTTGGATTAGGATATGGAATTTCACCTCTAAGGATTGTGATTTCTGTAGATTTGAGAATTGGATTGTCTACCATTTGATGCAGAGTTTGGGTATTAGCAAGACTAGACTCCCAGTGAAGGTGCTACAACTACTGAGGCCATGTGAGTATTTTGATAAGTGGGAAGGTGACCACAATTAGGGAGACTTCTTTTTGGAAGAAAATTTCACTATGATTAGAGTGTATGGATGCACACATCCTCCCCATGTCCTACCATATCATTTTCCATCAAGAGTTGTGTTATGACCTACATCCCCGTCCCTATATTATGTGTACAAAATGTTGGGTCCCCCTTTTTTTTTTGTTTTCTTCTTTTGGCTCTTGCCTTGTCTTTTTCCTTTGTTTCCTTGTTTTCCTTCTCCGAGTTTTCTCTCCCGCGGTGTTGGTTTTGCTTTTGTTTTTTTCCCTCATTTCTCTGGGACCAAGTCCAAAAGTTGGTCGTTCCTTGTCTAGGATCCAAATTTTGGACTCCGAGATTCTCTACCACGATGTCTTCTTTTCGTAAGAGGGTATGGTCGCGCGGAATCCCCGGGCCCGGAGTTTGGAGGTCAGCTTGTTCTAGAGTTTGTGGAAGGAAAGGTAACTTTCTTTTCACCTCGGGTGTAAATAGAAATCACCTATCATTTCCATAATTACCACGATTAAAAAACTTAAGCAATTTGAGCAATATCACAACGATCTTAGCGAGAATCTAGTGCGAGCTATTCTGAATAATTGCAAGTGGTTTCTGGTGTTGAGGGGTGATCATTTGAAGGTAGAAGTTGTTGCAGAGCTTTCACGGCCACCTTCCTTCCTTCCTTTATCCATTTTTTAGGTTGGTTTCTAGTTTCTCTCCTTCATTTTCTTGCTTTTTCATTGTGTTCTGTTGGCTTTTGTTTGCATTTTCTGTCTTGTTTCCTTGTTTCATTTTTGTCTTGGTCATCTAATTTTACCACCCATTGGTGGGTTAGCTCTGCCAGAGGGTTGTCCGCCCTCTATGCAGATGTAGTGTATTCTATAGATAATGTAAGTTTTGTACATTTTTGTGCATTATTGTTTAGGGTAGTCGTTCTGTTTTGGCTCTACTATAAATTTGGTGTTTTTAGTGTATACTGATGTATATCCTTCCACTTTTCATGTGTATACCTTTCAGCTCTACTATAAATATGATGTATATATTGTGTATATTCGCTCAATCTTTTTTCGAGCTCATCATGCCCTGTTTGTTTCCCATTTCAAGTTTGCAAGCTCATTCAGGGTAGAATACCACCTATTTGAAGCTCGACTCTCGGCCGATTTCAACCAGGTGGTTTTCTCTCTCCTCCATAAACCAGCCTATGCTTCATTTATGTCCCACAAATGCATTTAAAATTGTCCAGGTGGTTTCCACTTTACATGTGTTCAGACAGTTGGTGCCGCTATCACCATAACCTCCATTTATTGCATAGCCACGTGACACCCACGTGGGCCTGACATTTCACTTTTTGCGCACACCTTCCAATGGTTATTTTTCCAAACCCTAGGTCTTTCACCCTCACCCAACCCACATCTTACTTTTGTCAGATATGCTGAGACCCCCAGGACTGGATATTGGTTAATTTCCTAAGTTTGCAATATATATATACTTTCTGGGATTTTTAGCCTAAACTAACTTTTTAGGAAAACAAAAGCCGCGATGGTAAGATCTTCGGATCCTAGAGTATTATTGATCTATGAATTTTTATGGTTGTCTTGCCTTGCAGGTTTTTAAAGCAATATAATTTCATCATGTTTGAGGCTTCCGCATCTTCACCACCTGAAATTCTGGAACTTCCTTCCATGACGGTCACCAGGGTAGCTTTCAGGTCTAAGATGGAGAGGGCCTTGGAGAAATTGCCTCTCACTAAGAAGTACGTAAAGGAAAACATCATTATGTGATCAAAGATGGATTCCAAAGTTCAATTCATTACTGACACCAGCGTCAGAATGTGGGCTGAGATGCAGACCTTAGTCAAGTTCATGTACATTCAACGATAGCCCAAGGATCCATTGGTAATTAGCATTGGGGATTCTAAGATTCTCAAGGCTGCCTGTTTCCCATGCTTGGTGCAAGCCCTGGAGTTAATTCTCACACTTGTAGTGCACTACAACTCTTTTGTCTGGGCTGTCATGCTCGCAGCCCCAGAACCAACCTGGTATCCCACCCCCATGGTGTCTCTTGATGTCGCAACTTTCTGAATAGCATTGGGGATCCCTCAATTCAAAAACCCCAATGTGGTTACCAGATCAGATGCCTTCATGCAATTTAAGCAGTTGGAGGTCGCAGCCTGGATATACATGAATACGCATTGGCTCAAGACTCCGAAGAGGGACCCCAAGAGAATGAAACTAGAGATCCCTTGGTCTAAATTTAAAGAAAACATTCAGATGGGGATGATAGCACTATCCCGAGTCTTCGGGAAACCGCATGCCTGGGAGTTCACAGGGTGGATGTACTACTTCTTGCTTGGTATTTCCACCAGCAGAGAGTACTTTGATTGGGCTGTCATTATTTCAAACCACGTGGATTCTCAGTTCCTTCAGGTGGTCCAAAAGTGGAAGTTCTATATGACTTCCTATGTTCTCTAGGCCCTAGTGCAACAATGACCCCACACCAATGGGTTACTCATAGAAGGTGTACTTGGGATTGGCCTAGGTCAGAAGGCTCCTTGGGATTATTTCCTGCAAATCCAATGGGAGGCTATTTTTTCCAGTTTCTGTAAGGTTAATGATGCCTTCATTTACTACAACCTACTCACACCTACACGGGATGTAGGGTACTACCTCTCCACGGAGGCAATGGATTTGGTTAGAATTTATGGCCATTATTATATATAATTCTAGTAGTATACATACATAAGGGTAACCGGCTTCTTCGGGAAACCTTACTTGTTGCCCAAACATTGTGGGAACAAGATAATTCTCTTGGAGTATTGCAGGCAAATGATGGAATTAAATGCCTTATATGCCTTAAAGAAGGTAACAAGTATTCCATTCCCAATCACTTGTGGGAATTACTTGTGTAGTCTAGCCGCAGCCAAGGAGGCAGACAACGAGCTTAAGAGCTTGAACCTAGCAGAATTTTATCTAGCACAGAAGAACTTTGATCTGCATGGAAAAATAGTACTGGAACTTCCTCGGGCATCCGAGCCCCACCAATATCACATGGAGGACTTCTGGGAATATTTCTAGGATGACATTGAAGTCTGGAGCCGGCATTATGTCTGGATGACCATGGAAATGATGGAAAGGTTAAAGCTCTGGAACTTTCCAAGTGACTTCTTAGACATCGTCTCCACAATAGACCCCCAGTACAAAGAAAAGGGGATTGATAAGTTGGCCCTCCCACTAGTGAACTAGAATTCCCAGGATGGGCCCACCATTGAGGATTTTACCCACAACATGGTCGAGTGCAGCCACGCATATTTTAAGAGAGTATGCCTCGAGAGTACCCACAGGGCTACCCAACTGGTACCAAATTTAACCCCCGAGGCTGGAACTTCTTCGCAAGGAGAAGATACGGGAAAAGGAATAACAGAGACCCCAACTATGTAGGAGGTCCCCATACAAGAACAGTTGAAGCAATTAATAGCGGCCTCCCAACAGATGAAGAGAAGTTAATCATACGATTGGCTACTCCTATGCTCATGACCAGACCCATCCATCCTCCCTCTTCCCCTTCCCTAGCAGCACTAATGATCAAATCGATAGGAGTGGATCTAGAAGAGGAGAAGGTCCTAAGGGATGCAGGGCCACCTTTGGTCACCAGGAAGAAGAAAAGGCTTAATCCAAAGCTGAAAGCAGAACTAGAGCTAGGGATGCCTCAGATCCCGCAAGAAGAGATCCTTTCTTCTGACTCCCCAAAGACAGAAAGGGAACTGTATCCCACTCATGTCCCAGTGAATCCTCCCCTTCAGGATGAATTTGATGATGTTTTTAGAACTGACGAGTTCGGGAATTTGCAGGGGGACATTGAGTAGACAGAGGCTGAAATCCCAGAGCATGAGGAAGCTCCAAAACAAGAACCTACACAAGAGAAAGAGGAAAAAATGGAAGAAGAAAAAGGGATAGAACAAGAGATAACCTCCAAAGTCCCAGTAATACAAGATATGGGAGTTTTAGGGCAACAGCAACCAAGTGAACAGATGGCATCGACTAGGAAAATTGGACCTTCGAGAACAACCGTAACCCCAACTGCCATGCTTCAAATGCTTCTCCTGAAGGCAACATTTGGGGAGGTAATCACTGCAGCCCAAATGTTGAACCTTGGCCAATTGCCTCCCCATTACCCAAGGATGTACTGATGGAGGAAGACATTCTGGCAACAGAAGCTGAGGAAGAGCAACAAAAAGAAGAAGAAGAAAACCCTGGGGAAACCAACAAGGATCCAAAAATTGTTGAGGATACAGATGGTGGGGTGAAAGATATAGATACCATCAAAGAAAATATTTCTTGTGAGACAGAGGATACAAGGAAGGAGTCCAAAGAGGCTCATGTTACTGAGGGGGCACAATAGGAAATTGGGGGGAACTTACAGGAACAGGTTTTGGCTACAAAGCCACCCCACCCGCCACAGTGGTTGGTGGAATCTTGCAAGAGAAAGGCCCCCCCATCATAACCCAGAGCCCATATTTCTTTGGCAAAGATGATGGCTCAGGTGTAGAACCCGCTGAAGGCCAAAAAATCCCAGATAGTTCACACCCTTTGAACTATGCCAGGCGGAGAAATAGTCGTAGTAATAGCGACACCTTCCCCAGATGCAGATGAAAAGATGGCTGAGGCCAAAGATTATAAAATCATAGAGATATCACTAGGGAAGAGAGGGAAACAGGGTGAAGTAGACATGTTAAAAGAGGTAGCCAAAATAGTAGAGGCTCGCTATGAAAAGGAGGCTCAAAAGCTCAAGGCAGAAAAGGAGAAAAATGCAAACCTCATGGGGTTGCTAACTAAGCTGGACTGACCTATCAATGTTATTCCTCTAGAAGCCTCTACATCTGATGTGTCATTACCGCAGAGTGACATAGACTCATTATGGGCGATGAAAAAGAAGGCCCAAGCGGTTGATGAATGGGTCACCCTACAGTTACGGAACATCCAGCATTTCCTGGTGTCCACACTCCCAAACTTATATGTGACCCACCACATATTACATCAGGCCGAGACCACCATTAGTATATGGGAGGCAAACATCGAGAATTATGAGGCATGTAAGTTTGAGTTAGAAGAACTCATCGGCCTCAAAGAAGATATTGTTTCTGAGTCTGTAATTTTGGGGGAAGAGTCGTTTGAGTTTGTGAGGACCCAGCACTCCAGACTTGACCTCACATTGGGGGTAATCAAGCAACTGGTGGAGACTCTATGTGATAAATTTAATACAGTTCAATATTCTGTCAATTTATACAAGCCTTTTGTTTCGAAGGTCTCCGGAGCTGATCCAATCAGCACTGACACATGCACATCAGAGGAGTACATCTTAGGGAAGTTTGATGAGTTAAAGGAGTCAAGGTATCAATCCCTAGATGGAATAGATGGAGCTCAAATGACACAAATAACTCGCATGATACTCAGTGGTCATGAAAGGAAACTCAGGTACAGAAACAACTTCCTACGCTAATCTCTATAGGAAAGTATTGTGCAAATTCTTTTAAATCCTTACAATTACAGATTCGTTAACTACTTTAACAAAGATATTGCAACCACATACCATGCATACAGAAAAATAGAGAATGACACAATGATATACCCTGGGGAAACCTTTCGGAAAAAACCCCAGCACTCCAAAACCTACACAATGTATTGATCAAAAACTATTATAGCTTACAATACACTTTCAATTCAAGTTCTTTCAGAAGATTTCAAAAACCCTTGAAGACAAAATCACGGCAGCATAAAACGTTCCAACAATACACTCGCATCATGACTCTTCGCAACCCTAAAAAATGCTTATATCATGCACTTCACTTTTAGGGCTACTCCCAAAGATAACCGTAGTTGGGTTTTACCATTCTCCGAGAAAATAGGAAACCCAAAAATTTTTATCAGTGTACAGTACTTAAATTTATCAGTTGCCACATGTCTTCACCTATCATTGAATCTTCCTGACATAGCTCTTACATGTCATAGGAATCCGTCATAACCGTTTTAGCCATGATCTCCTTACACACAATTCAAGATGCTGACA
>MU225345.1:546552-569676 GCA_018584345.1 Thuja plicata
ACACAATGATATACCCTGGGGAAACCTTTCAAAAAAAACCCCAGCACTCCAAAACCTGCACAATGTATTGATCAAAAACTATTACAGCTTACAATACACTTGCAATGCAAGTTCTTTCAGAAGATTTCAAAAACCCTTGAAGACAAAATCACGACAGCATAAAATGTTCCAACAATACACTCGCATCACGACTCTTTGCAACCCTAAAAAATGCTTATATCATGTGCTTCACTTTTAGGGCTACTCCCAAAGATAACTGTAGTAGGGTTTTACCATTCTCTGAGAAAATAGGAAACCCAAAATTTTTTATCAGTGTACAGTACTCAAATTTATCAGTTGCCACATGTCTTCACCTATCATTGACTCTTCCTGACATAGCTCTTACGTGTCATAGGAATCCGTCATAACCGTTTTAGCCATGATCTCCTTACACACAATTCAAGATGCTGACACATCAACATTATTTGCAAGAAATACATTTTACAAAACAAATAATAAGAATAGGAATTATCCAAGGTTGAGACACCTTATTCCTAATAGGTCATGATGCGGCCAAGATGGCCGATGAATTTAAGGGAAATGTTCCAGACCTGGGGGAACAGATCAAGGTGGCCAAGTACCGACGGGCTAGGCTTAAGGAGATTGATGAGGATGGAATCTCCTCTCTCCTCCAAGTCTTCAGTGATAGTAAGTAGTAATAAAGTTTCTCTGGGGGTCAGAGAAAACCTAAGTGTTTTGAATTCTTCATTCTTTCAGAATGAAAGTTCTCGGATCCCAGAGTCTCAGATCCTATATTTTGTATTCTTTCAAGTGATCCATGTCCCAGTCCCCAAGGATGATCGGTCACTTTCAGAGTAGTTAATAAAGGTTGTTAGAAGGTAGATAACTACATCAAGGCACGTTGGATCGGCAAGGAGTTTTCTGACAGGTGGTCTTCCCTACGCACCGTTTCAACGTTACACCTGGCACATCGAAGATAGGGCACCACTTTTCCAATTTATGAGGCATGTAGCCTCGATCCCCAGGGGATCAAATTTCTTCTTTCTTCTTCTCAGCTCTCTTCTTGAGGTATATTCTTCCATTCCACCTCTCATCTTTTTTTCTGACATGATAGGCCTATTCTGTCTCTAGGTCTTTTGTAGAGTGGCATAGGTAGTACCGGCCACCGGATAATATATTTTATTGTACAAATGTAACATGAGTTAGGGTTAGGGTTAAATGTGTGTGTATAAATAGAAATTCTAGACCCATTCCAAGGGTCGAAAAAATTGATGATCTTGCAGTCCACAGTAATAGAAAAGCAGTATCTCATTTCTCAATTATAGAGCTCAATGCTCCTTAGTCTTTAAGCTTTCATTAGTTAGATGCTCCCTTGGAGCCACCATTTTACCATGCACTAATGCTTACTAGAAGAAATGTTAATGAAGAAGGGAGAGCTATTCCAATGATGTTGTTGGCATTCTTTCTTCTGGATTGACGGTATTTTATGCTTTGTGTTCTTCATGTCCTTTGCTCTAACACTTAAAGTATATTAATGACCTCCTTTCCCTTACTACTGATGAAATATGAACTGATGGTTGTATGTTTCTTCAATATTTAGTATAGTGTGTTAGATTATTGTTGATGTTTTGGATGTTCAACATAACTATAGGTAGATGAGATATTTTTAACTCTGCAGGATCTTTTTTTAGTTTATTTGTTAAGTGTAAGAATGCTTGGAGAAACCTCACCTTCTTGAATCCCCAGAGAGAACAAGTAAAAGATAACCAGCTATCCCCCTTGAAAATAGTCACATCTCCCAACCAAGCCCCACACCATTGAGACCTGACTCCCATGTGCTTGGAGGCCCGGGGAATCTGATTTCCCCGGACAACCTTTGTAGGTGAAGTTGGCCAGTACCCCGATACCTAGTGACAACTTACATCTACTGGAAGACCTGGTCACAAGAGTCATGTCAATAGAAATTGGTGCTAGAAGGAGGGCATGAACTCATACCCCTCTTGAGATTATGATTTTACACCTCTTGAGGGTTCCCCAAGCCGTAGTTTTAGGAGCCAAGCCTTCAGTGGGATTGTGTCTTTCTCTCCAGCAAAATTTAAAAGAATCCTTAGGTAGCCCCAAAGCCCAGAAGGTTTGTCAAACTCAGGCCCCCTACTCAAAAGAAATAGACCCCAAAAACCACACCAGCCACTATTGTCTAGGGGTCTAGTGTACCTCAGAATATCCAAACTTCCCAGACAATCCCGGGAACCAGCGCTCAACCTGCTCAAAATCCAGTTCCCCAAATGGCTGCATACTTTGATAACACCGGGTCCCCTATGGGAAATTTTTTGAGTGCAGCCAATGACTTCCCCTCGCACCCAGAAAATATTTGTCCATGATATGATAATTTAGGCTCACGAACCATAGAAGAACACTTACAAGCATACAAAGATGCCATGAACTGACACCAGATCCAACATGAAGATGTTGTGACCTGGATGTTTCCCCTGTCCCTGGGACAGGCTGAACTGAATTGGTACCTTAACCTTCCCGCCAATTCCATCAATAGTTGGTAGGATATGGAGGATGCCTTCCTGGATGCCTTTCACATACACATGGACCCAGCTTGGTCTCATAGTAGTTTCATCTCCATCAGAAAGGAACCTAATGAACCCCTTGCAACATTCAATTATCAGTTCCAGCATGCTTTGAAGCTATGCACGGGCCCCTTCATTCCATCCCTAAAATTAACCATACAGACCTATCTCAATGCGATGGACCCCTTTGTTTCCACCCTCCTCTAGAGAACAATCACCGTGGGCGACTGGGACACTTTGGCAAAAGGTTACAACCTAGCCTTAGAACCATCCCATGGTCTCAACAAATCCCTGGGTAGGATTGGGTAGAGCACACCCTTCAACATGATCCCCGGTGGAACTGCATACACTGGGGGATATAACCCCAATCTGGCAATGGGTGCCCGCATGATGGCAATGAATCCCCCACCCCCACCGATAGACCAGCAGGCCTTGTATGTTTATCCATTGTAGACTCTGGTAATACTAGGTCTGGAATCTTTTCCTTGGAACTAGGCACAGCAGACACAACAACCTTAGACACAACCACCCAGAGTGCCCTTCTTTTAGTCATCCATGACTGGAGGATTTCCACCCTCGACTCTGGTGAATATTGTTGCCTTCCCAGGGAACCAACAACGACAAGCATCACACTGTGACACAAACACTTAGTTGACCACTATGGACATGGGTCAGCTGAAGGCGGGGTCCTACACACCCCATAATTCCAATTCCAAAAGGGGGAATATTTTCTTTGGCCAATGAAACAACAATGCCAAAAGAAGAAACTTCAACAGCGGGCCTCATCCCAACCAACAACAATGGAACAATAACGCAAACATCAGAGGTTTTCCTCCAAACTGACACACCAATCAAAGTGTTGCTAGACCATCACATTTCACACCAGTTATAGACTTCTAGCCCATGACCAATTGGTGTAGATTACATGACATAGGCTCTCACAACAAGGTAAATTGTGCCACGCTAGAGAAAGTCATCATAATTTCCCAAATGGACAGGCAATAATCATCTGATCATACTCCCCTAGAGCCTCTTGTGTAAGAGTCAACTCACATTGCATTTACCTGTGAGACCATCTTCTTTGAATCCTCCGGAGAAGATGAAGAATAATTTGAATTGTAGGGATTCTTTGATGAATCAATTTCGGCCTTTGAGGCCAATTCTTTCACCAACCTGCGGACTCCTTACAACACTCAAAGCTAGGCTTGTAAATGACCATTTTACACACCAACACCTCCTGCCAAGGACACTCCTCCCTAGGATAATACAACTAACCGACCCATCCCTCTAAAAGGTTCTATCTCTAACCAAGCGAAAGACCCGGCTGGGGAAAGCCACCAATTCTCAGGAGGAAGATTTGACATCACAAAGGTGTTAGAACAAACCACCACCTCCATGAACTTGATGGAGGTTTTGCTAAATTTTCCCAAGTAGAAGAAGTCTCTTCTGAAGCTCTTGGGAAACCCAAAAGTTGTTAGTCACCAGACTAAGACTGTCTCTTTTGAGGATGCCAATGCGGCTGTCTTCTAGGGAAATACTAAAAATCCTCCACTCCTACTAGGCCTAAATATACAAGGCAAAAACATACACAATTTCCTAGTAGACTCTGGGGCTTGGGGCAATATCATGCCCCTATCCATATGCCAGAAGCTTAGATTCTGTCCCACCCCATCTAATGGTGTAGTGATTCAATTGGATAAAACTACTATGAAAATGGTTGGAGAATTGAAGAATGTCCAGATATAGCTTATCTAGGACTCTAGAATAGCCAGCATAATCAATATCCAAGTGGTGGACATCCCAGAAATTTATGGAATGTTATTAAGTTAAAATTGGTCTAAGTCCTTGAATGGATACTTTTCGACTAACTTCTCCCACTTATGGCTCCCTTGGGAAGGAGAATCAAACAAGATCCAGGTTGAGAGTGAGCCCCAGATGAAGTAGGCCCTTACTGAAGTTAGGAGGGTTAACAAGGTCTTCTTCTCTGAGACTTCCCCTAGGGTGTACCAACCCTT
This sequence comes from Thuja plicata, assembly GCA_018584345.1. Taxonomy (NCBI): domain Eukaryota; kingdom Viridiplantae; phylum Streptophyta; class Pinopsida; order Cupressales; family Cupressaceae; genus Thuja; species Thuja plicata. Next base: position 551,147 of record MU225345.1, read on the forward strand.
TGAAATCTTAACATTTGATTTCACCCCCAGGGAGGATCATATAGTTCTGCAGAGAATCCAGGACCTAGAAAGAAAGTTGAGGGTTGAGGTTAACTCTCAGGGTGCCGCAGCAACCCCCGCCACACTCTTATCCAGCACTTGGTGCCAAGTACACTATCAAAAACATTCAAAGTTAGAATGTGAGCCTTGCCTTTCCATTGCTACCCAGCACATCGACGCCTTCTGGAACAAAGAACATACATTTGATTCCCCAGAACCCAGTATTCCTACTGGAAGCACTTCTTTAGTGAAATTTCCCTGGGGATCTCAATTCCAAACCCCTCCAAAGGCAAACCTCACTCATCCACCAATAGTGCAAGAGGAAGCTCCTCCTAAGTCTCCCAAAGGCAATCCAAAGACTACTCCATCTCCCTGACTCCAGACTACGAGTGATGATTTATGGACCCTTAAGTTCGATGGGTCTCGATCCAAACAAGGCTGTGGCGCTAGAGTAGAATTAATCAACCCATGAGGGAAATCCTTCCTCACATCCTACAGGGTGTAGTTCAACTACACAAACAATGTTATAGAGTATGAGGCTTTGGTCCTTGGACTCCTATTTGCATTAAGAAAAGGGATCACCTGCCTTCGAGCTCTGGGTGATTTAGAGTTGATTGTTAAACAGGTTCGGAGTCAATATACATGTCATGACAAGAGTCTGACTGCATACCACAATCAAGCATGGTGCCTTATTGAATATTTTGATGCCTTCGGCATTGATCTTATTCCCTGGTGATGGAATTATGTCTCGAATGCCCTCATCATTTCTGCCAGCACACTTGAGCCCATGGCCGGCTCACGACTACGGAGATTTTCAGTTGAGATGATCCCCACCCCATAAATTCCCAATAATGTCACCTACTTTCAATTTTTTGAGGATGATCAACATATCTTGGCCTTCATGGCCAATGTTGGTGTCTTCAAGGACCAAATAGTGGAGGAATGAGACCATGATGATACTGGGTAGGGTGATGAAGATGATGGGATCATGGACCTACCTACCAGCACCATCCCTAAGGGGATGGTCATTCTTGAACATATCTTTGACTCGGACCCTTAGGGCTAGGAAAATATGTCATCCTCCTCTGAGGGAGGAAAATTTGAGAAAGTAAACATCGGCCAGCCCAGTGAATAAAAGATGATACAAATTGGCACCTCTTGCTCCCCTGAGGAGAAGGAAAAGATTCTCGTGGTTCTCCGAGAATACATAGACATGATTGCATGGGGATATGAGGATTTTAAAACATATGACACATCCATTATGACTCATACCATCCCCCTGAAACCTGATGCTAAGCCCTTTCAGAAAAAGAAATAACCAGTCAACCCGCTAATCGAGCCTCTGATTCGTCAAGAGGTGGAAAAATTGTTGTCAGCCTGGATAATCTTTCCAATCTGGCATACTGTGGGTTGGCAATTTGGTCTCTGTTAGAAAGAAGAGCAGTGAAATTCACCTTTGCGTGGATTACCGAAACTTGAATAGAGCCTCCAAGAAGGATAATCACTCTCTCCCCTCGTTGGATGATGTGTTGCAAAAATTGAATGGATCACAAATGATGTCTTTCTTAGATGGGTACTCCAGATACAACCAAGTCATGGTTAAACATGAAGATAGGGAGAAAATGATGTTCACTACCAAGTGGTGAATGTTTGTATATTGGAGAATGCCCTTTGGCTTGATCAACGCAGGGGCCACTTTTCAAAAGGCTATGGACATTGCATTTGAGGGCCTTGTGAATCAGTGCATAATCATCTACATGGATGATTTGACCATCTTTTCTTGGGACAGGTGTGACCATTCCACCCACCTTGCCCAGATCTATGAGAGATGTCACCGATATAAAATATCCCTTAACCCCAAGAAGTGCATATTCGGGGTCACAGAAGGGAAGTTGCTCTGGCATATTGTCTCCAAGAAGGGTATATCCATTGACCCCGAGAGAGTTGAAGTGCTACTAAATTTACAAATGCCTGACAGCAAGAAAGAGATGCGATCTTTCTTCAGAAAGATCAACTTTGTCTGGCGGTTCATTACTGGATTCACCGAGATAGTCAAGCCACTCAATGAAATGATGAAAAAGGGTACCAAGATTGAGTGGAGTCCTAAAGCAAAATGGGCATTCACCCAGATCAAATAGACAATAATAGAGGCACCCATCCTGGCTAGTCCAGACTACTCCCTCCCATTTTACATTTACTCCTTTGCTTCACCGCATTTTACCATGGTAGTATTGACCCAAAAGGTCGAAGGGAAAGAATGACCCATAGCTTTCATGAGCTCCCCCTTCAAGAATGTTGAAGTCTGGTATTCATCATTGGAAAAGCAAGCCTTTACTCTTGTTCACGCTGTGAAGAAATTTTGGCATTATATTCTTTGGAGCAAGGTACATGCTATCATCCCAGACCAGGCTGTGAAATCTCTGCTGATGCAGAGTGAACTGGGAAAAAGACAAGGGAAATGGATGGCCATCCTCCAGGAATATGACTTAGAAATGAAACCCATGAAGATAGTTTGAGTCCAGGGACTGAGTCAAGCAATGGAAAGAGAGATTCCCCACATAGAATGTCAAACTTACATAGTGGAGTCTATCACTCAAGACCCGTGGTACACCGATCTGGTGTACTTATTGTTAAACAACAAATGCTCAGAGGGATTACCTCCCAAAAAATGTCATACCCTATGGATGAAAATAACTCACTTCATGATAAAAAACTCCATGCTTTACCATAGGAACTATGAGGGAGTGTACCTTCGGTGCATCAACAGGGACCAAGCTGCGAAAATAAGCGAAGAATTCTATAGGCAGTTTGGAACCAGGCATGGCTTAGCCGATGCCACCGCCCATCAAATCCTCTAGGATAGATATTATTGGCCTTGCATATTTAAAGATGTTTACACTCATGTCTGAAGATGCCATACTTCTCAGACCCTGACACATCGTGAGTGTAACCCGGCTATGCCCTTACAACCAGTCTTTGAGTCTAGGCCTTTCACCCAATTGGCATTTGACTTAATCAGTTAAATCAATCCCAACTCATCTACCAACCACCGATACATCTTAACTGAAACTAATTAATGCACCTGGTGGTCTGAAGCCATACCCTACAAGAACAATATGGCAGACGTAGTTATCAAATTCCTAGAAGAAAACATCATCACAAGGTTTGGAATGCGCTTTTCTATAGTATGTGAAAATGGTCTGGCATTTTCTTCAACACAACTAATTGAATGGACCTATAATTAGAAGATCACTTTGAATTTTTCTAGCAACTATTACCCCCAGTGGAATGGTGTTGTTGAATCAATGAACAAGAATCTACTTGAAGTGATCAAACACCTGCTAGAACAAAATCCCCAGGATTGGCACCAAAATTTGAGATTCACCCTCTGGGTAGATCGCATTTGAATAAAGGCCACCTTGGGAACATCCCCATTCCATCTGCTTTATGGCCAGAACCCAGTGTTCCCAATCAACTTACAGATCCCAGTTTTGCAGTTTATGCAGGAATTAAGCAAACGGGATAATATTGTGGAGGTTCGGCTTTTGAATCTGGTGCAGATGGAGGAACAACGAGACACAACTCTTGAACATTTTGTGTGTTAGCAAGCAGTGGTAAAATTATGGTTTGACCACAAAGCCCAATACAAGGCATTTCAGATTTTGGACTTGGTCTTGCTGTGGGACAAGGCCCGAGAAAAGAAAGGCAAGCACACCAAGTTCCAATGGCTCTGGCTCAGACCATACCTAATCTTAGAGATCTACGAGACAAATACCTACTGCCTTAACACCATGACTGGAGAACCTATCCCATTGTCCATCAATGGATAGTTTCTCAACCACTATTTCAAATAAGGTTGGTTTGCCCAATGTTGTATTTTATGTAAAGTTCTCTTTCTTGTAAATATTTCTTTCTCAGTGCCTTATTGTGAGGTACCTTGCCTTGTAAATAGTCTTTTTGGCCGTCCTCTAGGACCGCCCTTTTTCTTTTTTTGTCGTTTCTTTTGTTGTCTTCTTTTTGGATTCCAACACTTTGTTCTCCCTCTTGTGAGGATTGGTATGCTTTGCATAGCGTCTGGTCTCTGGGATGTTGCTCTCAACGTGATGATAAACTTAGTAATCTATTGTTAGCATGATGGAATTGGTCCAGTCTCTAGAGTTATTTTTCAAGTTTGGTAGTACATTATGAGAAATCTTCATCAGATTTATCCCTGGAAGTCTGGTAGTCAGTGAATCAAAAGTAAGGAACAAGTAATCAAACACATCGATGGTAGATCGGTTGCACTAGTTGGTTGATCCAAGTCTGAACTTTTAAAAGATTCTTTCTAGATCCAGAGTTTTCTTTCCCCATCTAGCATATTAAGGTGGGCAGAAGGGTGAAAGGAGTACCACCATTAAATTTAGCTAAGCTTAAGCTTAAGGGTGAAAAAAGTACTACCCTCTTGCCCAGAAAAGTACAAAATAACAAGAAAAGAAAAATGGGATGAAACTCCGGTCTCTGGGATGAAACGAGCGAATTTGATGACTTTAGTGTTCGATATACTTAGTGCCTCCTCTTTTCTTCTCCTAGAGATCACCAGTGAGATTTCCTTCCAAAGCACACACTTCACCACTGATGAAAAGATCATGGACTAAATCGCATATGGCCAAATTTTCTCAGACATGTTACTCTTTACAAGTAAGATGCTTCGAGTAACGATTTGTTCCAGTTTTGCTAACCAGAGATTCTATAGTTCTTGAATGCACTAAGGCATTCATCCCAAATAGTCACCATTTGTTATGCCCTACATCCCCATCCCTACATTTTGTGTGGAAAATGTTGGGTCCCCCTTTTTTTTGTTGTTTTCTGCTTTTGGCTCTTGCCTTGTCTTTTTTCTTTGTTTCCTTGTTTTCCTTCTCCAGGTTTTCTCTCCCGTGGTGTTGGTTTTGATTTTTTTTCCCTTGTGTCTCTGGGACCCGGTCCCAGAGATGGTCATTACTTCTCCAGGATCCAGATTCTGGACTTCAGGATTCTCTACCACGATGTCTTCTTTTCGTAAGAGGGTATGGTCGCTTGGAATCCCCAGGCCTGAAGTTTGGAGGTCGGCTTGTTCTGAAGTTTGTAGAAGGAAAGGTAGCTTGCTTTTTACCTTGGGTATTAATAGAAATCACCTGTCATTTTCACAATTACCATGATTAAAAAACTTAAGTAATTTGAGCGATTTCAGAGTGATATCACAGTGATCTTAGCGAGAATCTAGTGCGAGCTATTTCGAGTTGTTCTGAACAATTGCAAGTGGTTTCTAGTGTTCGGGGGTGATAATTTGAAGGTAGAAGTTTTTGTAGAGCTTTCATGGCCACCTTGTCTTCCTTCCTTTCTCCATTTTTTAGGTTGGTGTATGGTTTCTCTCCTTCGTTTTCTTGCTTTTTCATTGTGTTCTGTTGGCTTTTGTTTGCATTTTTCGTCTTGTTTACTCATTTCATTTTTGTCTTGGTCGTCTGGTTTTTCTGCCCATTAGCAAGTCGGCTCTGCTAGAGGGTTGTCTTCCCTTTGTGCAAATGTAGTGTATTCTGTAGATAATGTAAGTTTTGTACATTTTTGTGTATTATTGTTTGGGGTAGTCATTCTATTTTGGCTCTGCTGTAAATTTGGCATTTTTAGTATATATTGATGTATATCCTTCTACTTTTCATGTGTATACATTTTGGCTCTGCTATAAATATGATGTATATCTTGTGTATATTCACCTGGTCTTTTGTTGAGCTCATCGTGCCCTGTTTGTTTCCCATTTCAAGTCTGCGAGGTTGTTCAGGGTAGAATACCACCTGGTTGAAGCTTGGCTCTCAGCCAGTTTCAACCAGATGGTTTTCTCTCTCCTCCATAAACTAGCATGTGCTTCATTTATGTCCCATGAATGTATTTAAAATTTTCTAGGTGGTTTCCACTTTATGCACATTTAGAAAGTTGGCGCCGCAGTTGCCATAACCTCCTGCTTAGCCACATGATGACCATGTGGGCCTGGCAGTTCACTTTTCACGCACACCTTCCAATGGTTAGTTTTTTGAACCCCAGTATTTTTCCCTCACCCAACCCACATCTTACTTTTGTCAGATATGCTGAGACCCCTGGGGCCGGATATTGGTTAATTTCCTAAGTTTGCAATATATATATACTTTCCAAGATTTTTAACCTAAACTAACTTTTCAGGAAAACAAACATCGTGGTGGTAAGATCTCCGGATCCTAGAGTATTATTTATCTATAAATTATGACAGTCATCTTTCCTTGCAGGTTTTTTAAGAAATATAATTTCATCATGTCTGAGGCTTCCGCATCTTCACCACCTGAAAGTCTGAAACTTCCTTCTACAGTAGTCACTAGGGCAGTCGTCAGGTCCAAGATGGAGAGGGCCTTGGAGAAATTTCCTCTCACTAAGAAGTATATAAAGGACAACATCATTATGGGATCAAAGATTGATTCCAAATTTTAATTGATTACCGACACCAGCATTGGAATGTGGGCTGAGATGCAGGCCTTAGTCAAGATCATGTACATTCAACGACAGTCTGGGGATCCATTGGAAATCAACGTCAGCAATTCTGGGATTCTCAAGGCTGCCTGTTTCCCATGCTCGATGCAAGCCCCGAAGTTAATTCTCATGCTTGCAATGCACTAAAACTCTTCTATCTGGGCCGTCATGCTCGCAGCCTTGGAACCAACCAGGTATCCCACCCCCATGGTGTCTCTTGATACCGCAACTTTTTGAATAGGGTTGGGGATCCCTCAGTTCGACAACCCCACTATGGTTACCAAATCAGATGCCTTAGCACAATTTAAGCAGTTGGAGGATGCAGCCTAGATATACATGAATACGCATTGGCTCACGACTCCAAAGAGGGACCCCAAGAGAATGAAACTAGAGATCCCCCAGTCTGAATTTAAAGAAAGCATCTAGATGGGGATGATAGCACTATCCCAGGTCATCGAGAAACCACATGTCTGGGAGTTCACAGGGTGGATGTACTACTTCTTGCTTGGTATTTCCACTAGTAGAGAGTACTTTGATTAGGCCGCCATTATTTCAAACCATGTGGATTCTTATTTCCTTCAGGTGGTCCAAAAGTGGAAGTTCTATATGACTTCCTATGTTCTCTGGGCCCTAGCGCAACAATGACCCCACACCAATGGGTTACTCATAGAAGGTGTACTCGAGATCGGCTTGGGTCAGAAAGCTCCCTGGGATTATTTCCCGCAAATCCAATGGGAGTCTAGTTCCCCATTTTCTGTCGGGTTAACGATGCCTTCATTTACTACAACTTGCTCAAACCTACTTGGGATGCAGGGTACCACCTCTCCACGGAGGCAATGGATCTGGTCAGAAGTTATGGCCATTATTATATACAATTCCAGCAACATACATACATAAGGGTAACCGGCTTCTCCGAGAAAACTTACTTGTTGCCCAAACATTGTGGGAACAAGATAATTCTCTTAGAGTATTGTAGGCAAATGATGGAATTACATGCCTTATATGCCTTAAAGAAGGTAACAAATATTCTATTCCCAATCACTTGTGGGAATTACTCATGCAGTCTAGCCACAGCCAAGGAGGCAGACAACGAGCTTAAGAGCGTGAACTGGTAGAATTTTATCTGGAGTGGAAGAACTTTGATCTGCATGGAAAAATTGCACTGGCACTTCCCTGGGCATTTGAACCCCACCAATATCACATGGAGGACTTCTGGGAAGATTTCCAGGATTACGTTGACGTCTGGAGCTGGCATTACATCCGAATGACCATGGGAATGATGGAAAGGTTAAAGCTCGAGAACTTTCCAAGTGACTTCTTAAACGCCGGCTCCACAATAGACCCCTAGTACAAAGCAAAGGGGATTGATAAGTTGGCCCTCCCACTGGTGAACTGGAATGCCCAGGAGGGGCCCACCATTGAGGAGTTTACCCACAACATGGTCAAGCACAGCCACGCATATTTTAAGAGAGTATGCCCCAGGAGTACCCGTGGGGCTGCCCAGCCGGTACCAAAGCTAACCCCCAGGGCTGAAACTTCTTTGCAAGCAGAAGATAGGGGAAAAGGAATAATGGAGACCCCAACTGTGTAGGAGGTCCCCATACAAGAATAGCTGAAGCAATCAATAGCAGCCTCCCAACAAATGAAGGAGAAGTTAATCACACAGTTGGCTACTCCTGTGCTCATGACCAAACCCATCTGTCCTCCCTCTTTCCCTTCCCTAGCAGCACTAATGGTCAAAGTGACAGGAGTGGATCCAGAAGAGGAGTAGGTCTTAAGGGATGTGGGGCCACCTTTGGTCACTAGGAGGAGGAAAAGGCTTAATCCAAAGTTGAAAGTAAAATTGGAGCTAGGGATGCCTCAGATCCTGCAAATAGAGATCCTTTCTTCTGACTCCCCGGAGCCAGAGAGGGAACCAGAGCCCACTCATGTCCCAGGAAATCCTCCCCCTTAGGATGAATTTGATGATGTTTTTAGAACTGACGAGTTCAGAAATTTGCAGGGGGACATTGAGCAGACAGAGGCTGAAATCACGGAGCAGGAGGAAGCTCCAGAACAAGAACTTGCGCAAGAGCAAGAGGAACAAATGGAAGAAGAGAAAGGGACAGAACAAGTGATAACCTCCAAATTCCCAGTAATATAGGATATGTGATTTTTAGGGCAACAACAACCAAGTGAACAGATGGCATCGACTGGGGAAACCAGACCTTCTGGAACAATCGTGAGCCCAACTGTCGTGCTTCAAATGCCGCTCCCAAAGGCAAAATTTTGGGAGGTAATCACTGTGGCCCAAACATTTAACCTTGGCCCATTGCCTCCCCCATTACCTAATGATGTATGGATGGAGCAAGACACTCTGGCCATGGAAGCTAAGGAAGAGAAAAAACAAGAAGAAGAAGAACAAAACCCTCGGGAAACCAACGAGGATCCAAAAATTGTTGAGGATATAGATGGTGGGGTGAAAGATATAGATACCACCGAAGAAAATATTTCTAGTGAGATAGAGGATATAGGGAAGGAGCCAAAAGAGGCTCATGTTACAGAGGGGGCACAACAGGAAATTGGGGGGAACTTATAGGAATAGGTTTTGGCTACAAAGCCACCTCACCCGCCATAGTGGTTGGTGGAATCTCGCAAGAGAAAGGCCTCCCAATCAACACCCCAAGCCCATATTTCTTTGGAACAGATGATGGCTCAGGCGCAGAACCTGTCAAAGGACAAGAAAGCCCAGACAGTTCACACCCTCCAAACTAAGCCAGATGGAGAAACAGTTGCAGTAATAGCAACTCCTTCCCTAGATGTAGATGAAGAAATGGTTGAGGCTAGAGATTATAATGTCACAGAGATATCGCAGGGGAAGAGAGGGAAATAGGGTGAAGTAGACATGTTAAAAGAGGCAGCCAAGGTAGTAGAGGCTCGCTATGAAAAGGAGGCTCAAAAGCTCAAGGCAGAAAAGGAGAAAAATGCAAACCTCATGGGGTTGCTAACTGAGCTGGCCTGGCCTATTAATATTATTCCTTCAGAAGCCTCTACATCTAATGTGCCATTACCGCAAAGTGACATAGACTCATTACGGGCGATGAAAAAGAAGGCCCAAGCGGTTGATGAATGGGTCATCCTATAGTTAGGGAACATCCAACGTTTCCTAGTGTCCACACTCCCAGACTTATATGCGGCCTACCATGTATTACATTAGGCTGAGACCACCATTAGTATATGGGAGGAAGACATTGAGAATTATGAGGCATGGAAGGTTGAGTTAGAAGAAATCATTGGCGTCAGAGAAGAGATTGTTTTTGAGTCCAAAATATTGGTGAAAGAGTCGTTTGAGTTTGTGAGGACCCAGCACTCCAGAATTGACATCACATTGGGGGAAATCAAGCAACTAGTGGAGACTCTATAGGCTAAAGTTAATATAGTTAAATATTATTTCAATTTATACAAGGCTTTTGTTTCAAAGGTCTCTGGAGCTGATCTATTTAGCACTGAAACATGCACACCGGAGGAGTACATCTTGGGGAATTTTGATGAGTTAATGGAGTCAAGGTATCAATCCCTAGCCAGAATAGACAGAGATCAAATGACACAAATAACTTGCATGATATTCAGTGGTCATGATGCGGCCAAGATGGCCGATGAATTTAAGGGAAATGTTCTAGACCTGGGGGAACAGATTGAGGTGGCCAAGTACCAGTGGGCTGGCCGTAAGGAGATTGATGAGGATGGAATCTCCCATCTCCTCCAAGTCTTCAGTGACAGTAAGCAGTAATAAAGTTTCTTAGGGGGCCAGAGAAAACCTAAGTGTTTTGAATTCTTTAATCTTTTAGAATGAAAGTTCCCAGATCCCAGAGTCCCAGATCCTATATTTTGTATTCTTTTAAGTGATCCGTGTCTCGATCCCCAAGGACGACCAGTCACTTTTAGAGTAGTTAATAAAGGTTGTCAAAAGGCAGATAACTACATCAAGCCATGTTGGATCGGCAAGGAGTTTTGTGACAGGTGGTCTTCCCCAGGCACCGTTTCAACATTACACCTGGCACATAGAAGACAAGGCACCACTTTTCCAATTTATGAGTCATGTAGCCTCGATCCCCAGGGGATCAAATTTCTTCTTTCTTCTTCTCGGCTCTCTTCTTGAAGCCAATTCTTCCATTCCACCTCTCGTCTTTTTCTTCTAACATGATAGGTGTATTCCATCTCTAGGTCTTTTGTAGAGTGGCGCAAGTAGTACCAGCCACCGAATAATATATTTTATTGTACAAATGTAACATGAGTAAGGGTTAGGTTTAAATGTGTATGTGTATATATAGTAAGTCTGGTCCCATTCCAAGGGTCGGCAAAATTGATGATTTTGCAGTCCACAGTAATAGAAAAGTAGTATCTCATTTCTTAGTTGCAGAGCTCAATGCTCCTTAGTCTTTAAGCTTTCAGTAGTTAGATGCTCCCTTGGAGCCACCATTGTACCACGTACCAGTGCTTGCTGGAAGAAATGTTAATGAAGAAGGGAGAGTTCTTGCAATGATGTTGTTGGCATTCTATCTTCTGGATTGACGGTATTTTATGCTTTGTGTTCTTCATGTCCTTTTCTCTAATGCTTAAAGTAGATTACCAACCTCCTTTCCTTTTCTACTGATGAAATATGAACTGATGGTTGTATGTTTCTTTGATATTTAGTATAGTGTGTTAGAGTATTGTTGATGTTTTGGATGTTCAGCATAACTATAGGTAGATGAGATATTTCTAACTTTGCAGGATCTTTTTTCTATTTATTTTTTATGTGTAATAATGCTTGGAGAAACCTCACATTCTTGAATCCCTAGAGAGAATGAGTTGAAGATAACTAGCTATCCCCCTCGAAAATAGTCACATTTCCCAACTAAGCCCTGCACCGTCAAGACCCAACTCCTAGGTGCTTGGAGGCCTGGGGAATCTGATTTCCCTAGACAACCTTTGCAGGCAAAGTTGGCTAGTACCCCGGTACCCAGTGACAACTTACATCTACTGGCAGACCCGGTCACAAGAGTATGGTTAACAAGTTGCAGCTATGGAATTTATTTGGCAGCTTTTGTTAACAGATAATGAGCACTTTGCACCACACAGGAAGGGGACATTAACCCCTAGGCAATTGAAGATTTTTCAGTTTATAATTGGAAAAGGTGTTATTGATTTAGTAAGCAGATGGTTGGAAAGTTGTAAGATGCGAGCAACATTATATAGGTATATTGATCCAGAGGGATTTATTGCAGGAGCAAAGAAACTCCTAACTCCTATCATACCAAACACATATGTGCATGGCCTTTGTGTAGAGGAGTATGCTTCTAGGAACATAATTGATGAAGATGAAGTGAGAAATAGAAGAGAGAGAATTCAAGAGTTGTTGAATTTAGAGAAACAAATAAAAAGAAATGGATTGGCATTTGGAGGTTTTTACCCTGACCTGCCATATTTTGACAAAACTAAAGCTATGATAGATCATTTTTACACACTCTGTGAGCAATTAGATAAGGTTCTAGATGTGAAGAAAGGGGGAAAAGAGCCTGAATATTCAGAATCTGAATATGACAGTGAGAGCGAAGAAGAATATGAAAATCCACCTCAAATAGATCAACCACAATAGAATGTTGCAGAAGCAATTCAGATACAGGGGGAATAGGGACATATTATAGATCTGACTGAGGTTTCTCAACCTGATGATGTAGATGAACCAGCTACTAAGAGGCAAAAAGTTGATCTTGGCCTCTTATGATCAAACTTACATAAGAAAAGAGAGAAAAGGGGATAGAGTAAGTGTTCTTGTTCCTGGCAATAGACTGTATGATCATAATTTGAGAAAAGAGATCAGAAAAGGAAAGAAACAACATTAAGAGGTAGAGGAAAACATAGAATTGCCTCTTAAAGTATGTATTGATGAAAGATTGCTTCACCAACAACAGTTTTTAAGTGATGATAACTTCATAAAAACTGATGAATTTAAGGATTTCCTAAGATGGCATAAAAAGGAGCAGATCAGAGAACAGTTGAAATCAAATGGTGAAGAAGTAGTAACAAATGAGGCTCTTCTAGCTTTGCAATCATATGATCCTGAAAGTGAGGGTGTTTCTCCTGATGGTGCTAGGAAAATGGTCTTGAATAGTGGATTTTTGCTTGCTGAAGGCTGGGATTTAGCCCCAGCATTCATAATAGACCAAATCAGAAAGCAACCAGATCTGAAAATGGCAAGTGAGATTCAAGTGGGTGACATGATCAAAGGATTTGGGTATATTCCAAAATCTCAAGCATTTGCCATGTGGAATTTGCATCCTAAAGACTAGAAGCCTCAATTATTGAACATTCAAGAGAGCATGGTGGGAAACCAGATGGTGTGGACAGTGCAAAACATAAGAGATCTTGAGATTTCTTAGATAATGACACATTGGGCACATCTAAATGAAGACAAGACAAAGTAGTTGTCTGAGAAATGTGGTGTCTTAATTGAGGAGGCTAGTGCCTTGGCCAAAGATAGAGAATTGTGCCATATCAAGATCCATCAGTAGGATAAGGTAATTGCTGAAATGACTAAGCAATTACAAGAAAAGCTAGAAGTTGTATATGTACCCTCACAGTAGCCTCTACAAATAGAAGAAAAAGTTGAAGCAGGGAAAGAGGCAAAAATAGAGGATATGGCGAAAAGGGATAATGAAGTTGCCATCAATGCATTAAGGAGTATACTTCAACATAGGATTGATATCTTGAAAGATAAAATAGATATAATCCTAAATGCATATAATAAATTACCCATTTTGCATGCAGAAGTAACAGGGTACATCTCTATTTTGACTCCTTTTTTTCACAACATTGTCTCCTAGGGTACAGTTGTTTGAGAAATTAGCCTCTTTGCAGCAACATAGGCTAGATTTTCCAGAGATTGTGTCAGAGGTAGAAGATGAGATCAAGAAATTTAATGTCAATTTACCTCTATTTAAGGGTAAATTGAATCAGATAGAGGCAAAAATGAGCCTATTTTCACCAAATTTTAATAGATTTGTTCCTCCACTAAAAGGAGAAGATGATCAAATTAAGGCCTTGGAGGCCTGGAGAAATGAATTTGACAACAGAATGCCTAGTAATGAGGCATTTATTACAGATTCTGATCTAGATTTAGGTGGTTTTAATAAAATTTTGGATGAGGCTTTCAAAGCAGAAACTGACATAAATAAATTTTTAGTTTATGTCAAAATCATAATGGATGTTAGATGGGAAAGGTAGAAGGGACAACTATAGAGTATTCAGAGTTTTAATTGGCCTGCAGAGGAGGATGTGACAGTGTGGGATTTGATGAAAAAACCAAAGAAGAAGAAACCTATTGAGATAGAAGAAGGGGTCCTTGATGAAGAGTAGAGAGGAACACTTGGCGCCTAACCATTGAGCATAGGGAGGTTAGTAATTATCAAAGACAAGTGTAGGTTAGCCTGAAATGGAGGTCACTTGGTCTCAGTACAAATATTAGATACTATCCTAAATATTGTCAGACAAAAGTGCCAGAATTCAGATGAAGATAAAAGAAGATCATATTTCATCCCATGTTCTTGTCTTCCCACCGCTTGAACATTCTTGTTTCTTGTCTTTTCTGTACTTTTAGGGTTAGGTTCCCTAAACCATCCGAAGCTCTCAAATAATTTGCAAGTTTCTTCTAAGAGGGGAATTGAATTTTGTGAATGATTTCAGAGAGTACAATAGTAATTAAGGATTTGATACTGTATTGTGTGAATGACAGGGTAGTTTTCAAGGCACTTTACCTAAGTTGCATGTAGGTTGCAAGGCATCTTATAGTATTCTATTTTATATATCTCTGTGGATTTATATATATTGATTCTATAAGCCCAAGGATAGGCACTGGATTAGGCACTTGTTTGGTAATCCATCATCATCCAAATATTCAAAACTATTTAAAATCAATTACTTTCAGAGCATATATTTAAAATCAATTGTATTCACAGTGATTACAGTTGGAGTTTGTTGATTTCTTAAAGAGAAAATCAAACAAGTTATCCCTCCTAAAGTAAAAGGAAGAAGGATGAAAATCCTTGTCTCATTGGTTTATGTTATTAAGACCATATCCTGGCTTGTAGTACTATGTTTCAAAATAATTATTACAATCTCTGAGGTATTTTATAAGTTATTACGGTGAGGTCTGAAGTAAGTAGCCAGTGAATGAATTAGTCTGCCAAATATAGAGACTGAAGAATCAGTAATCTTTAATAGGTAATACCTGCCCGAGTCTGTGGAACTCAAAAATGAAGGAGGTAATAATAGGTATCCCCAGTGTTATCAAATACCTCAGCAATTATCCTTTCTCTTGTTCAAAAGGAGTTTTCATTCAAGTATAATCAGTATACTGTCATCTTAAGGTTGTGGTGTAAGAAAAAGAGCTAAAAAATTGGTGACTCCGCTGGGGATTTCAAGTAATTACAAATCATACCAGTTGTAGTTGTCAAAATTTTCTTTTGATAGTATTCATTCATTCCTAACTATTGTTGGGTGGCGACTCTAAAAGAAAATCTCTGAGATTAGTGCAAATTTAGTGAATATCTCTGAGAATGAATACTAGGTCAAGGATGAAAAATCATCCTGAGAAGGTTTTATATGGTGGAATCCAATCATCCTCAAGGATGGAAATGTCCTGGAGGAAGAAGAGAAACCAAGTTGGCATGGATGAAACTCCTCCAAGAGGTAAAGAAAGTAATACTAGGAAAGAGGTTAACAACAATCAACCTTCTCATGATGGAAATACTTCAGAATATGAAGAAGCTGATGAAAGAGTATTAGAAACACCTACTGTCACTTCTACTTCCAATGAAAGAGAAGAAACAAGTACATCTATTTCAGATTCTAAAGAAGCTCCCTCTGATGAGCTAGAAAATGAGGAAAAACTCATTATGAAATAGCTTGCCCTTATTCAACAAATGAAAAGGGAGAGAGAAATGAGAAAGAAAAAACACGAGCATAAGTATGTTGATAAGAAATTGAGAAAATCTTCAATATATTGAAATATAAAAGATACAGAGAGGTCTCAAAAGGACCAAGAAATACCACTTACTTATAAAGCTTCTAGTTCACAGAAGGATAAAGGAAAGCAAAAAATTATTGAATACAGAAATCAAGAACCTAGGTTTCAGAAGCCTTTAACAGAGAAAATGTCCAAGTTGGATATTGATTTAGAGAAATTAAGAATTGAAAAGGAGACCATGGAGAAAATGTTAGAAAAGGCACAACTGGAAGTTGCAACAATTGAAATGAAGAAGAAAATAGATTTTTTGCAATCTTCTAAGTATTCTCATACTGGGCTAGAGAATATTATAGCTTCTAAAGAAAAAGCCACTACTTTTAAAGAGAATGATAGTTTTCAAAGGAAACCATTGCATACTGAAAGGTATAAATAGTTTAACTTTATTGTTATCCCTGGATATCCTAATGCTTTCCCTAAAGATGTGGGTGATATAGGAGAAAAGCTCCCAAAGTTTGCAGGTAACAATGTTATTTCTTGTGAAACACATTTAAGAAAGTTCATTGATTTTGTTGATGATTTAAATATCACTCATGAGGATGTATTAATGAAATTATTTGTTCAGTCTCTAGTAGAAGATGTTAGGGAATGGTTTAGGAGCCTTTCTAATGGTTTTTTTGTTTCTATGGATGAGTTAGTTGAATTGTTTAAAGATCAGTATGGAGATAAAACAAATAAAGGCTTTTTGTTGAATGAGTTTAACAATATCAAAAATAATTACAATGAAGAGGTTACTGAGTTTAATACAAGATTTCAAAGAGCTATGCACAAGCTATTTCAGAAGATAAGGCTAGATGAAGAGGTATGTCTAGCAACTTATTTGAATGCCTTTGATTCTAAAATGGGATATGCTCTTAGGGATAAAAACCCTAGAACTCTTGTTGATGCTTATAAGATAGCAGCGAATATTGGAATGAATAGAAGAGTGTCTGGTAAATTGAATAGGAGAGATGACTCAAGGTTTAGTAGGAGCAATTTAAAAGAACTAGAATATAAGGAATATAGGGTTCCTCAGAACAATAGGCCTTCCTACAATACTAAATATAATCCTCAAAATAGAATGCAAAACCATCCTTATGGAGCTCAGTTTAAGGATGGGAAGCCTGTTATTCTACCTAGAAAGGAGAAGATAGATAATAGAACTCCAGACCCTCTACACAAGAATGTTGTCCATTTTTCCAATGATGATCCTTGGTGTGAAGCTTGTGAAGCCCCACATAACCCTAATTTTTGTATTGTTTCCTTAGACTTAAGAGTAAGTGAAGAGCATGGAAATGATGAAGGTGAACAGTGTGATCATAGTATGACAAATACTTATTCATTTCATGATATAGATTCAAACAGTGAAACTGAAAATCATGATTCTTGTAGTTCGCAAAAAAGGGTAGAAAGTCATCATCAACGGATTTTGTCTGATAGTGAAGCAGAGGAAACTCATGACCATATAAGATGTTATGCTCAAAACAATCAAGATGTTCCACTTATTAGAAAAGCTTCAGATGAAGAGAAAGCTAGGATTACTGCAGATTTACTGAACAAGGCTAGAAGCAACTACCATTTAAGAAACAGGGTAGTGGGTGGTACTAGTAGTCAGCCATCAAGTGTCTTTATAAAAGAAAATAAAGTAGACACTCAGTATGTAAAAAATAAGGAAGGACCTAGAGAAAATTTAAATAAGCATAAGGTCAAAATTGTTACAAAAGCCTTAGAACCAAATGTTATACAAGAAGGAGAATTGAAAAGGAAAGAAACAAGTACTCCTGTTCAAAAGATGGAAAGCAAAAAGTTAGAAGAACTAGCTCTAAATGAACATATTGAGGAAAATGATATCACTATTGATAAATCAAAATCCTCAGATGTGAGATATACTCCAGTGGACATGGGTCAGTGTTTATCCCAAATGATAGTTAAGGTGCCATTTCTAGAGATGATGGAAATTAAATAACACAAGGAAAAGGTGTTATCATTATTAAACAGTGTGCCCATAATAAAGGTCCAAAGTCCAGAGAATGTTGGCAAGAAACCAATCAGCAAAGGGAAGGAAGTTGAGGTGTTAACATCTGAGATTCCTCAAATTTTCTTGAATACAAATTCTTCCCCAAAAGTTGTTGACCCATTTTTTCTTTCACTAATAATTAATGGAAAGATGCTAAGAAATTATATGATTGGTTCAGGAGCATCAAATACTATCATGCCAGTGGAAATCATGAGGTTAATGGGATTACAGGTTGATACTCCTTGTGGGAGATGTCAATCTATGGACTCTAGAGAAGTTCCTGTGATTGGTACCATTGAGGCTATGCCTTATAAATTAGTTGTTTTTCATGATGTAGTAATGACTATGAATGTTCTTGTGGTTGACATACCACCACATTATGGCATGTTGTTGTCAAGAAAATGGAGTGCTTCAATGGGAGGCAGTATACAAAGTGATTTATCATATGCTACTTTTAACATTGTGGGAGAAAATGTTAAGGTGTTAAGGGAGAGTAGAATTCTACACATGATTGAAAGATTTGAAGACACTAACATTAATTTTTGCATTGATATGGATATGGAGAATTTTAGGATACAAAGGAGTGAACTTTATTATCAACATGAAGAGGTTGATCCTCTGAATAAAGAGTTGATTATACAAGGTGATGGATTGTGGAAAATGTACTTTGATGGGGCTTGCTCAAAAGAAGGATCAGGAGCAGGTGTATTGTTGGTATCTCCAAAAGGTAAAACTTTTAAGTATTCATTTCTATTGGCCTTCCAATGTACAAATAACACTGTTGTATGCACCCTAAAATGGTCGCCTAGACTCTGGGGCCCATTTATCATTTTATAAATTTATCAAATTTCTGAATCAATGCTTTGGAACATTTTCAATTCAAATCAATTTCCTTGATCAAATTGTAATTAATTCAATTATTCAATTATTTCAATATTTCCTAAG
>MU225345.1:609732-643866 GCA_018584345.1 Thuja plicata
AGAGGCCCAAAGAAAGTCTCTGAGCAGACGCTCAAGCTTGAGATAAGAGGCCTTAGAGGGAGCCCAACAAGAGGAATAATAAACATGGGTAGCAGCCAACACTTTGGAACAAATCTGGAATTTCCCCACAAGAGAGAGCGGCTTGCAAATCCAATACTGCAATTTTTTCTCAATTTTAGCAAGCACAGCATTCCATAATTCCACAGAAGAGCCATGAAAGGCAAAAGGAATGCCTAGGAAGTGAAAAAATTCTCCATTTTGCACCCATTTTCAGCCGAAATTAGCAAGCCAAGGCGGGGCTGGAAGAAAAGACTGTCTGAAACAAAGAGTTTTACACCATTGAATGGCTGATCCAGAGGCTTGACAAAAGGTGTCCAGGCACTGCAAGGTATTGGAAATGTTCTCCTCATCCTCAATAAGAGTGAGAAAGGAGTCATCAGCAAAATGGCCATTAACCAACTGGGAAGAAGAATCAGGAAGGGAAATGCCCCGAACCAAGCCAGCGGAAACAAAGTTGGCAAGCAAATACCCAAAGCCTTCTGCAGCAAGCACATATAAAGCAGGAGCTAGTGAACAACCTTTCCAGATGGATCTAAACAGCCCAAAAGTATTAGATTGGACCCCATTGATGGTGATGCAAGCAGAAGCATCTCCAAATAGCATTTCCACAGATTGCAAGAAGTGAGGGCCAAACCCTAGAGCTTGAAGCATAGCGAGAATGAAGGGTCATTCAATGCGGTCATAGGATTTAGCAAAGTCAATTTTGAGGAACAAAGTAGCCTATTTAGATTGACGAGCCCATTCCATCCCTTCCCAAACAGCAATGATGTTATCAAGAATATACCTGGACTTGATAAAGCCAGTTTTCTCAGGACGAACAATAAGGGGAAGGAGATGTCTAATCTTGAGAGCTAAAGCTTTGGCAATGATCTTGTAGGAGACATTCAACAAAGTGATGGGCCTCCAATTTTAGATATCCTCTAGATCACCAGACTTAGGTATGAATTTTATATTTCCTTTGTTAATTATGTTACCCAAACTTTTGTTATGAAAAGCTTTTAGGTAAACTTTGTGCAAGTCAGGACCCACAGCATCCCAAAGGTGTTTGTAGAATTCACAGGGGAAGCCATCACATCCTGGAGATTTATCATTGGCCATAGAGAAGGCTGCCTCCTTGAGGTCTGAGATGGTATGCATTTGCTCATAGAAGGCACGCTTCCCAACCGCTAGGCGGTTTGGAGTAACAGCAATACAAGCCTTGAGAGCTTCATCCCAAACAGCTGAATTGCCCTGAGAAGCAAAGACTTGCTCATAGTGCTGGACAAAGGCTTGAAGAATGGCCGGAAGCTCAGTAATGGTTTTAGATCCTTGCTTGATCTTTTGAATACCAACATTAGTATGACGAGCTTTGAGAGCCTGAAAAAACTCCTTGGAGGCTCTGTCGCCCACCTCCAACCAATGGAGGCGGGCTTTGATTTGAGCACCATGAGTAGCATAGGCATCAGCAATTTTCTTCTCATGGAGAAGCTGGGCTAGCTTAAGCTGGAGATCGGTATCAAAGGGGTTCAACGTAAGTGCTTCAGCAGCGCTACGCAGAGCCTTAGTATTAGCTTCATAAGCACGCTTTCTAAAATAGGCAAGCTAACGACCATAAATGCGAAGAAACCTCGCAGTGTGGGCAATGCCGTCATTCCACCACTAAATCCAACCAGTATCACTGTGGGGCCGAGGAGCTAAATTCCAAAATTTTATTTTTAAGACTTTTGAAATATCAAAAAAATTTGTGCTTTTTTTTCAGGACATTTTACAAGTTTTAAGGATTTTTTTCAATATCATATACATGATTTTTTGAAGGTCTTTTTTTAGGATCATATTTGATTTTTAGGGATTTTTTTAGGACATTATGCAAATGATTTTTTATTTTAGGACATTATGCAATTTTTTTGAATTTTTTAGCTTCTTATTTGGATTTTTAGGATTTTTTGAAATTGCCCCCAGTGTCTAGCAAGGGAAGGACATTTTGAAATGAGAAATGGACTGGTAGATGGATGAAGGCCAAGGGTCATTGCATTGGATCTGGTTAGGTTCCAAGGACTATCCAAGAAATGGGATAACAATTTTTTTCACCAAGCTGGGGGACTGAACAAGACTATGATAAGGTAATGAGATAGTGTAATGGATAGACTGTGAGAAATGGACATGTCAAGAGGTTTTTATTTGAAAACATGTTTTTGCATTTAACGTCTTTATTTTACATCAAGACCAAGATAGGGAGTTTGATAGGACAATGTTAGGGCCTAGACAGGATAATGACAGGGTATGAATAGGAAAATGATAGGGTATGGATAGGATATGCAAGATCAATCAGTGATAATGAGAAGGGATATGGAATATGGATGAAAGGTTGCGATAGGATAGGCAATATAGACCAAAGGAATCATAACAGTGGAAAGCAGTTAGGACATGTGATGCTTCAAGGAAGATTTGTAATCGTGTCAAGATCAAAGTTGGGGAAAAAGGGGATAGGATAATCGATATGATAGGCATAGGATAATGGAGGACATGTTGGGGATAATGGAGGATAATGACAGGAGTAATGGAGGATAATGGATACAAAAACATGAATGAAATCTTCCCTCAAGTATAGACTACAAGAAGTTCATAGAATTACACATGACACCTGTTTGCTAGGTTTTCATCATGGTACTTGCCCAAAGTGCCTGTTTGTCAGGTTCTCACTATTGGACAAAATTATTTCTCTTTATTTCTCTTTTTGTGTTACCAAGATGTCTGTTTACCAAGTTTTCATCAAGGCAATTTTTTCTTCTTTTTCATTTTTTTCATTTTTTTGCTTTGTTTGAATTTTTGACATATTTGGAAGAAACTTGGATGCATGACATGGCATGGACGAAGGACTCAAGCGTCTGTATTCGCTGAAATTTTATTTTGAAATATATTGTGCAAAGATGTTGGTAGGGTAATGACAAAGGGATATGAAATGGATGATTAGATAAGGATGGATAAGGTTTATGAAAAGCATTGGATAGGATGGAGGAAAGGTTGGAAAATAGGTCTTGGATAATGAAGGGAGTGAAAGAATGATTGATTTTGAATGGATGGAAATGGAAGCAAGAAAAATATTAGCACACACCTTGAGGGGTTATGGAGTAATGGAGGAAAAATAGATTTTGGAGTTTGAACGATTAATGGAGGAATGGATACGGATTTTGGGACACAAGGACCCAAAATAGATTTGGAAGATGGAAGGCATTTAGATGGATGGACATCAATTTTGGATGCCAATTTGGATTTTTATTTAGGACTTTGTGCTTCAAGAAGCTTCCTGGGAATCCACATGCAGTTTGATTTTTCATTTTTTTGAGGGTCCTTGGAATGCATTGCTTGCACAATAGATTTAGGAACCCATATTTCTTTTGATTTTTCTTTTTTATCAATGGGCCTTTGTGGCCTTTTTTATTTTTCTTTTTCTTTCAAGGTCATATCTTGAGTCTTTTTCACATGTCGATTAGACTGGACATGTTGATCCTTGATAGCATGTGGATTAATGGACTTATGGAGTTTATGCTTGGCATCCAAATATCTTGGAAAAGGAATGGGATTTATGGATGGATAGGAATGATGTGGATAATTTTTGGATGGGTTGAAGGTTCTCCAAGATGTGTGCCTTTTCTGACTTGGATTTGGGAAAGGGTAAATGGGTTGCGAGCTAGTGGAGGGAGGAATATATGGACCTAGGATGGATGGAAGGGTTGAAGGGGGAGGTATAGATTTAGGTTTGGATTTTGAATGGATACCAATGCCTTGAGATGTAGATTTATTATTAATACCATGGCCATTATCCTTTTCTTGGATATGAGAGGGTTTCAATATATCTTTTGTATGGAGGTCTAACCCTTTGACTTGATAATTCTTTCTTTGGCCTGTAGGATACTTGATACAAGATGCAAGTCCATTATTATGAGGTGTGTATGATATGGAAGGACTTATAGGACCATGAGGTGGACTAAACTTGATAAAACTAGGGGAACCCATTTTACGTGTAAGGGGTTCATGAACAACTTGCATAGATGTGCTTGGTTCACAAGGGGGATTTGAAGGATTGGGACAAGGAGATAGAGGGATGGAAGGGTCTCGAGGAGTTTTTGGGGGGGATGATTAGATCTTGTGTTGGACATGAAGGTGAAGGGATACCTTGATCTTGAATTTGCATGGGATCATGGGAAGAAATAAAAGGGGGATCATGATCTTTCTTAGGAAGTGGAAGGTCAATGGGACTTGGAAGGGGAATTTGGTCTTGAGCTAGAAGGGTATCATATTGGATAGGAGAGTTAGGGATAATGGGATCATGTTTGATAGAGGGGATAAGGATAGTGGTATCTTGGTCAAAAATTGGGGGGATTGGTCATCATTGGGATCTTGATCATGATATGTTTGTAGACATTCTTCTTTGTGTTTTTTATCATCCTCTTGACATGAGATATGAATTTGGACATGTAAGGGGGATTCTTGAAAGGGGTAAATGATTTGACATGGAGTAGATGGAATTTGGATAGGACTCTCATGAATAGGCTTGATTGAAATTGGAGGACATGGTGGAATTAGTTCAAAGGAACTTGGGCTATGTATAGGACTAACTTGGATTTCTTTCATGGATAGTCATTGGAAGGTTATATTATTGGAAGAATCGCTTGATGGGGATGGGGGAAATTGTTCTTGGGAGGAATGTGGGGATGAAGGAGTGGAGGGAAACATGGATGTTTCTTGAAGGTTAATTTATTGAGAGGAAATAGGTATGTCATCCATGTGATTTTTTTTGAATGATCCATTGCTAGACATAGGTGAATTATTTGTGTCATCCTCTTCATTTATAGGATCCAATTTTTGAAACAAATTCTTTAAAACTTTAGATTTGAACTTGCACTGCTTGATGGATCTTGTTGGTGATGCCTCATCATTATTTACATGTTGGAAATAGTTTTTGGATTGAACATGTTCCAAAAAAGGGTTCTCAACGATTATGTTTTTTTGATGTTCAAAGGGTGTCACATTTGAAGTTGTCCTTGTTTGAGAAAGACTTGTTTGATTTGAGGACATAAGACGGACTTCATCGCCAAACAATGTTCTTGAATGCAAAATTATTGGTGACCTTGATATTGATTGACTTGTTTGTATGGTTTGCACAAGAGTTTGTTTGGTTCCTTGAGGAACACTTGGTTGCATTGAAATGAAGATAGGTTCATAATTAGGTGGTGGCCCCAATTGAATTATGCCATGCACTGGTTGAAAGTTTTGTTTGGGAGCTTGATTGAATGATTGATTGGAAATTTGAGCACATGGGGACTCATTTTAAACTTGATTGAATTGACCATAATCTGGGACTTGGTTGAAAAAAGTTGTCTCTTGCACATGATTGAATTGGGCTTCATTAAAATTTTCATTTGCCTCATTTAGTTGTGAAATAAGTTTTGGTATCTTTGATTTTTCAATGAGAGATTGTATGCCAATTCACCAAAACATTCACTTGGGCATCTAAGGATTTTTACCATCTCCTTTCTAATCTTTATCATGTTTTCTACCCTCTCTTCCAATATCGTATTTTCTTTATCTAATTTTGCTTTCAAGTTTTGAATCATGTTTGCATGGACTTTATGTAACTGATTGCTTGGTTGGGTTGATGTCATTTTTTGTGGCTCAAAATCTTGTTGGTGAAAAGGTATATATTGTCTGTTATCAAAAGGTAATTGTGATTTTCCTTGTGATGGAAACATGGGTTGATAAGTTTCTTGTTGCCTTTTGGATGCTTAGAACCTAGTGAAGATTGACATGATGACTATATGCAAGTGCAATATTTTTGACTTTTTTGAGGGACTTTTAGGATGAAAAATGCAACCTAAGATATTCAAGGACTTTATGTAAATGCAAATTTGGACTTTGGATGATTTTATGCAAAGCAACCTATGGCTTAATGCAATTGATTTGTTTGGATTTTTGGAAATGAAACTTTTGAAATGCAAGGAGATTAAGCAAAATGCAATCTAAGGCTTATGCAATGTTTTTTTGGTTTTTTGGACTTTGACAAAAAATATTTGGAAAGGAGACAAACCTAAGAGAATAACCTTATGAGGTTGAATAAAAAAAAATCTTGACTAGAAAAAGGGGATTGAGGGACAAGGGACAATTTTTTATAAAAGGGATTAGGTCAAATCCATCATGAAAAAGGAGTAATGTGACCAATTGATAGGGGGGTTTGAAATTTGGGAATAGGGGACCAATTCAAGATCCTATTTTTTAGCATAATAAAGAAAGGTTCTATGATTTGAATACTTTCTAGGATTCTTTTGCAAAGCTTCTAGAGAGGATCTAAGAAGAGCTATTTATGCAAAAGGACTATGATTAGGACTTATGAAAGATGGACTATAATGAGGATTACGATGAGGACTAAAATGCAAGAATCTTTTTGAGATACAAAATACAAGGAGATTTATACAATGATGCAAAGGGGATTATGCCATGAATATGTAAGAGGAAGCAAACTGCAAGGCTCCAAGATAAATGTTTTGGTTTCCATATGTTCACAAGGTTTTGAAACAAGATGTTTTGGGAAATATAAAAGTGTTCAAGAATGTTTGAGAATGTCTGGCATGAGAATAGAATGCTTTGGAGTGTTTTTGAATTTGTTCTTTAAATTTTTTGAAACACCCACACAAGACATGTCATGAAGAATGGTTGTTGTAAAATTGAAACAAACACATCACAACCTAAGGATGGCAAGGAATATATATATGTTGAATCCCCACTTGAACAAAGTTAAGCCGCACTTACTAATAGTGGACAACTTAGAAGCTTGGAGGCATGAGCTCCTCCTTATAGTGCACTCACTTCTCAGGCACACCAAGCTTCAAATCCCAAGGGTCATCGCTTCCCAATTTATTTTTGTCTCTACTAAGAGATGAAAAAATGTGGGGTGTCTTAGTTGGTCTCCGACCTTTCGTGCCAAAAGATAGAGGGTTTTTGGATACTACAACAGATATTTTAGTCAAGGCATTTGTTTAGGTGGTTATACATGCAGTAGATTAGCTCTGTTATGGAGGCCTTCCAGCCTACAAAAGTTAAGTTCTATAGGTTTTTACACACCATGAGTGTACTGAGGGATATCTTCTTCCCAGTATAACATAATCAACACATGTTCACTATGAGATTAATCGCAATGACATTTTTGTATACCGGTTCAGAAGGGCTTGGCTTTAGCCTGTTATCGGTTGGGTTGTTCCTTGGGGTGAGTACCTCTTTTCCCACCAAAGACTGCCCTCTAAAAGATATAACAATTTCTCTTCACCCAAGTTCCATGAAGGCGAGGGGAGAGGATACGTTGTTATATCTTTGGGATTACAAAAAAGTTCCTAATGCACCAAACACATCAAGAAAATATTGTTCACTTACCAATTAGAAAGGAAATTTGATCAAAATTGCACAAGTTGTTGTTCTTTCCCTTCTTAATTAAAACTAGGTGAAAAATTGTTGTTCATTAACCCATTAAGAAAGGAAATGTGATAAAAAAAAATGAGACAATTTGTTCTTCTTTCCCTTTCTAATTAAAATTATGTGAATATTGTAGGGTTAATTTATCCACATATTTAGCTCTCTAGATGAAAATTGTTGTTCATTTATCCCACTAATTAGGCCATGTACAATTTGTTGTTCATTTTAAAGACCAATTTATAATTCTAATTTTTTTGCATGTTTAAAACAAAAATTCTTTCATGTATCACAAGTTATACTCCTAAGTGCATATATCTTGTTTCTCTACTTACAAAACACATCAAAAAATAGCAAAGAAAACTCAGATTTGCATGTTCACGTCGAGTTCACCAAATGAAGGAGAGGAAAAAGAGGTAAAAAATTACATGCAAGGCAACCACATCCTATAAAAGCATACAAATAACAATCCTATCCTAACATTAGAGAAATTGAGAAAGAGTATTAAAAATATATGCAAATAAACATAATCTCCCTCAAATGGACTCCAATGTCCTTTCTTGCTTCTCAAAATGAGTTGATGTAGCTCCCATGATGATTTTGCGCTTATCCATGAAAGAAATTTGGAATGATAATGAGAAGATTTGAAAGATGTGGTTCAAACTTGAATGAGAGGATTGCATCCCAATTTATAGAAAATGGGAAGCAATTAGGTGAATTATAATGCATAAATTCAATGCACAATGGAGGGAAAAGAAGGTAGGAAATTGGAAGCATAATTAGGGGGAAATTGAATAAGGAGATATTGAAGATATCATGAAGCACCTTAATAGGGATGTGAACCACAATTAAGGGATATAACAAATTAGGTGGGATTAGGAGGATTTAATTCAATAAATAAATCAATATTCCTCACAAATCAAAATTAGCATTTATGAAATTATAAAATCCCATATATTAGAATTAGCCAATTAATTAATTGACTTGGGATAAGAATGAATAAATATGATTTATTCATAAATAATAGGGACAAACCTTAGGTTATTCATCCCAAGAGGATAGATTAGTGAATTATAGATCAAATTGAAGGTATTAATGTGCAATCAGATTGATTTGGATAATATTGATAGAATTAGGATAGGTTCAAGGTATTGATGAACTTTGAAAATGTGCCCTAATAATGATGTTTGAAAATGATCGAATAGCATCAATGAAATGTGATGGTGCCATAGGATTAAAATAGGAATAGGGAAACAACGATGAACTTGGACAATGTTCCTGAAATAATAATGATCAAAAATAGCATTGATGAACTTTGACAACACTATTAAACTGATAATGATAGATTGATAATGATAACACTGATGAACTTTGACAATGTTGTCAAATAGCTGATAAAAGGGATATGAAGCATTGATGAACTTGGACAATGCCCCTAGAATGATGACAAGATTGATTGGAGTTTAGAAAAGGGTTTGATCAATTTGAAAATTGAGTTAATTAGGCATCGATGATCTTGGACAATGCCCCGGAATGGTTGGGACGAGTCCAAACAATTTTGAAATGATTAGGAATAGAATAGAATAGATTTGAATTGTTTTAATATGATTCGATATGGTTTGGGATTGAATAGGATTAGTTTAGGATCGAATATGATCGGTTTAGGGTTGATCGAAAATGATTAGGAAAATGATCAATTTGACAAAGAGAGTAGAAATATTAGTAAATAGTTAAACAATGTTGGAATATCCAATCATTGATGAAAGACACAATGTTTTCATATAATAAAGATCATACGTGCAAAATAGAGGAATAATTAGGTCATAAAAAAATGTTTCAATTGTAATGCTAAAAATGTTAAAACACGTAGACTAGCAGGCTCGAACCATTTTTGGGTGTCTACGGCCCCATACCACTTTTGTCTTTCTCAGAAGAGTTATCCTTCCCAAAATCCAAATTTTTATTCTCACCTTTACCATAGGATTTTTCCTTAGGCGAAGAACTAGGAGCACAATTTCATGCCCAAAAATACGGCAAAAAACACTCATACAATTTTCTTTTTAAAAACTGTACAAACAACTATGATGACACAACTAGTACTGAATATGTTTTGGAAATGTAACAACATGGTACAAAAAATGTACCCAAAGCAAGAAATGTACACATGGCAAGGAGGGATGGCTTCATGTCCAAGGTGGATGGTGGCCAAAAGGACAACTCCCCAAAAGGTATGCATGGTAAGTTGCAATATGGGTTTCTTCACTTTTTTCTTGTTAAAATTTAAAAACTAAGGCATGTCAAATCCCACACCCATGTGGAAGGTAAAATGAGTGTGGAGCCCACAAGGTGTCCCCTCCCACATTTTAAAATTTAGAAAATATTATGATGTATTAATATTTTTATCATTATGTCTATCCCCTTTAATTTAGCACTTAGGTTTACACTAACAAAGGGTTATTAGGAGGGTTTAGGTTTCTAACCCCCATACTTAGTAAGGGAATCATAGAAGGAATATTCTCTATGGTAAAGGGAATTAAATATTTTGTCCATACATTTTCCACAGAGCATTTTGGCTCTCAAAAATCTGGAAAGTGATATTTTTTTTCATCTCCTCTAACAATGCATTTCATTCATTTATTTGTTTTTTTTTAAGTTAAATGTATGCAATATATATTCTATTGATGCATTACACTAAGAGAATTATTTATAGAGTATTGATAATAGGTAGTTGTTAATTAGTGTCAAAATTTGATTATTAAACCATTGTTAATATGTTTTCCTCCGAATATTTGAAATTACAATATTGAATTCAAGGTAAAGTGTTTGATCATATTGTGATAGAAATCTAGATTTCAAGGGAGGAGAAAGAACATATTAAATTGAAATTATGTAAGACCAATTTTTTTTAAAAAAACTAAGAAATAACTTGCAATTCATCTAAACTTGAGCACATGATTTTTTTCATTTTCACAAATGGTTCCATCTTTATTTACAACATTAAAGACAACAAAATTTAATCCATTCCATTACAAACTTCACCTTCAACATGAAGGCACAATACAAGAAAAGATACTACAATGGAGAAGTCTCTAATATCAAGGCAACAAGAACACCATCCAAGCTCCAATTCCAAATGGCTCCAACACAAGGTTCTTCCCAAAATCTGCAAAAGACAACATGAAACTAACCATGGAGAGCTCACCTCCCATCCTAGGTCTCAAGGAGATCACCCCCGAGCTAGGAGAATCGGTGACTAATGATTGACATTCATACTATTTTCACAATACAAAATACAACAAGAAAACACCCACCCAAGGCTTGCACAATATGATTCACCTTGAACCCATAACAAGGGGTGAAGGTGAATTTCCATGTAGGAGATTGCCAATGAACTACATACAAAACCATGCCTTTCCAAGGCTATAATCCACATACACTCTTCTATACATTCTCCTCCTTATCACCCCCAAATAAAGATCAATAACCTTCATTGGCATGCAAGGGCCCACACACCTTGCATCTTTTCCCTCTTCTCTCCATGAGAAGAGACTCTACACTTCCATGGAATCCAACTAACCCCTTTCCCCATACATGACCACTTCTTCCCTATCCAAGGGTGAGTAATGTCATTACACCCTTCACAAAACTCCCTCATTCAAACAAGAATAAAACCATAAACATGAAATCAAACCAAAATCCCATTCCCTTACATCACAACAACAAAAAACACATAAATCAAATATACAAGAGAATGAAATACATACTACTCTAATTGCAACAAAATAAGAAAGCTTCCATGGCAATGGTGGAGACCAACCTTCACAAGTGTTATAGCAAAATGATGTTTGAGAAGAGTCCAATCCCTTTTTTCTTCCTTCAATCCAAAACCCTAATGTCTCTAAAAGTAGAGAGTGGGTGAACACCCTCTAACTCCACAAAGGGTCTCTTAAAAGGTCTCCAAATCCTACCCACCCAACAACATTAATTTTAAAATTGACTCCTAAGTCCTTTGGCTGTCCTATGTCCCCTATCATAAATATCAGATTATAAAGGAGTGTGGGTTTGGGTAAAAGGTCAAGACTCACTCCATTTTCGCAATATGTGAGTAATGGGTTATTAAGAGGGTTACCAAGGCCACTAGTGGGTTCTAGAAGTGTTAGAAATGTTCCTAACCCATACCCCTATCACTAAGGTACTTGGATTTTCCTAAAATTGACCCTTAGAACCTCTTTTTGGCCTCTAGAAGTGACTAGAACAAAATTTATGTTTAAAAAATTTAATTAGGTTCCATTGCCAACCTTAGTATACATGTCATTAGATAAAAAAATAACAAGTATCAAGTGACACTGTAAAATAACATAACACAACATTGACATGTCACTAATTGCACAGAGAAAACACCTAATACATACATACATACATATAATTGACGGTCACAAATATAATACTTAACAACGAGGTTCAAATCTCTTTATTAGATTCAACCTTGGCTTTACAGTTTGTACATAGGGTTGGTTACTGATTCTCCGATAATTTCCATGATACTTTTCTTGCATAGTAAATTAAACATTAGTAGCACAATAAAATCACACACACACACACACACACACACACATATTAATTGACTAAACATTCTACATTTTCACTTAATAACCTTTTTCTCATTTATGTACCTGATAACTATAACGGATTGCATAACCAAAATCACATAACATATTTTTCCATTGCATTAAAATACTAAAATAATCATCATAGTGCATGTGTATACCTAAAGCATCATAAACATCATCGATCAAGTATACATAATTAATCATCACATGACATAAATAATACTACTAATGTCTAGTCCATCAGATATAATGTCCCAAATTATCGAATCAAAATGTAACAAAATAAGTGTATCAATTGAGCTATGATGGGTCGGGGTGAGGCCTCACATCCTCCCCCACTAGGCATGAGCTTCCTCTTGGAGTGTATCAAAAAGATATGGGTACTAAGATCTCATTTGTGTTGCATCCTCCCATGAAGCTGTGACCTCATCATAACAATCCCACTGGATCCTAACTTGGTCTAGCTCTCATCCTCATAATGCAAGGGTCCATCATGCTATAATATGAATGGGATCCAATGCCAGCTGCCTATCCGAATCCACCTACAAGGCATCCCAATCTATCATGTGAGTCTCATCATAAATATATCCTCAAATTATAGAAACATGGAACACATCGTGCATGTGTGACAAGCTAGGTGGCAAAGCTAAATGGTATGCAACTGGTCCTATCTGCTCCAAGATCTCAAATGGTCCAATGAACCAAGGTTCCAACTTAGATCCATTTCTAAATCAAATCAAACTCTTTTGCAGTCGCACTCTCAAGAAGAATCTATCTCTAACCTTATACTCTCTATTAACTCTCTTTGCGTCTGCATATTTCTTTTGTCTATCCTGTGCCTCTCTAAGATGTTGTCAAATCAAATCCACCTACTGATCCATCTCTCTGACTAGCTGAGGACCAATAGATACTCTATCCTCAATTATGTCCCAACTTAAGGGTGTCCTACAAGGTCTACCATACAAGGCCTGATACGGTGGCATACCTATAGATGAATGGTGTCCATTATTATAGGAAAACTTGACCAGATGTAGGTATTCCTCCCACTTGACTTGATGGTCAATCATGTACATGCGAAACATATCCTCTAATACCTGATTAACCCTCTCAATCTGACCATCTGTCTGAGGGTGATACATTGTATTAAAATTGATCCTAGTGACCAATGTTGTCTGTAACTCTCTCCAAAAGGCTGATGTGAACAATGAGTCTCTATCAAAGATGATCTTACAGGGGATGCCATGAAGTCTGAAAATATCCTGCAAAAACACTTGAGCTACGTCTCATGCCGTGAATGTAGTATGTATGGGTGAGAAGTGGAAAACCTTGGTCAATGTGTCGACTGTCACCAAGATGGTATCATGGCGGTGAGAAGAGATGGGGAGACCAACAATGAAGTCCATAGATATAGTATCCCACTTCCACTCAGCAATCTCATGTGGCTGTAGAAGCCCACCAGGGTGGTGGTGCTCTACCTTCACCCTCTGGCACTCTAGGCATCTCGCAACAATACTAGCAATCTACAGTCTCATGCCTGGCCAATGGTACAACTATCTCAAATCTGCATGTAACTTCTTAACACCGGGGTGCACTACATAAGGTGCTTTGTGTTCCTCAAGTATAATGAACTCACACAAATCCTAACTAGAAGGTACATAGATATGCCCTCTATGATGTAGTAGTCCATTGGACTCCAAGCAATACTTTGAATACTTCCCTTCTAAGGGTATCTATGAATGCACTAATTGGAAAACCTCTGCATAAAAGGAATCCTTGGGCAAATGACTTAAGATACACTCTCTCAAATCGGTACAAGTAGTCATAGATGAAAGCTCATGGCGTCTCCTACTCAAGGCATTTGCAACCACATTCTCCTTCCCTTTGATGTAATGAACATCAAAATCATACTCACAAAGGAACTCCATTCACCTTCTCTGCCTAGCATTAAGGTTCAGCTAAGTGAAAATATACTGCAAGCTCTGATGGTCAGAATGAAGCTCAAATCTATGACCTAGAAGGAAGTGTCACCACCTCACTAAAGCATGAACCACTATAGCAAGCTCTAGGTCATGAGTAGGGTAATTAAGCTCATGATTCTTCAACTTCTTAGACTCATAGGAGATAGGTCATCCATCCTGCATAAGGACTACCCCTATTCCATCCAATGATGCATCTGTGCACACTACAAAATCCACTGCTGGGTCTGGCATTGCAAGTATCGATGCACTTGTGAGGGCTCTCTTGAGCTCCTGAAAGGCTCTCTCACACTTCTTTCACCGCTCATACTACTTTTCCTTTCTCTGAAGGGAGGTGATGGGGTGTTCCAATCTAGAAAATCCTACAATAAAGCGTCTATAATATCTTTCTAACCCCATAAAACTCCTCACCTTAGTAACACTGGTGGGTGTTGGCCAATCCATAATGGCTTGGATCTTTGAGGGATCTACAGAGATCCCATTACCAGATATAACATGACCCAAGTAATGTACCTTAGGTTGGAAGAACACACACTTCAACAAGCTTCCAAACAACAAGTTCTCTCTCAACCTCTGCAAAACCTACCTCAGGTGCTCCTCATGCTCCTTCTCATTATGAGAATATATCAAAATATCATCTAGGAACACAACCACAAACTTATCCAAGAAGGTGCAAAATAATCCATTCATGAGGCTCATGAAAATTGCTGGAGCATTCATGAAGCCAAATGGTACCACGGTGAACTTGTAGTGACCATACCTTGTACGAAATGTAGTCTTATGGATATCACTCTCCATAATCCTCAACTGATGATAACCTGACTTCAGATCAATCTTTGAGAACACTCGAGCACCCTGTAACTAATCAAAGAGGTCATCAATCCTAGGAAGTGGGTATTGGTTCTTAATAGTTACTTTGTTCAACTGTCGATAATCAATTCACAACCTAAGTGATCAATCCTTCTTCTTCACAAAGATCACTGGTGCACCCTAATGTGACATGCTATGTTGAATATGCCCTTTCTCCAAGAGCTCCTCCAGCTGAATCTTGAGCTCATTAAGCTCATGGTTAGTCATCCTATATGGTGCTCTCGATACTGGTTTGGCTCCCGACACAAGGTCTATGTGAAAATCCACTCCTCTAGGTGGAGGCATACCAAGGAGATTTGAAGGAAATACATCTGCAAACTCCTGTAGGATAGGAAAATCATCGAGGGATGGCTCCCTCTCTAAATGCTCATCTCTGTCACTAATGGTGATAGCAAATAGCTGACATCCCTTTTGCATGCACCGCCTAAGCTGTATAGTGCAAATAATGTGAAGAGATACGGGTCTCTGCACTCCAGAGATCACCCTAGGAATACCTTTCTCATCCACACATTCTACCCTCTTCTGTCGACAATCCTTCTTGGCACTGTGAGCATAAAGCCAATCCATGCCAAGGACAACATCATATGAACCTAGAGGGGTAATGCATAGATTGGACATCGTGGATATGTCCCCAATCTAAATCTGACAATTTTGGACCATGGAACTAACTGACACCCTGGCTCCTGAGGCTAACTCTACCTCCCAGCTGACATCCTGTCTAGCTGCCACTAGCCTGCAACGCTCCACTACATATGGAGATATAAAGGAGTCAGTAGCTCCATAATCAAATAAAATAGCAACCATACTACCTCGTATCATACCTGCGGCCTCAATAACTATGGCTTGATGCTTAGCCTAGTGGTTATCAACCGCTATAAAAACCCTATGGGATCTACCCATGTCTCCAACTGTAGGCTCTAAAGTAGCTCCTCTATAACCACCAAGTGATTGTCCCTATGGGCACTCTCTTAGTATATGACCCATGCCACCACAAGTGTAACATGGCCCTCTGGTTTGAACCTGTACTCCATGTGATCTAGACTACTGTGGTCCTCCAGTCCTACTAGAATTACTGTAATCGCCCCTAGAGGACTATTGAGTCCTAGCCAGCTGTGCCTGAGGGGTCTGTGTCATCTAATCCTTTCTAGGACCCTAAGACTACCACTGTTTGGGCTTAGAGCCCTGATAACCCTATGAAGGCCTCTGTTTAGAATCCTACTGAGATCTATACTGCTGAGGCTGCTGACCCTTAAAGGATCCTGCTGAGTTAGTCTACTTCCCTTTCGAAGGGGGTCTTTGTTGTCCTAACTACTAGGAAGAGAGTTTTCGGTGCTGAGATTGATCCTACGACTCCTATCTAGTATGGATATCCTTGGCTACAAGTGTCATCTCAACTGTCTCTCTGAATGTGGTAGGAAAGGCTAGGCGTACTGTACCCTAAAGATACATATTGAACCCCTTAATGAAATCATGGATACATAGTTTCTCATCCTTCATGTAATCAACATATAGAAGGAGCTCAAGAAACCAACTCTCATACTGGGTCACTATGAGACCTCTCTGCTGGAGATCATGGAAATCCTCTATCTATCTCTGTCCAAAATTCTTAGAGAGGTATCTCTCTCAGAAGTAGGCCACAAAAGTCTCCCAAGTGAGTGTTTCAATACTCACTCCATGTACCTATGGACTCCTCCTGCTCCCACCAAGTGGAGGCTTTCTCCCGAAGGAGATGGACTACAAGTCATGCCTTTAGATTACTCCCATAAAGGAATAATCCAAAGCATCATCGTAAGCTTTGTAACTAGGCCTCTGCTACTAACCCATTAGTGGATCCCAAAAACAAGGGTGGCTGGAGTCGCAATAACTCTCAGATCTCATCTCCAATCTCTCTATGGGGTCTCTCTCTAGCATGTATCTCATGCTTAGGTGGTACCTCAAAATTATGAACCGACTCACCCTCATTATCACCATGACCCTCAACATGTCTGGGTGGGGGACTCCTACTCCTTTCTCTGTTAACTGATCTATCACTCTTGGGAATCTACTGCTCGGGTTGCTGATCTATGGGTGGTAGTCACTGCTGAATCACCCCAATCAGATTCTAGAGGACATCCAAAATATCCTAGTTAGGGTTCTGAGGTGGTGGAGGTGGTGGTGGTGGTGGTGGTGGTGGTGGTGGTGGTACATCACCCCGTTCTACCTCAACATGGGAAGTTGTACGACCTCTGCCCCGTTAGCCAACTCCTATGACAGCAGGCATCCTACACAATAATTTAAGTTTGAAATGATTTGAAATGTAATCATTTTAGGTTCCTAGTGTTGAAACATGGCTCTGGTACCAAAATATCATGCCCAAAACTAGGGCAAAAAATACACAGACAATTTTTTTTTAAAACCATACAAACAACTATGATGATACAACTAGTACTTAATACGTTTTGGAAATGTAACGACATGGTGAGGTTAGTTTTCAGGTTGCAAGGTCAAACTTAGGTTTATCTTGGATCACAACAAGGTGGATAAAGAGTCGATAATTCCAACTTATTATATGGATAGAGACCCTACAGTTCAGTGTTGCAGGATGACTCTGATCAGGTTGATTAAACTCTAGTTTTATGTTTACACGATTGGCTTTAAGATCGTAAACCTTTCGTTAAGTACATAAGTTAAGTTCAGTTGATCTAGCAATACTTGAATCCTTACTCCTAATTATAACATGATCTGTTTAGATCTAATACATATTACACTATCATCATTTAGTTATTTACGATATTCATCGTATCTTTAAACATGGTCCTAGGTCGCAACCTAGTTGACTAAATAACAACCCTTTTAATAACCTATCAATCTTAGTATTAACAATCAAATTAATTAACCTCATCCAATATCATTAAATTCCTAAATGAAACCCCAAATTTCATTATTCTGTCCCCATTAGATTTTCCTAACATAATTAAAATTAAAGTTTGCACAATACAAAAATCTTATCTAATTTTAATACAAAAATATGCATTTAAATTTACTACGAATTGACATAATTTTACGACTAATTGATAACTACAATAATGACATTCTAATTCACTTCTTTTATTTAGAAAGAAAATCTTAAATATCAAATACACACACATTATTTAAATAAATAATAGCTAAATTAATTACAAGAATAAAACATATCACATCTCCTATCTATACTTTAAAAAACACTTAATCCTATATGTAACATAACTCATTAATTAAAATATATATACTTAATTCTTACCCTATTAAAAAAATAGGAAAGTCATAATTTATTTATCATCATTAAATTTTAAAAAGTAATAGTTAATTTCAACTATAATTTATAAGCAAATCCTATATTAATCTAACCCTACTAATCTACCCTACTAACTCACCCTACCATACAATCACCTCAACCTCTCATCTAGCCCATGGCCCACGTACCAAATGGGAAGAGCTGAGGAGGCCGAAAAAGACAAGTGTGCAAGAAGGAATTTGAATTCCAAGGAGAGGGTAAAGGTAAAATGCAGATTTACTCAAACTTAAAGTTTGGGCCCACAAAAAAAAGGTGAATTCATAAAGTGTGCAAGGTAAGCAATGTTTTTTTCCAAAAATTTTACACCCAAAGCAAGAAAGGTATGCATGGCAGGGAGGGATGGCTTTATGTCCAAGGTGGATGGTGGCCAAAAGGACAACTCCCCCAAAAGGTATGCATGGTAAGTTGCAATATGGGTTTCTTCACTTTTTTCTTGTTAAAATTTAAAAACTAAGGCATGTCAAATCCCACACCCATGTGGAAGGTAAAATGGGTGTGGGGCCCACGAGGTGTCCCCTCCCACATTTTGAAATTTATAAAACATTATGATGTATTAATATTTTTATCATTATGTCTATCCCCTTTAATTTAGCACTTTGGTTTACACTAACAAAGGGTTATTAGGAGGGTTTAGGTTTCTAACCCCCATACTTAGTAAGGGAATCATAGAAGAAATATTCTCTATGGTAAAGGGAATTAAATCCTTTGTCCATACATTTTTCAGAGAGCATTTTGGCTCTCAAACATCTGGAAAGTGATTTTTTTTTTTCATCTCCTCTAACAATCATTCATTTATTTGTTTTTTTTAAAGTTAAATATATGCAATATATATTCTATTGATGCATTACACTAAGAAAATTATTTATAGAGTATTGATAATAGGTAGTTGTTAATTAGTGTCAAAATTTGACTATTAAACCATTGTTAATATGTTTTCCTCCAAAGATTTGAAATTCCAATATTGAATTCAAGGTAAAGTGTTTGATCATATTGTGATAGAAATCTAGATTTCAAGGGAGGAGAAAGAACATATTAAATTGAAATTATGCAAGACCAAATTTTAAAAAAAACAAGAAATAACTTCTAATTCATCTAAACTTGAGCACATGATTTTTTTCATTTTCAAAAATGGTTCCATCTTCATTTATAACATTGAAGACTACAAAATTTAATCCATTCCATTACAAACTTCACCTTCAACATGAAGGCACAATACAAGAAAAGATACTACAATGGAGAAGTGTCTAATATCAAGGCAACAAGAACACCATCCAAGCTCCAATTCCAAATAGATCCAACACAAGGTTCTTCCCAAAATCTGTAAAAGACAACATGAAACTAACCATGGAGAGCTCACCTCCCATCCTAGGTCTCAAGGAGACCACCCCCGAGCTAGGAGAATCGGTAACCAACGAGTGACATCCACACTATTTTCACAATACAAAACACAAGAAAACACCCACCCAAGGCTTGCATAATACGATTGACCTTGAATCCATAACAAGGGGTGAAGGTGGATTTCCATGTAGGAGATTGCAAATGAACTACATACAAAACCATGCATTTTCAAGGCTATAATTCACATACACTCTTCTATACATTCTCCTCCTTATCACCCCCAAATAAAGATCAATAACCTTCATTGTCATGCAAGGGCCCATACACCTTACATCTTTTCGCTCTTCTCTCCATGAGAAGAGACTCTACACTTCCATGGAATCCAACTAACCCCTTCCCCATACATGTCCACTTCTTTCCTATCCAAGGGTGAGTAATGTCATTACACCCTTCACAAAACTCCCTCATTTAAACAAGAATAAAACCATAAGCATGAAATCAAACCAAAATCCCATTCCCTTACATCACAATACAAAACACATAAATCACATATACAAGAGAATGAAATACATACTACTCTAATTGCAAAAAAACAAGAAAGCTTCCATGGAAATGGTGGAGACCAACCTTCACAAGTGTTATGGAAAAATGATGTTTGAGAAGAGCCCAATCCCTTTTTGCTTCCTTCAATCCAAAACCCTAATATCTCTAAAAGTAGAGAGTGGGTGAACACCCTCTAACTCCATAAAGGGCATTTAAAAAGGTCTCCAAATCCTACCCACCCATCAACATTAATTTTAGAATTGACTCATAAGTCCTTTGGCTATCCTATGTCCCCTATCATAAATGCTAGATTTGAAAGGAGTGTGGGTTTGGGTAAAAGGTCAAGACTCGCTCCATTTTCGCAACATGTGAGTAATGGGTTATTAATAGGGTCACTAAGGCCACTAGTGGGTTCTATAACTATTAGAAATGTTTCTAACCCATACCCCTATCACTAAGGTACTTGGATTTTCCTAAAATTTACCCTTAGGACCTCGTTTTGGCCTCTAGAAGTGACTAGAACAAAATTTAAGTTTAAACAATTTAATTAGGTTCCATTGCCAACCTTAGTAGACATGTCATCACATAAACACATAACAAGTGTCAAGTGACACTGTAAGATAACATAACACAACATTGACATGTCACTAATTGCACAGAGAAAACACCTAATACATACATACAATTTACAGTCACAAATAAAAATCACTTAACAACGAGGTTTGAATCTCTTTATTAGATTCAACCTTGGCTTTACAGTTTGTACATAGGGTTGTTACTGATTCTCTGATAATTTCCATGGTATTTTTCCTCCACACTAAATTAAACATCAGTAGCTCAATAAAATCACACACACACACACAAACACACACACACACACACACATATATCAAATTGCATAATTAATTGACTAAACATTCTACATTTTCACTTAAAAACCTTTTTCTCAATTTTGTACCTGATAACTATAACTGATTGCATAACCAAAATCACATAACATATTTTTCCATTGCATTAAAATACTGAAATAATCATCATAATGCATGTGTATACCTAAAGCATTGTAAACATCAATGATCAAGTGTACAGAAGTAATCATCACATGACATAAATAATACTACTAATGTCTAGTCCATCAGATATAATGTCCCAAAATATTGAATCACAATGTAATAAAATAAGTTTATCAGCCAAGCTATGATGGGTTGGGGTGAGGCCTCACACACAAGTCTGGATATCTTTAGGAGGCCAAGGAGTAGGGATACCCAAAAGGGTTTTATGGGTTTCATGTTGCTTCTTTCCCTTCTTGCAGTCCTCAACCAACTTCTCCTCTGCATTCTCCCAGTCCTCTATCGTATCCTCACTAGCTTTTGAGGACGATTCCTCAAGAATAAAAGATCTTCTTTTCCTTCCCGCGGCATTCTTGGTTGAAGAATCAGTGTCCTTGCGAGAGCCTTTTCCCTTTTTATCATGGCTCCTTTCAATCTCTTTAGATGAATCAATATCACAATCCACATGTGTGTCAGATTCCTCCCCATCCTCTTCATCCTCCTTGTATTCATCGTCACCAGAGTCCAAAGGCTTCAAATTTTGGGAATCGTGAATGTTGGGGGAAAATTTTTTAGAGATGAGGAGCATAAGTCCCTCATGCATAGAAGGGTTCCCCTGAGGATTATCCTAGGCATCTTTAATGATAACATTCAAGGAGTTTAGAAGTTAATATGGGAGGGAACTCTTATCACCATAAAAAAAATGATTGAGAATCACAAAATGCTACCTGTAAACCCTAGAGAATCTGCCATCTAAAGTAAAATACTACATAAAAGCAAAGAGAACTCTACACCGAACCTTTTTATGACTTTAGGGGAGTAGTAGTTTTTCCTCTTACATTTGACAAGCCTGACCTTCTCATCATCCTCCTTCAAAAATTTCTTAATCACAACATCATTGAGTTTCCTATCTATGTACAATTTTCTCCCTCCTCTGGGGAGGCCCGTAAACTCCGCAATGATCTCCTCAGTAATTTTAACATTAGTGCCTCCT
The DNA here is from genome assembly GCA_018584345.1 of Thuja plicata. Taxonomy (NCBI): domain Eukaryota; kingdom Viridiplantae; phylum Streptophyta; class Pinopsida; order Cupressales; family Cupressaceae; genus Thuja; species Thuja plicata. Next base: position 631,923 of record MU225345.1, read on the forward strand.
AGATAAATCTTCCCATTTCTCCATGTTAGTCCAAATCTTGATCTTTGTCCTTAATGTTACTTTTTCAAAGTTGCCTTGTTATTTTTGTGGATCTCAAGTTGCCTAAGCCCTCATGTTTAAAATCCCAATGAAAGGACCTCCCCTATGTTTCACCGTTTCTTGTTAAAAAGAGAAAATTCTTTTGCTAACGTGTCTTTTGAACAGGTTTGAACACATATGAATAGCCTTGAACTCAGTTCAAGAGTGTTCAAAGGTGTTCAAGCTTGTTCATATTTTTATGAAGCGGAAGTAGGTGATTAGCATTTTCACTAAAGGAGGTGTTTCATGATCACAAGCTACTAAAATTTGGTCCATCAAGGGTGGAAGTTTATTGGTTAAGTATTTGGCTCTTTGTACCAGAATGTTGGCGGGATATTAAGGAATATGCTTGAACAATGGTGAACACATATGAACATCCTTGAACTCGGTTCAAGAGTGTTCAAGAGTGTTCAAGGGTGTTCAAGGATCTTAAAAAAGTGACATGTGGCATAAGCCTAGGATAGCCGCCATCTTTTCAGATGTGGACACCACTTGGGTAAGGCTTTTAATGAAGAGATGTATTGGCGGCGGTTAAGTCATGTCTGAGTTGATGAATTAATGAGGAATTCATGCGACATAAAAGTTTGTGCAAAGTGGAAGTAAATGATTGCGTGTGGGAATGGTCACTTCTCTCTTTGAGATATTATTGTCTTAATTATGGGTAATTAATTACTCATTCGAGGTGTTTCTTTTAAAGCCCTTCTTGGTATTCATTATTTTTGAATTGTTGTTGCTGTCTGTATGTGCAAAAGTGGAGGTAAGGGGTTTTCAGAGCTCTAGTTGCAGAATTTTCCTCAAAGATCAAGGTAAGTCAGGCTATCACTCTTCCATTGTTTAAATTTAAAAGCTAGTGAATTATACAAGAGTTTTTGTAGAAATTTGTAGTCTGTTCTTGCAAGAATGAAGTCAACATTTCATTTCTTTGGGAATGTGTCTAGTTTGGTGTGCAAAAATTCTATTGTAACAGACATAGATCTAGAGGGGTATGATGTTGAAGGGATAGTTGATAGGCTTACTGCATGTGTTGAAGAAAATGTCCCTTCTATGGAAATTTTGAGTAGTGGGTTATGTATAGCCGCCTGTTTCCCTCCTGCAGTGGTATGTCCTGAGCTTGTTCATGAATGTAACAAATATTATGACCAGCGAACCGAGTCTATTCTTAAAAGAAATGGTGAAGTGTTAATGGCTGTGAACAGAGGAATTGTCGCTTTGGCTTTCCAAATCCAAGACCAAACTTTTTCAGCTTTCTCTCCTACCCAATCCCTAGTTAAGTTCAAGCCAAATGCTGATGTGAACCGTACTTCCATAGCTAAGCACTGGTTATTAAATGCCCAAAGAGGAGGTTCTCATTTACCCAAAAAGTTAAACAGAAATCATATGCACCCACATATTAGTGATATTATGGTAATGTTGCACAGAGTCAGAGGTTCACCCGAGGCTTCTTTGTTTTCAGACTGGTTATTCTGCTATGTAGAAATTGTTTTAGAGGGCAAACATAAACTGGATTGGGCCGAATTAATTGCAGAATCTATGAGAGAACAATTGAATAGTTCCAATCATACTAGTTGTAGCTTTTATATGTCTTCTTATTTGATGTATTGCCTAGCATGTAGTAGGATTTGGGATGGCATGGTCCACGAGCCTTCGATTGATGGCATGTGTGTTTTTGAATATTTCTCTATGCTTCGCAAAGATAGTGTGATTCAGAATTACAGGAGAATTCATGATACCTTTATGGGTAAGCTTTACTTTGAAATGCCTGGAGATTCGGCCAGGAGGATGAGCTCAGAAGCTCAGTAGTTTGTGACTAGGTTTGGGAGTTATTATATCCAATTCCCTAGGTTCTCTTATTTAAGAATTGGTGGTTTTGAAGATGCCCCTACCAAATTGCCTAGATATGCATTTGATTGTTTCATCTTTGCTGAAATCTATAGACAGCTCACCATTGTGCTAAAATGTTTCCTTCCTAGGGACCGAGGTGAAAAAATATTCCCATTGTAGCTAGGAAAGCTTTCATTTCTAACCATTGAAGATGCTATAAGTATCGGAAGTGACCTTGGTCATTTCAATTTTAAGTACTACACAGAGAGAACAGGCTTTGATAACAAAATTTTTGCTAGTGGCAGCCTAGGTCTATGGTCTCATATGTTTCTAGTTCCCCATTTAGAGGATTTCTGGGAGGATTATGCAAATGAATCCCAAGTCATGACTAGAAGCCATAGCAGACTCTACATTTCCCAAATTCTGTCCATGAGAATATAGTTCAGCATAGAGGGGGTAACAGATGATGGTTTCAATTTGACTGAACCTAATTTCAAAAGACTTCTAGATACTGAAGAGGTAGATATTGATTGGTTGAAAGAGGAGGAAGATGACATTAAAAGCAGAACACAGCATGTTCTCAAATTAACTGACAAATGGCTACAAGCAAAAAAAGAGTAGTCTAGTCCTAAATTGACTAGAAATAAATCTTCAATTTTATTTTCTACCCCCTTTGTTTCTAATATGCCTAAACCATCTAATAATTCAGGTTCCTCTAATAAGCAGTAGAAGAAAGATTCTAAGAAGAAGTCTATTGCAGAGCTTTCCTCTGTGGTCTCTCCTCAACGCATCACCAAGTCGCGATCCTGATCACAAAAGAAGGTGAAGATGACTCATGAGCAGACAAAGACAGTTAATCTGGAAGATGACAAGTTTGGAGACTTGAATTATCAAATTGGGGATGATGACCAAATCGGGAAAGATATTTTTGATCTTGATGATGTAACCCTGGATTTAATGGACACTCCTGTTAAAGTTGGTCCTCAACTAGCAACAACTAGTGACACGCCCAAATGGTTAACTTCCTCAGTCAATAAGAAGTGGAGTATAATTCCTGTGTCAATTCCAGTGCAGGATATTGTGATTAAATATGCTCAAAAAAACCCTAAAGCCAAGAAAGTGAAAAGCATAGCACGCATGTTTGCTAATGCTAAAACTGGGAAGTGGACAGCCGAGGTCGCTACTTACAGACCAAAAGAAGAGAAGCAAGATGTGGTGGTTGAGGATTTTGAGGTAACTAAAATTGAGTTGGGAACAATGGATAGAGCTGGGAAGAACCACCTATTCAAAGAAATAGCCCAACAAATGCTAATTACATCGGTGCAAGATAGCAAAGAGAAGAAAGAGTTGAAACAAACCATTGTTTCACTTTCTCAGTTTATTAATACATTCTGCAACTTTGATGCTACCCCGTTGTCTTAATATTCTCAAGTGTTTGATCCCAATTCTGAAGAAAGTAAGACTTTCCTAAATCAATTTCAAAGGGGGCAGACTTTGGTTTCTTTAGTTGATGAATGGATGGCTCAAGTGCTCAATAATGGTAGGCAGTACATTAAAGATTCACATTCAGTTCTTCATAACACTGAGACAGTGATAGGAGAGTTGCAGGCTCAACACCAAGTATGGGGTACAGATGAGGAAAAATGGGTATCGACAATGACCACATTTATGGAAATCAAGAGGCATGGCTTTAATAAATTCTATGTAGAAAAGTCGCTTAAAGGTGCCGAGGAGTCTCATTTCTTCATACTCAGGAAAAATATCAGTTGGCGTATTGCTCTGATAAGAAGTGCCATTATAGAGAATAAGGAATATGAAGCTAAAGCTAAGTAGGTCCAAAAAGCTTCCCTAACAGAGTTGAAAGTGATTAATTTCACTTATACATACCCCTCTGTCTTTGGTGAGCAAGAACTAAAAGGTGCTTTGGACACTTTCGACTCAGCCATTAAAACTATCAGAGAAAAGATTCATCCCAAAGCCTCTGATTTAATCTAGATAGCAAGGATTGAATCCATGCTTTATTTGTGTGTTGATCAGTTATCCAATGTTATTGAGAAGGTGAAGAAGCTGAGCTGGAACAAAGATGCCTCCATGCCCCAAATAGTGAACTCCAAAATCCCGCATCTGTCGCTCGCGAAGGAACTGGTTCAAGCTTATAAAGAATGGAAGCCAACTCAATCGGTTACAGATGAAGAAGGAAGTCCAGCGGGAAGTGATGATTGTGCCATAGATAAGGAGCCTGATTTGGCTATCTAGTTTTCCCTTTTTGCTATGTTATCATGCTAAACTTTAAGGACATGTGTCCTCTCTCTGGTGGATTAGTTACTTAACTATTTGCCTGAGAGGCCATTTTTTTAGGAGGCCTCTCGGTACTCTGTTGTTATTTATTCTGGCTGCTTAAAATTTTAAAGGGTTCAGAAAAACTTTGACAGATAGATATAGTTTTGATAATTATAGTTCAGATTGTGAATGTTGTGAACAGAATTGATTTTAGACAATTATCTGTGTAGTAATTTCTGAAATATATGACAGGAAGGTTATTGAATCTATGTTGTTTATGATCTAGAGCAAAGTGCTATGTGTCGGCATATTGTTTGGCCTATTTTATATCTTTGTCAGCTGTTGCATGATATCTAAATCTTGAATTTTATCTATTATCTATTATCTGTAGTCAAAAAGTTGTTTATGTTTTTCATGAAATGCCATTGCGGAAGTGACTGTGTTTCCTTCCTATTCATTACCCGGTTATATTTACTTCATAGTTGTTTAGAAGCATATCATCAAAGAATGATATTTCTGCCTTTATAAGCTTTTTGGTTAAAAGCTAATTGATTAAATCATTTTCTCATTTCATTGAATATCATATAAGGGAGTTGTACCTGTTATAAAATTCAGAGGGAATCGATCACAAAAGATACTTACCTAATTGTTAGAAATAGTTTGTCTTTTAAGGGTGATAGAGTAAACTTAAAAGGTTATTTGCAAAAGGACAAATTTGTTCACTAACACTCTAGTTCTTGATGAAGAAATTGGTGATAGCAGTATCACTTGTGTGAAGCTTTTCCATATACCTAGCCAAGCCTCCCTTCTTGAGTAGATTCTAGACTTTCTCCTTGCTTTTCCATTTCTCATAGGAGAAGGGCTCCATCCTCTTCCTATTTCCTCCCATCTCAAAACTCCATACACCTAAAAAATAATTAGTGATCTTTATATTAGAAGCAGAGTAAGGGCTTACTGCTAACTTCCAATTTAAGACCACAACTATAGAAAAAAACACCCAAAAAGTGTGCCTCGCCAGTAGCCCATAATTTCTTAAGGTTGAAAGTACACATGAAATAACTAATCTTTGAATTAATATTCTTTCTCATGTTAACTATCATCATTAAATTGAGTTTAAAAGGCTCCATGGGTACGATCAAATATTAACTTTGTCATTTCATGATGTTACATGAGCTCACAACAGCATTAGAAAACCCATCCACAACCATATTAACTTCCCTAAAACCATGCAAGATGTGATAATTATCAAACTCCTTAATGATATATTTATCCTTTAGGATTATATTATGAATAGTCTGGGATGGGGGACTAATGTCTTTCAAGCAATTAATAATGTTTCTCGAGTAACCCTCAATCCAAACCTTGGAGAAATTTTGTCTTTAGCCAACTTGATAGCTTGATAAGCTTCCATGGACTCCACCACATGGTTGGTTTGGATTCCAATTAGAGTGGCAATTGTGGCTAACATGTTACCTCCCTCATCTCCTATGACTAATGGGATTAATGGGAAGTGTGTATTGAGAGGGGAGATGTGAATCAGTACCTCTAAAACATTTGTATTCATTTATCAATTAACCTTTGTGTAATCAATTATTTATCCAACCATCTGATCTATACTATCTTGATGTAAGATATATCAATTTATAAAATTAACATACATGTGAAAATTCATGAAAGAAATTGACACATAACACAAGATATGATATCGCAGAAAACTCTTGTTAGGAAGTAAAAACTACGGTGGGGATGACACCCACAAAATCTTCACTATCTGCAGATTGGAAGGGGCCAGTTAAGGCTTACAATGTTCTGATGATCTACCTGGTTAAGAGTATCTGTGGAGACCTATTAAAGTCTACTTGATTAAGATCTTTAGAAATACTATTGAGTGCGTACTCGGTTAAGATATTTATAGTTGGACTGTTAAATCCACCATCCTTGAAAGGATTTTTTTACACTTTGCTTCACTTGTTAGAATGAAAGAAAATTATATTTTGACCTGGTATATGAAATCTTCTATTATTGATATAGATCTATTTAATTTTACATATAAAGATATATCACCTAATGTGATTGAGTAATAACTCTGATTCTCAGTAGCCTCTGTTCTTGGTTTTGATAACCAAATTCACCTTTTGTTGTTATGGTTCTTGAAACTTTCAATCTGATCCATATATGTGCTCATAGGCTTCATTCATCCTCTCTTCTATATTCACACATGTATAATGAATTATTTCATCATCTATTTATAATATGGATTGACTTTATTAAGTTTCAGGAAAAACAATGTTAACTCTAAGATTAGGTTTACAATAATTTACCTTGATCTCCTAGTCTATGTGTTTTAAATCAGTTAGACTGATTAAAACACTTACATTCATGTTTCTTGTCCCTGAATAAATGGTTTTAAAAAAAAATCAAGATTCTATAAATAGAACATGACTATTTTATTTGATGTGGAAGTCAGATCCACTTTTTGCGGGCTGCAACTGACTTTTGGTTTCTGACAGTCGGTTATGCTCTAAAGTCAGTTGACTGTCTTTCAGGTTCTTTGCTTGAACTATCCCCTCGGTTTGCTCTTTGACTGTTCTCTTTGTTTGCACTAATACCTTCTTGTTGGTTTCCTCTGTCAGGTTCCTCTTTATCCTTTCCACTTTGCAATTGCGGGTTACACACAAAATCGTGTCATTGATTTTCTTTGTACTTAGCTATTTTCGGTGATCTCTTGTATCTACATTTCAGTTTTCTCTTTGTCCTGTCTTTTGGTGTATGCTTACCGAAAGTGTTGTTTGTATACTAATGGAAAATTAATGTCATCAATCTTCCCCTTTTAAATTAGTATCAAAAACTGATATGTGCAAAATACTAATAAAGTGTTAAGCATGTACAACATATATAATCCTTATTCATTTCATGACTCCCCCTATGTATATGTTGGTATATCATTATATTCTCCTTTTTTGGTAGTACTGTATAGTTTCCTATCTGTACATATCATATATTTCCATCTGTACAATACATATACATATAATTTTCCCATCTGTATAGTATAGTACTACATATCATGTTCCCATCTGTATAGTATAGTACTACATATCATTTTCCCCCTTTTTTATATTAAGGGCAAAGGTCTATACCTTATAGCTAATCAAAAATGTGAGATCGTGAAGAGTTCATGTCTTCCATCATTTTCTCTCATTGTTCCTTCAAGTTCTCTAGATCCATGTGCTTGAGTGTGATCTTGGAATGCATATCATAGATGAGGTCTACTAAAGACATCTCGAGGGTTGCTATTAGTTGCCTTGTTGAACTGTTGTGTTATTGCAGTAGTGTCAGATTTGACAAAAGTTGAGCTTGGAGCTTGGTGAATTCTTCCCTAAATTGAGTCTCTTCTTCCCACAATTCCTTCCTTAAACTTTTGATCTCAATAATCTTTTCATAATGCAACTTAATTTCATTATCTCCGGTGGTTAAGTTGTTAGCACTATTAGCTAGATCAGAATCTAAATTTTCTATATTTCGCTATGCTCCTTAGTGGAATTTTCTAGTGTGCTTAATTTTTGAATCAAGGAAATAGCCTTAATGATAATTGGATCTAATTCACTAATGAATTCTGATAGCTTTACCTTGTTAACAACCACTTCTTGGTTGATGTTCTCAATAAGTTTCTACTAGTACTTTTGCTCTGCTCTCTCTTCTATTTCCTTCTCCACATCAATGTTATGTTTTGTAATTGCTTCTGTGAGAGTGTCTAGTTGATCAAGTATGGGTTTATTTTGATCAACATCAACATGGGGTACAATTTGGTGCAATATGTCCCTTTTTGTTTCCAGTACCATGGAGTCTCGATGTTATTTCCTCAGCTTCTCTTGTAATGCCTTCCTCTGGCATATTTCACCGTATTCCTTCAGTGCTTCATAGTCAAGTGTGGTTGGGTCACATTTGGGAATTTCTATGATTTCATCTAATGTGACTTCCAACTTATTCTTCTTTGATTTCTTCTTCTTCTTTGGAGTTACGCTTGAATGTAGAACCATTTCCAATTTCTCAACTTTTTTTGTTGTGCTTGATGAAGTTACTTGTGGTGCTTCTTTTTGCTACTTTGTTCTGGTGTCAACTTGTCAGTTTCCTGTAGATGTTTCCACATCAAACTTTACATTTTTGATAGCAACATTTTTGGTATCCTCAGGAGTGTCATATTTTGGTTTTTCTCCTTCATCGGTGTTCTTATGCACTTCATCTATCTTTGTCTGTGCATCCTTCTCGGTTGTGTCTCCATCTATTTGTTTGGATTCTCCTACTGTAACCTTGTCAGTTTTGGTTACAATGTGAGTATCTCCGATGTCCTTATGATCATTGGTGTTGTCTTTCTTTCCTTCTTCCCCTGCATCCTCGGGAATGCTTGAATCCTTTTGAGGTAAATTTTTTGTTTCTTGCAATATATTGATGGTGTGCATCAATATTGGCATGTTGTCTGGTATGTTCACCTGTGTAGTATCAAATGTTGTGTCCTTGGTAAAATTGACATCTTCATATTTCTTTCCTTCTTATAATGGATCATCGATTATGTCAATGATTGTGTTATCCACAATTTTGTCCTTGGTTGTGTCTGGCCATGACTCATCTGCAATATCCATATTTTTGTTGTCAGTTGTGTCTTCTTCAGCCTTGTCTAAATCAAATGATGTGTCATCTTCTGCATCTTTGATTAATATTTGTTCTTGAGTTGCCTTATTATCAAATTTCTATTGTAGATCTTTCTCGGGGATAGCTTCCTCAATAGGTCTATTGATTATTCTACTCCATTTCTTGTGGCTTTCCTGTTCAATCTCTATAATCTTCCCCTCAAGAAATTTGTAGTCTCTCAACTTGGGTGAGAACTCCTTTTTATGGTTCTCCATCATCTCATCAATTTCTTCCTTCTTGGATTTAGAAGGCATGAGAGTAACAAGTACTCTTTCCCTTATTTCCTTTTCATTCTTTAAGGAAAATGTCCATCTAGCATATAGTCTGTCCAAGAGTTCCCTTGGTACATTATTACCTTCAAACTAAATTGGTACATATTTGAACTTGTACATTTTCGTAATGATGGCATCTTCAATTTTGTTCTGATCTTCTGGATCCAGATTTAACCATCTTCTAATCTTAGAATCTATGATAGCTCCTAAATTTACAATAGATTTTCATACCTCATCAATGCTTTCTAGAACCTTGACCTTTTCTACTTCTACACCTTCATCTTTCTTGGTGTCCTCAATGTCTTCCCTTGTTCTGATGAGCTTCTTTATTCTTTTGTTTGGCCCTCTTTTTGGTGTGGCCGGTTTCCTCTTGTATGTTCTAACCTTTCCTTTCTTCAAAGGTGAAGGACTTGAATCATTTGTTGTTTGGCTTCTTTTCCTAGAAGCAGTGTGGTTCTTGGCTTCTTTGCTGGTGGAGGAGATGGTGAATTTGACTTTGTGGCTGTGGATTCATTTTTTTCTTCAGCTTCACCGATAGGTAGCTATCCTTCGGTCTATTCCTCCTTTTCAACTTCCTCTTCTTGTTTGGTTTCCTCTATTTCCAACATTATTTTCTTAAGGTTCTTGACCATTTTGTCCTTCTTTCTATCTATTTTCTTCACAACCAGGCCGAATTTGATTCTTGATTTGGCTTCCTCATAAGTTCCAAACTTAGGTTGTTTCTTATCTAATGGTTCATTTATCAATGTATCAATTTCCTTGGATGCTTGATCAATATTTATCTCATATTCTAATGGTTGAAGCCATGCTATCCTTGGTACGACAAGTTTTATATAAGTGCGGTCAGTATCAACCATGAAACATATTTCATCTTTGAACTTCTCAATAAGTTGCTCAGGGATCCTTACCCTCTTCTGCATTCATTCTTTGAATATAGTAAAGTATTCGTCCATGACTATTTCAAAATTGTCTCCCAATGAGGTTATGTATTCATTGATTTGCATGGTGACCAGTTTTTTGGTATCCCATTTGACATCTCCTATTGATGGAAATGTTTCTTGAAAGTAGAAGAAAATGCACATGATAAGTGATCCAAACTTACATGTCTTTGTTTCAGCATTTCTTATAGTCTTCAAATTCTCTTCTAACTAGTTCAATAGAAGTTTAGATAAATCCAACTGAGTTCCCTTCTTCACAATCTTGTATGTTGTGTCTACTACACCAAATGCTATGTTGTTCATTCTGTTGGCTTGAAAGAATTTGTAGCCTAGGACACATGCTCTGAATTTCATCTCAACATCGGTAATAGTTGATACCTTTAATCCTCTGTCATCCCATTTGGCTCCTGTGTTCTTTTCAATCTCAGCCTTGGGTGGGTGCTTTAGTTCTTTTACCTTTTCGGTTACAGGGTAACTAGTGACTGCATGGATAACATCTTAGGTTATCATCTTCAGTTCATCCAGCCATAGTTTGTGATTGTGCATTCATCTTAGTACTAACTAAATCCACTCTATTTTGAATGTCTTTGGGAATATTAGGGCATTAGTGATCCCTTTCACCTGTATGTGTTTGTGTTCTTCTTTTAAGGATCCATCTTCATTTCATAGCTTCTTGTAAGCTTGTTCTACCTCCAAATCACCAATTTCTGCAATGTTGCAGTGGATGAAGCTTGCACGACTTTGAGGAGAAAAAACCTAGCTAGTATTCTTGAGAATGCTCTAGTATTGTCAGGTTGTGAGGCAATCTTAGGGTAAATCTTGTAGTGTGGTTCTTCACATGTAGAATTCTTGATGAGCTTCACCTTATCCTTCTTGATATTCTTCTATTTGGTGGCTCTTGAGGTCATGGCCATTATTTCAAAGAAATTTAGGGCTTTATGAAAAATATGTAAACAGAGCTCTCAGTTGGCTTAGTAACTTACTGTTTACACCTGTAATGATCTCTAATCTATTTGGAGTGCCCTAGTCGAGTTGAAGTCTCTTTGTGATGATTTTTTTGTTTTCTTGATTTTCGCTGTCGTCGCTCTACTCTGATCATGGTGAATAATGAGACCCTTTCGTTGCCTTTTTATAGCAATTTGACCTAAATGAAAGTCATTAATGCTTACCTACTCCTCAGTGTGTGAAGACGGAGTTTTTTAGTTAAGACATTAACTTCTCCTTTCGGTGATAATGTGACATTTTAGAGTGGTTGTTTATCTCATTGCTTTTACCAACAGGTTTTAGTGTTGTGCGCAAACAACTTCTTCAACTTGCTTGATTACCAACACGTCTCAGTTTACATTAGCAACTTTGCTTTCTCATGTTAACTGACGCTTCTCGGTAAGTGTAGAAAGTTTTAGTTTTGAGCATATACCAATGGATTTTAGTATGTATGCCCGATAGAATAGTTATAATAGATTTTAACAAGTAATGTCATGATGCATCTTTACTTATGCTAATTTGACATTTTATCAACATATTATGGAACTGATGTAAAATAATAACTTGGGCTAATGTAGTTCCTGTGATGTGTTATTATGTATCCTGCAAGTATACTGCACACAAACACTCAATAACTCATTATATCCAAGGTTCGTAAGATCAATTCAATGAAAAACATAGAAAACCTTGAGAAACTAAATTATTGCTTCCTAGTCATGAAGATTCTACTCTAAATGTGAATTGCTCTCAGATTAAGTATGTTTAGATCATAGAATGACAATCATGAAATGGAAGATTCATTGTAAAATTCCTAAAATGCTCAAGAACATGTTCAATTATGCACAATTATGATCAAATTATACAAATGAACTAGATTAGCATGCT
>MU225345.1:643916-657411 GCA_018584345.1 Thuja plicata
TGAACTAGATTAGCATGCTAAAAATGATGAACTAGATAGCTAAAATCAAATTGACATTATATCTATGCTTTTAATTCTATTCTCCTATATCAAATAAGCTTAGAATGGCTTGCTTTTATAGAGAATTTTTGGAGGGAAAGACTCAAATTTTAATTTGAATTGAGTGGTTGAGATACATCCCTTGAGGAATGGTTGAGATTGAAATTGGCTTGATCCAAGTGATTACCTCCTATTGGTTAGAGGCTTTTATCTTTGAGACATGTTGAAGGAATATTAATTATTTGATTTAATTAATTCCCTTTAATTGATTTCTTTAGCCATGTATTTAATTTTTTGATTTGATTTAATTCATTCAAGGTTAATTGAAGAATTAATGGCTTTTGATAGACGTCTCTTGATGATTGATCTTGGATTATTGATTTTTGATGAATTATATACTTAAACCGATCTAGCTTAATTATATAATTGCGATTATCTTGATATTGGTAGTCTTGATTAGGACCTGGAGGACTTAATTGTAGATTAGGGATTTTGATCTTATCAAACCATTTTTAGGTGATTACATTTGCCCCTCTTTGAATCGATGTGCGATCAGCATGATGATTCAAAGAACATCTAGTTTTGATTAGCGATCGAATCGCTGAATATAAGCGATAAAAATACTCTTGATTAGAAACTGATTCAGAACTTGATTGAAAAAAATATGATTGAAGTTGTTGAAGATTCTTGATTACTGAAAGATTAGAATAGTGACTAGGAGGTCAATTTGATGTGAAGCGATAAAACTGATCACTTGTCTGATTGCTGAGGATAATAACACCTAATAAATTTGATATGAAGTGATGAAATTGATTATTGTTACAATGATGTATAAAATCTAGATCAATATTAGTTTGTTGTGATGTGATGAAACTGATACCTCTAAGACATAGTTCAGAATAATTGACTAGACAACCAGTTTGATGTGATGCGATGAAACTAATTTCTAGCAAAAATTTGGACAAATGATCAATTTGATGCGATGCATTGAAACTGATCACTGTTTGAAATTTTGATTGGTTTAGCTGTAAATACCATCAATTTGATGTGATGTGTTAAAATTGATATATCTACTGATGTTCAGAACTTGAATTTGATAAGAGCGAGTAATTTGATATGAAGTGATGAAATCACTTGTTCCCCATTTCATACTGTTGATACTGATTTGATACTTGATGAAGATTCTCCAACTGCATTGAATTTGATTCGTTTGATCACTTGCAGAGTCAAGTTAGATTTTTGAAAATGCCCCAGTTGTTTGAAAAAAAAATATTACGATCGCTTTGAGTAGATGTGATTGATGATGCCCCCTTGGAATTAAAATGGACATGAAATTGGGTTGATTTCCAGATAAAAACATTTGGATGAGAATGATAAGCTTAGAATGAAGATTTTGATTCCAATAGAAAAGATAGTGGTTAGAACCACAAAAATAATGCTTTTCATTTGGTCGAAATCAGACTCCGTAGGACGAAGTTAGAGCAAAAAAGGTGCAATAGACCAAGAATAGTGTGGTTAAAAATTTGAAATTAATTACCCCTAAAAATGAGATTAATATAGTGTAATAATTCAAAATTACTATTCATTTGAACTATTCACTGATAGAGATTTATAGAGCTCAGAGTGAAGATGCCAATTCCCATGGAGGATCACCAATTCGAGACTGTCTAGCGACATCAGAGACTAGCCCACTACCTGCCAGTGGTATGTCATCGAAATCCTGCTTTGAAAATGTGACTTTCAACATGTTCTTGCATTGTTTTTGAATATTTCATTTGAATTCCTTGAAAAATCATTTTTGGTATGTGAAATATCGTATCCGGTCTAGAATAGTAATTCCGGTATTTTATGCATCGTTTGCTATTTTCATTTCATCATTTGCCATTTTAGCATCATTTGTGGGATTTTGTTTAGTGTTTCCCATATTTTTGATAGCGTCTCTAGTACATTGTATCATTTGCGGAAAACAAAATATCACTTTTGGTAAAATGTCATTTGCAGACGATGAAATAGCATTTCCAGGACAGTGAGCCCAAAATGCCAAATTTAAGTCTTGAACAATAGAAATTTTGGATGCCTTAGTCAATCTGACCCTGTTAAAATAGTTAATTGCTGAACATATCTATTTTTCACCTCCCTGTTTGCCCCAATTCTGATTCTACAATGTTGTTATCCTTTTGTAGAGAGATCCTGGCACCTTACAGACACAAGCACCATATCCATGAGTGTTATCTTAGATCGATCGACTCTCAGTTGAGGATTGTCGAGATGTATTCTGGTGTGGACTAAGATACTTGTTAGATATTCCTGAGTATATAGTAAACCATGGTTTACTGACTTCTTTAATAGAGCGCTTGCACTCGGAACATAATACATTCCACTTTCCCACTGGTAAGATTACAGTGATGCCAGAGGATGTATGGCGTATAGTGCGCATACATGTTATGGGTGAGTTGCCATATTATGATCCGTCAGGACGAGCATGTATAGATGCTTGTATTCAAGTCTTTTAGGATCCATTAGTTGTAGAGCACCACATTACCTAGGAGAGACTAGAGAGACAGGGCCTTGCTTTGCCCAGAGTATTAGCAGGTCTTATTGGTGGATTCCTGGTTCTTGATCGGAGTGCTCATGGTTTTTCAGTTGGATGGGGCAGATGTTTAGAGGATTTGATGCAAATTCCTCGTAAACTAGCCTGGGGTACTTATCTTCTTGCTCATTTGTATCATGATTTGCACCAGGTGGTTTATCGACATTATAAATCATTTTTTGTAGGATTGATATTATTACAGATATGGGCCTGGGAGCACATCCTTGTTACATAGCCAGTAGTTACTAGAGCTTGGTCAGAGGGACTATCATATGTATATATGTATGCTGGAGATATGGTACAGCCTGGCCTGGGAAATCTTGAGTACTGGAGACGAGCTTTGGATGATATGACCATTATTATCTAGCATACTTAGATTGTGAGGAGTGGAGGAGTGACAGATAAGAGATGCCCTTTGTTTGTACTGAGAGATACCTAATTGGCTGGACTATGTATATTGTTGAGAGATTTATGATTACTCATGTATTCTGACATTTTGTCATGGTATAGCCTATGCCCAGGGTATGGCAGCATATGCGAGGACCCGAGATGAGTAGACACAGTGGGGACCCTGGTTAGTCTATGAGCATGCTTTACTGGATCATCAACGATTAGCTCTGATGATATGGACCTTAGCTCTATATATTATAGATGCGAGTATGACTCCTGATTTTTCTGCCTATTTTGCACAGCATCCATTCCCTTGATTGACCTCTCCTGATGAGGCAGTGCCAGCTATGGTAGATGAGGGTGATGACAGAGGAGATGATGATAGAGGTGGCAGGGATGTCAGAGCTCCTTCTCGTAGATGATCTAGTAGTAGTGATGATAGTGCTAGTAGAGGTCACAGTCGTCAGCAGAGATAGGTTAGGATTCAAATTGGAGGACCTATGCCACCAACAGTTACACAGGCACCTACTTCTACTCAGATACCCATTACAGGACAGGTTCCTTCATCTTCTCAGATTTCATCTTCTTTTCAGATTCATGTTACACAGGTTTCCTCAGCACCGATGTTTACTTCTACCCGAGTGACTACTTCCCAGGTGCGTACATAGGTGATAGCTTCTAGCTCAGTTAGCACAAGTATCCAGCCAGGTGTACAAGTTAGACCACAGATGAGTACTCCTCCTCCTCAGCCTAGTATAGGTCCCATAGTTCCTTCTGGTGTACAGGCACCAGGACTGAGACCTATAGGTGTACCAGTACAAGGTACAGTAGATGCAGCAGTGATTGCACGCCTCCATAGAGAGAGAGGCCAGTTATAGACACAGATAGCAGTGTTATAAGCTCAGTTAACTGATAGAGATAGAGCTTTAGATGTTGCACAAAGAGATGCTATAGTACAGCGTAGTAGAGCCTCTTATTATCAGGCTATATATTTTTTAGCGGTACCAGATCCTGCTGCTAGAGTCACTCCTTTTTCATGAGCTGCAGCACAGTCAGAGGGTGGTGGACCTAGTAGATCAGATGCTCCTCCTCATGGACCACTAGGGGATGATACAGCGAGCCAGTCTTGATTTATTATGAGCTATTGATCTACAGTTTTGATGATGATGTATTGATGTATATGTGATCTAGCACCATTTTTTCTTAGTTTTTGGATGATGTATCTCATGGACATTTATTTGATATAAGATGACAGTCTCATGTTTTGATCTCATTGTATCTTGTATCACTGACATTTTATGCTTTATGAGATGATTATGATTTATGCTATGATTAGGCTCTTTTATCTCAGTATGCTTTGGATGCAAATGTATGAATACTTATTATTTTTGTTGTTTTTGATGCACAAATATGATGTTATCCTAATACTATGGATGCATATGTATGGAGTTTAATGTTTATGCAAATGTGGATGCAAAATGATGATTTTTAGGTCAGTGATGTAAAATACTCAATCATAAGAGAAATGATATCTTTAAATGTTCAAAAAATTGTCTTTCCCTCTTTTGAATATGTGTTATAATAGCCTTTCTTAGTGTTACTTGATATAAAAGATATGAAACTCCTAGAATGAAATGCAATTCTACAATGTAAATGCAGATGCAGCTTTCATTTTCATGTCATTCATTTCATGATTTTGTTTCATCATTGAGCTTTTTGCATACCCCATTTTGACACAACCAACACTGATATACAAGTAATCATGTTAGTATGAATATCACTTTTTCAGATATAAGTACATACAATCATCACTAGTGCTCAGGTGACTATGATAATATGAATATGACTTATGTAACACTATTTGATTTTTAGTACAACCACCATGAATAATTAATTTACTCTAATGATATGAATACTAAATTGAGCTGAATTTTGATATTGCAATATGACACAAGCATCAAGATATAGCATATAATGATGTCCTGAGTATCAATTGCGTTAACAAACATATATCAAACAACAGAAAATTACCATGTGTTTTCTTCAATGTTCTAGTACAAAGACTCATGGAACATTTTTAGAAATATGATAATCAACAATTGATAAAAGATAGCAACCCAAACTAACATAAGTGTTTTCTTTAGTCTCAGAATCAGAGCCATTCATGTAGCTTTAATTTTTTCATCATAGACCTTGTCAAAAATCCATGTCAATCACAAGCAGAAATCAAAGAAAATATCATGCCCCCTGTCCTTATGTTTCTAACTCAATAGAGTATCATAAAACATTCGAGAGAAGTATAATAACCAAAAATCTGATAAAGAACAAACAGTCATGCAAATAAAAGTTTCCCAACTCTTTTAGTGTGTCTCTAGTATGAATACATCATAGAGTTACTTAGGAGTCAAAATTCATGCAAGCATAGGTAGGACAAGACTGATCATTTTTGTGCTTGTGATTCTGATTGATAGATTCGATATGATCATGTTGATAACAGGATGAGTGTTTAAGAAACATTGTTTTTGTTTGTTGATATGAGAAATGACTTGATCAGTGGTATTGAAAAATACCTATGTTTGGTTGTTTAATTGGGGTGGTGTTGAGAAACACCTTGAATTGATTGATGTGGTATTGAGAAATACTGTTGGTGAATTGCTTGCCTTAGAATAGTGTTTGAAAGGATAAGATTAGATTTCAAACCATGGTAAAGTGATAGATAAATGATAGAGTCAATCAACTTGGTATGTGTCCGGACTTGTGTTAGCTCAAAGGTCTTGAAGGTCTTGCTGAAGAGTTATCCAAGCTTTGATAGGCAGAGCAGTGAGGTGACAAAATAGCACTTGTTTACTAGGTTTTCACCATTCGTAGGCATGCTATTTTTTGCTACCAAGGCATCTATTTACTAGGTTTTCACCAAGGCACGATTTTTGTTTTTTCAATTTTTTTTTTTTTTTTTGTATTTTTCAGAATCTTTTCCACTGTACATAGCTGTGACAATAGCTTAAGAATAGAATCTCTTTAGATGAATTATGTTGATTGGACCAGGAAGTGTGTCTTCCTCTGTAGTAGCTAGGTGATTAGCTCCAGATCTGAATACTATGGTGATTATGAAAGGTCCTAACCAGTTTGGTTCAAAATTACCCTTCTTTATTCTCTGTTGTTGATTCTTGGTATTTTCATGTAGTACTAAATCACCCACTTGAAACTGACGAGGTTTGACCTTTTTATTATAACCTTTTGCCATTCTCTTTTGATATCCTTGTAAATGTTCAAAGGCATCTTGACGTTTCTTAGCTAACAGTTCTAGATGTTGTAGATGTGAGACTTTGTAGTCCTCATTTGTGATTAGTCCTTTCAAAGATACTCGTAATGATGGAATTTCTACCTCAATTAGAAGAACTGCTTTAGCACCATAAACCAAATAATAAGGAGTAGCTCATGTTGGTGTTCTGATGCTTGTTTGATAGGCCCACAAAGCTGGATTAATCTAAACATGCCAATCTTTTCCTGAATCATTGACAGTGCGAATGAGAATCTTGAGAATATTCTTGTTTCTAGCTTTTGCCTGCCCATTTCCCGAAGGATAATATTTAGAGGAGAAATGTTGAGTAATTTGGAACTTGTTGCAAAGTTCTGTCACATCCTTGTTTTTGAACTATTTTCCATTATTTGTCACAATTGATGAAGGAAGACCATACTGACAAATAATGTAGTTAAGGATAAACAGTGAGATTTGTTTTCCTGTTGCCATGATTAAGGGTATAGCCTCAACCACTTGGTAAAATATTTTGTTGCTGTGATAATGAACTTGTGACCATTGGATGATGATGGGTAAATTTGACCAATAAGATCAAAGGCCCACTGTTGAAAAGGCCAGTGTGTGATAAACGGTAACAATTCCCTTGCTGGGGCATGTATAAGATTGCCATGGATTTGACACTTTTTTCAAGTTTTTGAAAATGTGATAGCATCTTTCTCCATTGTAGGCCAATAATACCCCATACGCAAGAGTTTCTTAGCTAAGGTAAGACCATTTGAATGTGATCCACAAATACCTTCATGGACTTCATGTAAAGTGTTGTTAGATTCTTCCAGATCTAAACATCTTAATAAGGTACCATCAAAATCTCTACGAAACAAATCATCCACGATGATTACATGTTTAGAGGCTTGACGAATAAGGTTACATTTTTGGTACTTGGATATACCCTTGGGTAAAGTATTGGTTTCAAGATAGGTTCGAATAGATCCATAGCGAGGGGAATCACAACCTACAAGTTGACAAACTAGCTTTGAGTCAGGACAGTTATAGGAGGGATAAGATAACTCATCCACTAGGAATTCATAACATGTTTGATTATCAGATAACTCTATGAGAGACATAAGATTAGCCATTGCATCGACCACTTGATTGTGTAACTTGGAAATCTGTTCAAATGTTACGCCGATAAAATATTGCTTTAGATCATCCACCATCTTCTTATAAGGCACAAGCTTATCATCTTTAGTCTGATATTCATTGGTAATTTGATTTATAACCAATTGAGAGTCACCATATACATGGAGTGTTGTTATCTTCCATTTGAGTGCCATCTTTAGTCCATTTAGCAAAGCTTCATATTCTACAATGTTGTTAGTACACACAAACAAAATTTTGTATGCTTTTGGTATAATATATCCTTGAGGTGATATGAATACGACACCTGCTCCAGAGCCATGTTGTGCAAATGATCCATCAAAATAAATTTTCTAGGTATGCTCTGTAATCATGAGTATTGATTCATCAGGAAAATCAATAGTCAAAGGTATGTCTCCTAATAATGGTGCATTTGCAAGTTGATCAGTAATAACTTGCCCTTTAATAGCCTTTCATTCAACATATTCAATATCAAATTCACTTAATATCATCTTCCACTTAGCCAATCTTCCATTTAAAGTTGCTTTGTTTAAAAGATATTTTAGTGGATCAATCTTAGCCACCAATTTGATTGAGTGCGCCATCATATAGTGTCAAAATTTTTGAGATGCGAATACCATTGCTAACACTGCTTTCTCAATTGGCATGTAATTAAGTTCATAATGCACCAATGTTTTGCTGATGTAATAAATTGCACGTTCTTTTCCTGTTTCATCTTCTTGTACCAATAGTGCCCCCAATGAGGTATTGGTTGCCAAAACATATAGAAGCAAAGGTTTGCCTGCAATTGGCATCATTAGAATAGGTGGGTACACTAGATACTATTTCAATTGATTAAATTATGTTTCACATGTCGTATCCCACTTACAAGTAATACCTTTGTGCATCAATTTGGTGAACGGTTGAGCTTTATCAGCTAATTGAGCAATGAACCATCGAATTGATTGTAATTTCCCTTGCAATGATCACACCTGACTGATGTTTCTAGGTGGAGGCATCTCAATGATAGCTTTGACTTTTTCTGGATCAACTTCAATTCCTTTAGCAGAAAATATGTACCCTAACAATTTTCCTGAGGTGACCCCAAATGCACACTTTTTTGGGTTCAAGCGTAACTTGAATTGCTCCATTCTGTCTAAGATTTTTGCTAAATCTTGTAGGTGATCTTCACGATGATTAGATTTCCCTAAAGTGTCATCCACATAATCTTCCATATTTTTGTGCATCATGTCATGAAAGATTGTTTTCATTGCTCTTTGATATGTTGCTCCTGCATTTTTGAGTCCAAAAGGCATGACGTTCCAACAGAAAGTTCCCCATGGACAAGTAAAAGCTGTTTTATCTTGGTCTTCTAGAGAAATTTTTATTTGATTGTACCCAGAGAATCCATCCATTAAGGACAACATCTCATATCCAGCTGTAAGATCTACGATGACATCAATACTTGGTAATGGAAAGTCATCTTTTGGACATGCTTTATTGACCTCTCAAAAGTTAGTGCAGACTCTAATGGATTTATCATGTTTTGACACTGGCACAATATTAGATATCCATGCGGCATATGCAATAGCTCTTATAAACCCTACTTTCAACAATTTTAATAGTTCTACTTTTATCAAAAGAGCAATATGTGGATGCATCTTTCTTAACTTTTGTTTGAAAGGTTTTATTCCAATATCTATAGATAAATGGTGCATAATCAAATTAGGATCAACTCCCGACATATCAGAATAAGACCATGCAAAATTGATCTTTTTTTCTTTGAAAAACTATGTAAATGCCTCCTTTTCTTCCACAGATAGAGATTGAGCAATGTATATGATGCATGGGTTCTCCTCTATACCAATATTAATTGGTTGAGTTAGTTCAATAAGTACTGCCAACTGTTCCTGAGAGTGATCAGGAAGGATATCAAGTTTCCCATATTTTAGCACCTCAATGAAGTTTTCACTATCAGATGCATCTTTTATTCCTTCTTTTTCACTATTTGAGACTGCCACAGAATGGTTTTCACCCTCAAATTTTTTATTGATTTTTTCTTTATTTTTGTGACTGAAAAACTTGATATCCTCCCTAGCGTTAGAATTCCTAGTGGAAGAAGTTACAGGTTCGACTGCATTGAGGTAACAAGCAATCTCATAGTCATTGGAAAATATGGGTATATCCATACATTCAAACAGAGTCCAGTCAATTAAGTCAAGATGTAAAAGTTGAAGGTCATTGTTTGGGTCAATTTCACTAATGTCAAGATGTAGGATGGAATTGTATTCATTGTGTTCAAATGGATCAACAAGATCTATCATAGTATCTTCCAAAAGAATGGTTAGACTAGGAAGGTCCTGACTATTCTCACTTGAGTCATCGTCGATATTTTGTGAACCGAATTCAAATGGTCTAATAACTAAGCTTTATCCCCCTTCACGTATTTTTCTATTAATATATGCATTTACCAAGATGTATTGATACTCTATAGAATCTACCAATAATCATGTGCTGGTATCAATAATGTTAGGTTTCATGATGTCTTGTGGATCTATGTCCATGTTAGAAGAACCAGCATCATTGGAACCTTCATCCATCTCTATATCTACAATACTGCCATCAGAGAATGAGTCCCATTCACAGTCATTAGAATCTATTTCCATGGACTGAATGGTATCTAGAAAATGAGTAGGTGTGACCCTTTCCCCCCAATTGGGATGATGATTATTTTGTGTATCCATCTCCTCATTATAATGATGCTCTTGAATTATATTTTGAGTTAAAAATGAAGGAACATATCTTTCACCTTGATAATGTGGATTGTCATCATGAATATGTAATAGCCTCTCATATGAATCCTGTGTGAATTCTATTTCTTCTTCTGATTCTTCCATTTCTTCATCAAAGATTGGCCCATCCGAAATAAGAGGTATTTTTGGTTCTTCAGAGTATCCAATTCCTATTTTGTCTCTGGGATCTCTGAATTGTGTAAATATTGGTTTAATCAAACCTTCTCTATTGTTTCCTAAAGGTCCTTGTCCTTGATATCCCATCTTTTGCATGATACGTAGACCACGCCCAGATTATTGAGTGGTAATTTGAATGTGCTTGATATCCTGATGAGCATCCTCTTTGTCTTTGTATAACCAACTTAACACATCAGCATCCTCTTTTTCTTTCTCCACTGATTTGCATTTTACAAAGGTTCCATTGAATTTTTTTTTCACTTTAGGTGTTGTTGACCTTGTAGAAGATGATGGTCTCCCTTGTGATCTTGGAGATAATGGTAATGTTGTCACAGAGAGTAATTGATCAATCTTGTATTCTCCCAGTCCATTATCATGTAATTTTAGTTTCTTTTCAAATTCTTGCATCAATGTGGATATTGAACTCTCTGGGAGTTGTTCTTGAGAAGCTTCTCTATTATATGGAACCATCCGTTCATTTGATTGACGCATATTGCTACAAGATTGAAAGTAAGTTGTGTCAGTTGGGATTGTTATCTCTTCTCCATTATGTGGGAACTTCAAACATTGATGAAACATAGAGGGGACAGCTTGCATTTCATGTATCCATGGTCTTCCCAAGAGAATTTTGTAAGATAGTTTAAGATCAAGTACTTGGAACACCACATTTCTTTCCATAGGTCCCAATCTGATTGGCAGCATGACTAGACCTTTGGATGATCTTTCTTCATCGTCATATGCTTTGATAGTTATTCTCTTTTTAGGATCAATATTCTCATCTAAAAATCCCAGTTCTTTGATTAGGCCTAGGGTGAAAATGTTGAGACCCGCTCCTCCGTCTATCAACACTCATCTTACTCGATGTCTATGAATGAGTACTTCTATGTGTAGTGTCATGTTATGGGGGTGACTTAAGGCATTATCATCTTCTTCAAAAAAGGATAAATAATGAGGAGTAGTCAAGTGTCCCACCATAGTTTGAAATTTATCTATGTCCAAATTGTCAGGAACATTTGTTTCAACCAAGGATTTTTCCAAAATCTCTTTATGTGATGGAGAGATTTTAAGCAATTCAAGAATTGAGATTTGTGCAGGAGTTCTTTGTAACTGATCAACCAAGCTATAATTAGATGATAAATATGATGGGTTTTGCTTGGTTATTGTAGGTTTTGATGATATAGGAAGTTTTGAAGAATCTCCATGTAGGACTACCTTGGCTTTTCCTCATGTTACAACATTAGAAGCTTCACCCTTTTTCTTGTCTTTGATAATGATCACATTGACACTTTGATTGGCTTCTTCTAGCATGTTGATAGTTTTGTCATGAGAATATGTGTAGTTCACCTGCTTACCTTTTGCATTGGATGATTATCCTTTCTCATAATTAGGTAAAGGTGATTGAAAAATTGTATGATCTTCATTTCTCTTATGCCCATCCACTGTAATGACCTCATTGTCAATCAAGTCTCATAACAGATGTTTTAGTTTCATGAACTCATTTTCTCTATGCCCTTTGTTTCTATGGTACTCATAATAGTGTGCATCATTCCACCATTTAGGCTTAACTAGTGGTTCATATGGTCTTGATTCTAGTAATGTGATCACCTTGTGAGTGACAAGTTTTCGTAATGCAGATTCCAAAGACTCCCCAAGACATGTAAATGTTCGTTTAGGAGCATATGTAAAAGGTGGTTTTTGTTGATTTTTATTTTGAGTAACCCACACATTAGATGCAGTATTAGGATTCTTAGGAGGATTAGTAGTAGATAAATTGAATGCTGGTTGTTGTGACTTTACGTTGTGTGCATCCACTACTCCATCGTTGACAACATTCCAATTTTTGTTCCAAAACTTTGATTTATCTTGGTTGCCATTATAGTTTTGATTAAAAGATCCTTTAGTATCTTTGTAGCTTTTAATTTCACCTTTCTTTATCAAGGTATCTTCAATTTTGATTCCTATCTCAATCATTTTGTCAAATGTTGGAATGCATTGTAGTTGGATATAATGATTCAATTCAGGGACCAAGTTGTTTACAAAAATATCCATCTTTTCTGTTTCCATAATTAATCGAGGATATCATGCAAAAAGTCTTCTCCACCTTTGTAGAAAAGATATAAAAGGTTCACCAACTCACTGTTTGGCATTGCATAAGTCAATCATAGTAATGGGATGTTGAATGTTGTATTAATAGTGTTGCATAAACCTTTCTACAAGTTCTTCAAAGGTTTTTATCCCATGTGTTAATTTAGCAAACCATTCTGTTACTTGTCCACTCAAACTGCGAGGGAATAATCTCATAAGATATGTTTGTTCATGAATGAATTCCATGCTTAAGGTGTAGAAATCCCATACGTGATCTTGAGGTTCCATGCATCCTATGTATTTTTCATATTTAGGTATGTCCACATTTGGAGGAAATGTTGGCGTGTGTAAGCTTTGATCAAATGGCATAGGACAAAATGTACTCATAGAGTATTTCTTTGGTATGATTTATTTTTCTTTCTTCGTATCAAGAAGTTGAGTTTGTAAAGCTTCCACTTGTTTCACAAGGAGAGTCATAGGATTTTCTTCTTCTTGTGTTTTGAGTTGTTCCATATCAAGATCTTGAGGTAGTTTTATCCTTGTTGAAGCTAGGTGCATGAAGTATTTTTCTTTATCTGCCATTAGGATTTTGTCCATAATCTTTTGGAATCTTGCATCTTGTTGGAATTTTTGGATATAATCCTCAGTTAGGTCTTCATCATTATTGGTTTGAGTATCCCATTCATTTTCAATTCCATTCATTTTATTGTTGTTCGTGTTGTTGGTAGTGTCTAACCCACTTGCTTTAGAAGCTGAAAAAGGATTGTATTGCTATTTTTGTAGTGCTCTAATGTGTACTCTAGGAAATTTTGAAGTATCTATGTGTTGCACATGTCCACTTCTTCTTCCAACCATGTAGGATTAAATGATACTTGATTAGCAAAGAACAACAACCTATTACCTATAGTTTCAATGTTTTGATAAACTAGCTTTACAATTGGTCAAAGTTGATGAAAAATTGTTGATGTAATTGATAATGTTTGAGATCTTGATGAAGGTTAGATTGACCTTGATAGTGATCTCTAA
>MU225345.1:664416-677645 GCA_018584345.1 Thuja plicata
TTCCCACTGGGTTTTCTCCTTTGTCTCCGGTTTACAGAGATTTCCTTGTACTGGGTACCTGATCAGGCCTTGTTGCCGGGACCCTTTTTCTTGCTTTCTTAGTCTTGCTAGGTTTGCTTTCTCCCTGTGTTCAGCTTAAGGGGGGGTGTTAGAGTATTATTACTCTATTAGCTTAAGCTTCTCTTAGGTGCGTTATTAATTAATTCCTAATTAATAATGCACAACCTAGTATTTACCCTTTAGGGTTTTGTTCACCTTTATAAGGTCGAACTTTGTATTTGCTCTACATTAATTCAGTTAATATTTTTGCTCTCACCTTTTGAGTAAAAACTGAGTTTCTCTTTTTCCTCTTTCACTCCATTTCTTGTGACAGGTTTTTGCATGCAGCTGGATCTTGGCGTGAATCTGATCTTTCATCAGATTCTACAGTTGACTCTTCGTTGTCCTTCAATAAAATCATCCATTCTTTTATTGCTTTCTTCATCTTTTTTGATAATTTCATTATGCTGCTGTTGAATTCTTATTTCATGTTTCAAATTTTCATTTTCATCCCTTATTTCACTGAAAGCCTCTATTATTTCAATGAGTTCAACATTTATTATGTTTGCCTCTTGACTCATAAGAATAATCTGATTTGTAATCTCATGGTGATGCTCTGTGAGTTTCTGTATTTCAAACTCTTTCTCTTGTAGCTTTTCTGTAATCTTCCTCCTATCATCAATAGCTAGAGTTCTTTCTTGTTCAGCTTGTCTAGCATTGTTCATGACATCAATCATTCTTACCATCTGTTGACCAATTTGCAAAGATTTCACTTGTCCAACCAAATGTTGATTGATTTCAGTTAGGCTTGTGATGCTTTATTATGATGTGTCTGTTGCTTTTCTCTTAGTTGATTTTGATGATTCAAATAAATCTAGTATCTCTTCCTCATGATAATATGTCTCATTATAGAAAGATGCCATAATCTTTCTTTCATCTAATAATTGTCTCATATTGATTCTTGCTTCTTTATACTGCTCATAGAAGATCTAAATTTCTAACTTCTTATTCTCAATACTTTTGTCAAGTCTATACTTCTCCATTATGTGATCTTTTCTCTTAAGCCTTTAAGCTTTTCCAAAGAAGATATTTATCTCTCATACCAATTGTTGGGATTAATGGGAAGAGTGTACTGAGAGGGGCGGGGTGAATCAGTACCTCTACTATATTCTTTTATCAATTAACCTTTATGTAGTAAATTGTTTATTCAATCATCTGATCTATACTATCTTGATGTAAGCTATATCAATTCATAAACTTAACATACATGTGAACATTCATAGAAACATTCATGAAAGAAATTGACACATAACACAAGATATGATATCACAGAAAACTCCTATTAGAAAGTAAAAACTATGGTGGGGATGGCACCCACAAAATCTTCACTGCCTGTAGATTGGAAGGGGTTGGTTAAGGCTTACAATTTGATCACTTCTAATGATCTACCCAATTAAGAGTACCTATGGAGACCTGTTAAAGTCTACTTGGTTAAGAGCTTTAGCAACACTATTGAGTGTGCACTCAGTTAAGAGATTTATAGTTGGACTGTTAAATCCACCTTCCTTAAAAGGATTTTTCTACACTTTGCTTCACTTGTTAGAATGAAAGAAAATTATAATTTGACCTGGTATATGCAATATCATATTGCTGATACATATCCATTTAAGTTTATATAAAAAGATATATCACATAATGTGATTGAGTAATACCTCTGATTCTCGGTAGCCTTTGTTCTTGGTTCTAATAACCAAATTCACCTTTTGTTGTTCTGGTTCTTGAAACTTTCAATCTGATCCATAGATGTGCTCGTATGCTTCATTCATCCTCTCTTATATATTTACACATGTATAATGAATGATTACATCATCTATCTATAAGATGGATTGACTTCATTAAATTTCACAAAAATTAATGTTAACTCTAAGATCAGGTTTACAACATTTTACCTTGATCTCCTAGTCTATGTGTTTTAAATCAATTAGACTGATTAAAGCACTTACATTCATGTTTCTTGTCCCTAAAGAAATGGTTAAAAAAATAAATCAAGATTCTATAAATAGAACATGACTTTTTTATCTGATGTGGAAGTCAGATCCACTTTTTGCGGGCTGCAACTGACTTTCAGTTTCTGATGGTTAGTTATGCTCTGAAGTCAGTTGACTATCTTTTGGGTTCCTTTCTTGAACTCTCCTCTCGGTTTCCTCTATGACTGTTCTCTCAGTTTTCACTAAGACCTTCTTGTCAGGTTCCTCTGTCGAATTTCCTCTTTATCCTTTCTAGTTTGCAATTTTGGGTTACACACAAAATTGTGTTGTTAGTTTTCTTTATACTTAGCCATTTTCGGTGATCTCTTGTATCTGCAATTTTAGTTTGCTCTTTGTCCTATTTTTCAGTGTATGCTTACCGAAAGTGTTGTTTGTATACTAATGGAAAATTAATGTCATCAATGACTCCATCATAGCTAGCCTTCCTTGGGATTCCTTTAGAAGCCCCACCAAATTTGATCTTTACCCAGCCAGTAGGAGGGAAGCCCCACACCGCCTCTTCTCTAGTGATTTTAGGATTTAGGCTAGCCAACTTAGTTTTCACCTTCCAAGTATTGCAAATTGCCTCTTCAGAAGGAGACATCGACTAAGGATGGTCATGAGAAATATTAACATTTTTAGAGATAGCCCTAACAATTTTAAACCCCTCCACCTTAGGAGAAAGGAGGTCATGGAAAATATGATTATTTCTTTCCATCCAAATTCCCCACAGAATATGAGGGAGAATAAAATTACAAAGGATCTTGAGAGTTTTCCCTCTAAACAGACAACACCATTCCAAGAAAATCTCTTTAATAGTATTGGGAAAAGACTAGCTAATGTTGAGAGAAGATAAGATCTCTTACCAAATAGAGACAACAAAAGGACAGTGAATGAAGATGTGGTCCACTGATTCCATGTTTCTTAGACAAAGAAAACACCTATTTATACATTAAAATCCCCTACGAAAAAGATTATTAATAGTCAGGATCTTATTATGGAGGACTCACCAGAAAAAAATATTCACCTTTGGTATAAGATCTTTGAACCAGAATTGGGCCTAGCAGGGAGGAGGATATTGTTGAAGGGACAGAAAATTGACGGCTGAGGAAATAGAGAAAATGCCACAAGGATTGTTCTTCCAGATGAGATCATCAAATTTATCTTCTGAAAGAATCACATGGAGAGAATTCTAAATAGGAGTGAGTGCATGATTGATATCCCTCAAGTTGACCCAAGAACTATTGTGCCAATAGTCCATAATGATAGTACCAAAATTTTCTTTGCAAAGAGCCATGAAAGGAGAGAAAGAGTGCATCTAGTTTAAAGGAGAATTTAACAACCAATCATCCTCCCAAAATCTAATGGACCTACCATTCCTAATCTTCCAGGATAGGCCTTGAACAAAAAAATATCTAGTCTGGATGACATTATTCCAATGTGAGATCCAATGGGGGGTCATAAAACTCCTTAAAGTTATGGAGAGAGGGGGAATGGTGCAAATATTTGTTATGCTAAATCAAACTCCATTCACCATTAACCTTTAATATTATCCATATTTTTTTAGACACAAGGACATTGTTCATCATTTTAATTCTCCTTATTCCCTAGCCTCCCATCTTTCTAAGTCTGCAAAATTTGTCCCATGCCACTAAAGAAATTTTCTTCTTGTCTTCCACCCCAGACCAAAGGAAATTTCTTTGAATTCTTTCTAAAGCTTCAGTGAATCTGGAAGGGATCCTGAATAAACACATTGCATAAATAGTAATAGCTTGCAAGGAAGATTTTAAAAGCTAAAATTTACTTGTCAAAGAAAGGAGAGCTCATTTCTATCTAGTGATTTTTTTATGGAGCTTATCCACCAGAGAATTCCAAAAGGAATTATGAGGTTTAAGGCATAGAGGGAGGCCAAGATAGGAGGAAGGAAGGAGATTAATCTAGCAGCTGAGAATTCTACCAATTCTTCATTTTCTATCTTCCAGGGTGTTAATATAAAAGAGAGAACTCTTACCCCAATTGATGAGTTAACCCGAAGCCTCCCCCATATCAATTCAAAGAAGCTTTCAGCATGCTCACCTCTTTAATAGTAGACATTCCCATAAAAATTTCATCATCAACAAAATTCTCATAGTGCAAACGAGGCTAGATGAAGAAGGATTGAGACCTTTTAGTTGACCTTCATCCATCAATTTATTGATATATCTGGTGAGGCAATCAGCCATAATGACAAAGAGAATAGGTGAGAGAGGATCCCCTGTCTCAGTCCCCTGGAAGCTTTAAAGAAAGAGGAGGGAGAGTCATTAACAAGCACCAATGAAGTATCAGAAGTCACTAATTGAATAATAAGTTGAATAACTTTAGAATTGAAGCCAAAGGCAGCAAGGACTTTCTCCAAAAACATAGAGTCAACTCTATCATAGGCCTTAGAGAGATCAAGATTAATAAAGAAACCATGTTTCTTTGAGGATGAAAGGGAGTGAATATTATCATGGATAGACATAATAGAATCCAAAATTTAGTGCCCTAGAACAAAGTTGTTCTACTGAGGAGAGATAATCTTGGGAAGGAGGGAAAAGTTTTCAAGGTAAGAACTTTGGAAATAATCTTAAAGAAAGAATTGCAAAGACTAATAGGTCTGAAGGAATCAAAAGAATTAACACTCACCACCTTCAGGATAAGGAAAAGAAAAGTACCATTAATTTCCTTTAGAATATTTCTAGCTCCAAATAATTCCTTCACAGCACCCACAACATCCTTCTCCACAATATACCAGAAAGAATGGAAAAAGAATGTAGGAAAGCCACCAGGACCAAGAGATTTATTACCTTCAAAAGAGAAGACAACGTACTAAATTTATTTCACTAAGGGAATATCCAAAAGGGAATAATTATGATCCTCATTCACCATCTGGGGATACACCTCAAAATATTCTCTTGATCTTGAATCTTAAGTTTTAGGTCCGTTGTAAGGAGCTTAGATAAGAATCTCCTAGCTTCATTCCTTATATCATCCTCCTTCTCAAGCATAGATTTATTGGTGATCAGGTTAGAGATCCTGTTATTTTCCTTGTGCTTAAGAGCAATCATATGAAAGAACCTAGAGTTCTTGTCACCCGCAAAAATCTAAAGAGATCTAGATCACTACCTCTAAAATTCCTCTTCCATACTGATGACATTATGGTATCTGGCTAGAGCCTCATTTTCTTCATCAATGGAAGTATTGGAGTACCCCTCCTTTTGGATCCTATCTTGAATATCTTTAATATCCAAATGAGCATCAATTTTGATAAGGAAAATATCCCCAAAAACCTCTTTGTTCCAAGTTCTGATATTGCCTTTAATATTTCTCATTTCTTTTTCCACTCTAAACATGGCAGTATCATTAACATCTAAATTCCACCAATTAGCAATGCAAGATTCCATATTAGCTTGAAGAGTCCCCATTTTCTCAAATTTGAAGGGAAATTTGTGTTTAGCTGACAAAGGGTAAGAATTAAAGGAGATAGGAGAATGGTCAAAGCTAATTTGACACAAAGTAGAGAGATTGCAATGATACTGAGAAAACCATTCATTAGAGATAAGAGCTCTGTCCAACCTCACTTGAATCAAATCATTTCCACTCTGTCTATTTGACCAAGTGTAGGTGGATCCCTAGAGTTCCAAATCATGAAGAGAATGAGTATTGATAAAGTTCACGAGATCCATTCTGGTATACAAATGGGGAGAGATTCCCTCATATTTTTCATTTTCTCTTAGGGGGTATTAAAATCCCCCATTATAATCCAGCTGTCCAAACTAAAGTTATTTCTCACCTTAGTCAGTGTTTTCCAAAACTTATTTTTGCCCACCTTAGAGTTAGGGGCATAGATATTAGCCAAAATCTAGGAGGTGTCATCCCTAATATGATTGAGTCTTACTATGGCTAAGTTCGTCTCCTGATGGATAGGCATTCCCACAATGAAATATTGGTTCCAAAAAATAACAATACCTCTCGAGGTTCCCTCAGAGATACTACCAAAATTGCCTTCATTCTTGAAAATTTTGATACCTTCTGCTTTATCTTTACTCATATTCATTTCTTGGATGAGGATAATATCATGCTTATGGTCTCTAGAAATATTTCTTAGAACATATTTCTCATGAGAACTGTTTAGTCCTCGAATATTCCATGAGATGAATTTCATTTCTTCTTCATTGAGCAGGCTTCCTGGATGGTAAGTTGAGTTCCATCTGCAATATTCTTATTTGCTTCTTGTTCCCTAATTTTACTAGTTGATCATCTCCCTAGATTATTTAGCTAAGCACCCACATCCTCTTTAGATTTGTTTCTAGTACTTACAGAAGATAGTGGGATATTTTTGCTTGAACCTTTTTTGGTTTTCTTCCTAAGTATGACCAATAGAAAAGGGATTTCATATTCTTGAGAGATAAAAAGACACCCACATCAACTCCTTTGCCTCTATTTTGACCAGCCTATGAAGTGAGGGCTCAACATGAAGGGATGACTTGACCACATCAACATTTATTTCAAAGAAGATTCAAAAGAGGGAGAATAATTTAGAATATTACATTTTTTAGCATCTTCAAAATCTTGGACCCTGAGATTATCCTCATCTTCCTCTCCATCTAAAAAGGAAGAGTGGTCCCCCTTTAAGAGTTCCTCATTAATATATCCTTCCTCCAACCCCTAATCCATACATGTAGGAGGAGAGAAGGGACATGCCTCTTTAGGGCCAACATTGTTCAAAAGAAAAGCCTCACCATACTGATTATTTTTTCACTTGAGATTTATCGGCATTCGGAAGCTCTTCCACTCTAGTCTGCAAATCTCTTTCATTAAAAAATCCCTCAAAAGAATCGGGAATGATCTCCAAGTTTTTTATTTTGATCTCTATTTCCTTTGATATATTATTCACCTTAAGACTGTCTTGATTTTTTTATCCTTCCCCTAATTTCTTAACTTTCCAGATTCTCCTAGAAGTCGTGCCCGTGGGTTTACTCACATCTTTCATAGCTTTTTCCTTAGGAGATTTTGAGGGGAATCTTTTTGCCCAATGACCCACTTTCTTACAAAAGAAGAAAGAAAAAGGGATGCTTTAATACACTATTTCTTGATTCCATTTTCCTAGCTTTGAGAAGATATCCACTGATGTAGGCATATCCTTTCCTTGTTCCACTCCAACACAAATTCTAGCATAAGTCAAATGTCTCCTATGAGTAGTCACATGGTCAATAGAAAGGAGTTCACCAAAAGAGCTTGTTATACCAGAAAAACATCTTCTATCTAGTATTCCAGAGGAGACCAGGGAAGTAGATCCAGACCGATGCTTGAACAAAGAACAAGGATTCATTCAAATCCATATTAGGAGTCCACTTCTATAGTACTAAAGTTGATTTACCGAATAGCCAAGGACTTGCACAAAGAATATTTTTCATATCCTCATGATAGGAGAAGGAAAAATAAAGAAACCCCTTATACATAGACAAGATATCCACCTATCCCTTTAGCTTCCATTTCCTCTTGGCATAAGCTCTCATAACATCAATGTTGGGTCTAGGGCCACATAAATTATGAATCAGAGAAGATGCCATAGACGGAATCTTGTGATCAATGACCATGTCAGGGATAGAAATAGAAAACCTCCCCAATGTCAAATCCAAAATATTACAGACTTGAGGGAAAGATGACTTACTCTTAGGCCTTTTTCCAAAGAGTGAAGCCCAAGAGTTATGTTTTGTTGTCTTCGGTAGGTCCACCCTTTAGAGATCACAAGGAATGGACCCACCCCCAAGGACAATATCCTTTGAGGGGCCCTTGATCACCTCTAGAGGTTTTTCATGTCCTTCCTCAGAGTTGTGATCTCCTTTCCTTCTCCTGCATCTCCATGCGATACACCAGGAAGGGATTTCCCGCCTGCACCATTTGAAAACATTATTCCCACTCTACTCTCCATTATTTTTAGGATCTCTAACTTCTTATGTTATATTGTTGTTCTAAATGATTACATTGAGGATTAATTTTATTTAGATATATACCTTACTTAAGGGCATATGTAGAAGACTGTGACATAATTAAGATACCATTTTGTATTTTTTCCCAAAATGAACTTGCACAAAATTAAAATGCATTTTCATTCAGCACTAGTCAAATTCGGTGAGCACCAAATAGTGCTAGTGCCAAATGATATGCATTGGATCAATTCTCTTTGTCTCTCTATCTATCCCTATCTTTGTCTTCAATTCAAACTCAATCTTCTTAGATGAATATTTACATGAAATATAGCATTTAAGTATCAGTATGTCTTTCATCTTTCTTATACTTTACATTATATTTTATGTATTTATTGGAAAGATGTTTAAGAGGGTTTTTTAAGATATCTAGGATCTATAATATAGATTCTATCTTTTAGAAAATCTTATAAATATGTCCTTTGCATGTCCTTTTGTATCTTTCCTAAATTTGGTGCCTCATCCTGGGGTTGGTGCCTTAGTCTGTAAGTCTTTTTTAGGTGCAGTGTGCTCCTTGGCATGTAGCCTAGAACATTTATAATCAATGATTTATATTGTGAGTGTATTTCTCATTTTCATTTTCCACTAATTCGATTTCCACTTAAACATTGGTGCTCATGTGTTTGGGTTGTCATTTCAATCTATTTCTTTGAAGTTTAAGTTAGTTAGAGACAAACAATGAGTGTCTGTAATATAAAATTTTTAAGATTTGGTCAATACTGATTATCCCCCCCCCCGTCTTGGGTTTTTTGCGTGTTCAACAAAGTGTAGGGAAAACCTAGGAATAGGAAAATAAATAACCACTAGGAAATAAAAAGCTAAACCAACACAACCTTCTCTAATTCTTTTCATATCTCAAAAGGCTTTAATCCCTAATGCCAGATCTTTGCTAATATAAGCCTTAATGCTTGCCTTTGAAATCCCTATTAAAATAACTGGCACGGTCTTCTCTTTATAAATTATTTCCCATTATTTTACGATGTCAATCTTTTACATTTTTCAATTAGTCAACACATGACCAGTGCTAGTATTTTCGCAACAAAGATGTCAAAGACACTGCACAATTTCTCTTTCATCACATCATAATATGACAAATTTATTTTAGACTAAATTAAGGACTAAAGGCCAAAAATATATGCCTACTTCTTCTACATGTATGCCTCTATATGAGAAAAAGGTGGATCTTAACGAACTCCCACCTATTTTTTTATGAGATCCTCAGCTTGCTGTCAATGTATCCATACTTGAACATGCATTTTTGTAGCTTATTTAGGCATTGAATCTGGAAACAACCATGACCATATCTATGATTCATGATTCTCCTTGTTGAGCTAAAGACAAAGTCATAAAATCCAACAAACTCTCGTAGGAAACTCTTGATTAAGATTATTTTTTTATTAAACTTATTAATACTCCTGGATACCCAAAATGACTAAAATGATTGACCTCTCCTTTTAAAACTAAAATCTTCATTAATTTAGTTTCTCCATTTTCATATGCAACAATGTTCTGACCAAATAAAGAGGATTCTAAGACTCAACATAAGCTAGGATCATTCAACATGAATTTTAAAATAGTGATATATAACACTACACATCATGAAAACCAGTTCTCACATTTTTTAAACATTTAAACTACTTTTAAAGATCCTAAGTCAAGTTGATCAACATGATAAATAAAATAACAATACCCATAAAAATAATTATTCCTAAATATCCATGGTTACCTTAATCCTTTTTATATCACAGGTTATTTTCATGGGTCTAGTGTTGACCATGTAGTCATAGACTTGACCCTTGAAATTTCAAAATTTAAATGTTAGTAAACTACAACACATTATTTTTGTAGAAGTCAACTACAATATAATTATGGAAATGATATCTCCTTCCCTTGTAATCAACAGCCATGGTGGTGATATATTTTCCCTTCTCATCATTATTGCTAATTTAATTTCTCACTCTTTGTGGTTGTTGAAGAGGAACATTATTTTCTTTAATCTTACTCGACTCTTCATTTGTCTTTTGTTACATTTGGTTTTCTCTGAGATTATGTCATAGAAGGAGACCTCAATCACTTTGATCTAGTGAATTATGAGCATTGGAGGAGAGATGAGGAAGTCTAGAGGAAGCTCACAAAGGGAGGCCTTTTTCCTTTCCTAGAGAAGTTGCATGGTTATGATAGAAAGGTCACCCAACTCTTTGTTGATGACTAGGAAAATGGGGCCATCACTTTACAAGGCAAGAAGTGTTTTATAGATGAGATTGTAGTGGCTAAAGTGATGGGTATATCTACGAAAGGCTTGAAGTTTTTCAATGACAAGAAAATTTTTGTCCAGGCTGTATAAAATTTCCCTAAAGCTGAGGAGGAAAGGGAAGCCCTTATGAAAGGTAACAATTCTTACTTTGACCCTAAGCAGTTAAAGCCTTTATGGATGAGGATGACCCAAGTGATTATGGAACTTGTCACGATGGATGGGAGATTTACTAGGATTCATAACTATTTATTTGTGTTGCTTCAAACCATTTTAGGTATAAGACTTTGATTTTGTTTCCTTATTTTCTATATTCCTCTCTTAATGCAAATATTTATAACCACAAGAAGAACCTTAGAAAAGTTGTTGTTCATCAGGGGTTAATTCTGGTCTTATATGGATATTTGAGGGCTAAGGCCTCTGAAACTCTAAGTCTTTGGCTTGTTAATTCGGTCAAAGAGGATAATCCCAATACTGGTGGGTTTGAGAAGGAAGTTGAGTCTGATTATGAGGAAGAAATTGATACCCCAAAGACCAAGAAGCCTTAATTATCGGCCAGTAAGAAGTTGATGCCTAAAAATCTGGTATATCAAGGTGATGAGGGAGATCATACTAAGGACAGTGATGAAGGGCTTTCCCCTCCCAAGTTGAAACCCTTGGCCAAGACCAAGCCAAAGACCAAAAAGATGAGGTTTCATGGTGATGAGGGTGACCATAATGATGATAGTGAAGATGTGCTCTCTCATCCTGTCCATTGCCAGGATAAGGGGGGCCTTACTATTGGCCCTCCCATTATTGTGTCATCAATTGATGGTAGATTGGCTAGTAATGATACTGGGGGGACCAGTCCCAGTTGGTTGATTATTAAGAAGAAAAGTGGTGTTTGTTAGAAACACTGAGAGGGGGGTGAATTAGTGTTTATCTATTTATTACTTTTTAGCAACTTAAACATACATTCAATGAAGCTTAACTTAAGAACTCATAACACATGATATGATTACGGGGAAACCTTGATCAGAGGAAAACCCCGGTGGGAATTAGTACCCACAAATATTGAACTAGTCTAATGAACCTGTTAAAGTTCCTTTGCCTTGCTAGAAGCAGTCTTTACAATGCAAGTACAATGACCTAGTTAAAGGTCTGAACCTATTAGGAGTCTTTTACAAAACCCTATTAAAGGTATATGGCTCATTGCCCAATAAGATGAAGGCTACAACCTTTTGATAGTTGATATACACTATATCAAAAGTGAACTGCTGCGATGACACTGTTGTCTGATTAGTTTCATGTATGCGCCAATGCTATTACTCTCTTAAAGAGATTTATCTCATACTGACTTCATCATATTGCTCTTCTTTATCTTTCTCTTACATATTAATTGACACTTGTAACATAACTTTACATTACATACTTATATGTTCATACCTGATTAGACGTGACCCAAAATAAGACTTATGGTCGGCCCTAAAACATAATACACAATGATTCTGAGCAAGTCAGATTAAGCATGTTTACAAAAATACTAATTAAATCATTACAAACATATAATCAAAGGCGCTTTGCCATTGCATAACAAAATAATTCACGCTGATCAAAACACTAGTCGGCTTTCATGCTTTGTCTTCTGGACTGCTGGTGTACTGATCTATCTATAACTTCTCTGTACTATCATGCCATACCATGCATGTCTGGACTTAGTATTTAGACATCACATAGAACATATATCTAAATGTGCATACTCTGATTCGATCTCTTGGACATGCGCTGATGTGTTGATCACTGTATATCTTTGTCTGCCCTGTTTCCATACTTAGTCATTTTATCTTCTAAGTTATCTTTGATAGAAACTTGATATGACTTTGTTGCCACGATGACAACACAAAAATATTCATATGTCCTCTAGGATTCAACTTGCCAACAATCTCCCCCTTTGTCATTTATGGCAACAAAGGAATGTGGCCAATTTTCCCAAAATGACCTAACACAAAAAAGTAACTATATATCATAACATCTTTTACATATATACATATACTGCTCCCCATATATACACATTCTATATTGCTCCCCCTTTGACATTAATGACAAAGGTGTACAAAAACTTGTAAGTTCCAAGATACTTATTCCATGTAGACTTCAGGGTACATAATATGAAGAGATTGGATCTCTTTCTGCCAGAATACTTTCATTGCATCAACTATCTGTAGATGCACGCATAAGGCATATGTTAGCTTCTCCATATTTATCAGATCCATGCAAGGACCTTGATCATATGTCACAATGGTGGCATCAATCTGTTTGATGTTCTCATTTAGGACTACTAGAGAGGGCGCAAGTGCATTTCTCAACTGAGTTTGTTTGACTCTTATCTTGCTGATCTCCAACTTAGCCTTTTCAATTTTGTCTAACTGACCTTGATAGACATTGTTACATATGTTCATATCTTGGGTAGATATCTCAACTGATTTTCTGATAGTGTCCACCATGATCTCTGCCTCTTCTATCTTCTTGATATGTTCAGAGGTGAACTTCACTCTGTCCATGCAGTTTGCTATGACTTTCTTTCCCTTAGCTGCCAATTCTTTCAATATGGATTGCCCAATCTTTAAATATTTTAGGTCTAAGGTAAAATTCTTTACCAATTCATTCAGTCTCTCCTTTTTATATTCATCTTTTGCAATTCTAGTAGCTAAGTCTACTAAGCTTGTGAAATGTGATTTTAAGTTTGTTAGAATGTTGTCCACATCTTCAACTGATTGAACTTTGGCTACTTTCTTGTCTGCAGGCACTAAGTCATTCAACATGTTTACTGATTCCAAAAAGTGAGGGTTCCTCATCACTTGTTTCTCTTTTTCTTTTTCCATAGCAAGAACGCTGATCTTGATCAGGTCTTCTTCTCCC
This sequence comes from Thuja plicata, assembly GCA_018584345.1. Lineage (NCBI taxonomy): Eukaryota > Viridiplantae > Streptophyta > Pinopsida > Cupressales > Cupressaceae > Thuja > Thuja plicata. Next base: position 677,640 of record MU225345.1, read on the forward strand.
CATGCA
>MU225345.1:725241-746168 GCA_018584345.1 Thuja plicata
ATCCAAATTGATTAACCCAAAAGAAGGATTAATGCACAAATGAATCATCCATTCGGAAATGAGAGCAAAGAGGAAAGATCTTAAATTCCCATTTTAGAAAGGAATGTATATGATAGTTCTAGGAATTGAAATAGATGAGATGAAGTACCAACCTTAAAATAGTGCAGATCAAAGAATGGTGTTTTTTGAGGTTTGTAGGATATTTCTGGAAAAACTGAAGTATGATCCAGAACCGAAACGCAAAGACAAACAAAATCCAGAAATCATTTTCCATTGTGATGTCATCTTATGAAAAAGGTTGACCTTGACCCACAAATGTCAACCCTGACCCAATAATGTCGACCCTGACCTGCACAGATTCGAAAGTGACTCTGTTTGTAGATCCCGAAAGTTTGCCAAAAAGGGTATCCAGATCTAGGTTCAAATCCGCAGTCCCAAACCTGTACCTACAAAAAAAAGAGGTTTGTTTGTTGGGGGGGAGGGGTTTGCCTTGGTAAAACCCTAGTTTTGGAATTAACCTTAAATATATGTAATCGAAATTGCAGAAATAGACAAAGTAAATGCATAAATTCACCTTGCTTGTAAAAGTCTTTGTGGAGGATTCAAATCCTTGAATCCACAAGTATGAATGCACCAATGGATCTAGAATGTAGGATGTCTTCAATAAATTGCTTGTAGATCTCCAACACCAAGTCTTGAATGGGTTCTTGGATTTGGAATAGGCTTGGAAGAAGGTGGATGGAGAAATCACCAAAAAGGGCACTATGTAGCTTGAATCCTTCAATGGCCTCCAATGGATCTCCTTCATGAAAATGGATGCTAGAATGCTTGAGGATGGATGAATGCTTGCTTGAATTCTTGCTTGAATGCTTGCTTGAACTTCACTTGATAATTCTTGATCTCAATTAGGAATGCTTGATGCTTGATGCTTGATTGGAAGAATTAGAGAAAATGAGAGAGAAAGCTTCTCTTTTATATGGAATTAGGGCACAATATTCCAAGGAGTCCTACATAGGAGGATTAAATTCCCATTAAAGCCTTTACCCCTAAGAGAGGATTTATATTAAATATAATTTAGGAATCAGTGCTTCGAAACCCGAAATAGATGACCTGGAAGTGGGAAACAACTTTTGCAAATACCGACATCTGGAAACTGCAAGACCCCAGGATCTAAACCCTGTCGACCTCGACCTAGGTTAGGGTCAAGGTTGACATAGACCTAAAAGGTTGACCCTGACCCTGAAGCCCAAAATCGCTAGTCTGCAGTCTAGAATGCAGAAATTAGGCTAAACAAGAGTGGAAAGAGGGACAGAACAGGGGGAAAGCCAGGTCTAGATCAGGAACCCATTCAAGGTGCTTGATATGACCCCAAACCACTTACTTGAAAGGCTAAACACGTCTACAATGGAAGTGCTTCCATTTTTTGACTATACACAAACAATAGTGCTTACCCTAGTTTTCATCACACCATTTCTATATTCGAGGATAGGATGGCTAACCACCTCACCATTTCATGAAAATAAATATTTATTTATACTAATTAATTGAATCTCTGGGTATGTGCAGGATCATGGTATACCAAGCTATGGCCTTAAGTGGCAATGAAAAATTAGAAAATTAGGGTTAGTCAACTTGACGTAAAAAGTTGAACATCTTATCAACCTTATGTGAAAAAGTTGTAAGAACATAATCTATAAGAAATTGAATGTAGTTTCTAAACTAATAGCACTTTTCTAAAAAAAATTAATCTAATTGTTCAATATTTTAGATTTCAATGCAGTAGCATGAAAATTTTAGGAAAAAGATAAAAAGTACGTGTATGTCTGACCACCTTAATCACAATCAAATGATGATATATTTTCACAAGATTCTAAATATAAGTTGGTGCAGGGGCACTTCCTCCTTCAAATTTCATATTATTTAAGCTATGTCAAGAAATGGGTCATTTGTTAAGTCATTTTAAAAGTTCATGGGATCATGTTTAGAAAGGATAAATTTGTTAATCTGCATTGTAATGTATTTGACAAAGACACTTTATGACATTTATAACCAAAATTTTGGAATGAAAAATAGGGACACAGGTAGATGAATGGTTTGTAACAATCAAGCATTGTCTTTAAATAGACATTATTATAATTGAACAAAAGAGAATAGAGAGGAGAGGTTATGGTAGATAGTGAGAAAAAGATTAGAAAAGAGCCAAACGGCTCTCTGGTGGCAGCCAAAGAGCCATGCTTTGTAATTGCAATCTTTGATTTAATGGAGTTTGTTGTTAAAGAAGTTGGTTTTGAATCCTGTTCTATATTGTCACTGTTCGTTCCTGTCAATTTTAAATCAATATAAGTCCCATCTATATTTTTATCCATTCGATTCATGTTTTTACTCAGTTTTAGATCTTATGAATGGAGGTGAATTCGATCATGGTGCTTCAGATTTCATGGAGTCATTTTAATGATAATGTATTCTGCAGATCAATTTTGGTTGAAAGAGTTTGAATAGTTTATTGAATCAGGTCTTTGAAAGTTGATCTTGAATAAGTCCAGTCTTGATTTGTATATTGGGTTTCTCTTGAATTATTCATAAATGATACTTAAAGATGCTGTCTTGGGTTAAAACAGTCCCGATTTAGATCAAATGGTGGTCATTTTGGTTGTATGTCTTAGTGGGAGAGAATTGGTTTGAAAACAAATTGTTAATTTTGGAATGGTTTTGGTGTGTAACGGGTTTCCAAGAACTCTTACACAAGTCTTAGATTAGTTTTGAATCATGCAATATTATCGGGGAGGTGATTACATCTATTTAAGTTGTGTGGAGCTGAGAGACCATGCTGTGACAGTAACCTTGGAATAGATGTTTGATTATTGTTTTGAAGCGGCCATAGGATATTGAAGACCATTATGGTTCAAGCACGACATTTGTAAATGAAGAAAAGGTGGCAGACATTACCATATTCAAACTCAAAATTGACCCACATGTTGATATGTAGTCTTAGTCTACGAATGATTTTCAAACATGCAATATATGCGAAGGAATCAATGGTCGATGGTTGGTGAGTTCTTGTTCAGTGATTTTATGGAAGTTAATATAAAGTTGATGCATTATTATTTGACTATCAAATGGATCACGAGTCTCTAAATCAATGTCTATGAAGAAGGAAAGTATTAACATTCAAATTTAAAGGAATACCATCGATTCCCTCTACATGAGATTGGTATCAGAGCTCAGAAGATTCTGAGTGTGTAGTAGAAATCTACACCACGAAGTGGTTGTGATTATTTCATATTCTTGTTATGAAGTATTGGTTCCAGATTTGGTGCCAGTTCACTCAGATGCAAATGGGTGGATAGGAAGGTCTACCAAAGGCCATAGGATATGGTCTTGTGTGTCATCGATAGACTGGAGAGAGAGGCATGAAGGAATCCTAGGTGAGCGATAGAGGTTGTGATCCAGCATGGATGAGTGGACCGTGGAAGGGAAAAGCACCATTGGAGGCAGTAGTATAAAATGATTTGATAGGATTCACAGTTGGAGGAAAGAATGGAAGCAGAGGAGGCATCAATCTAGTGATCTAGTGAAGAAAAAGAGGCACAAATTTTTGTAGTCTCACCAAAGAATTTCCATGGGACATGGAAAAATTTAAAGCTCGGGAGTATGGTGTAGGGGCACCTCCTCCTTCGAATTTCATATTATTTAAGTTATGTCAAGAAATGGGTCATTTGTTAAGTCATTTTAAAAGTTAATAGGATTATGTCTAGAAAGGTTAAATTTGTTAATCTGCATTGTAATGTATTTGACAAAGACACTTTATGACATTTGTAACCAAAATTCTAGAAGGAATACAAAGGGATATAGGTAGATGAATGGTTTGTAACCGTCAAACATTGTCTTTAAATAGACATTATTGTAATAGAACATTAGAGAATAGAGAGGAGAGGTTGTGGTAGATAGTGAGAAAAAGATTAGAAAAGATCCAAATGGCTCTCTAGCTACCGCCAGAGAGCCATGCTTTGTAATTGCAATCTTTGATTTAATGGAGTTTGTTGTTAAAGAAGTTGGTTTTGAATCATGTTCTCTATTGTCACTGTTCATTCCTGTCCATGTTAAATCAGTATAAGTCCCATCTATATTTGTATCCATTCGATTCATGTTTGTACTCAGTTTTGGATCTTATGAATGAAGGTGAATTAGATTATGGTGCTTCAAATTTTGTGGAGTCATTTTAATGATAATATATTTTGCAGATCAGTTTTGGTTGAAAGAGTTTGAATATTTTATTGAATCGGGTCTTTGACAATCGATCTTGAATAAGTCCAATTTTGATTTGTATATCGGGTTTCTCTGAATTATTCATAAATGATACTTAAATATGCTGTTTTGGGTTGCAACAATCCTGATTTGGATCAAATGGTGGTCATTTTGGTTGTATGTCTTAGTGGGCGAGCATTGGTTTGAAAATGAATTGTTAATTTTGGAATGGTTTTCATCTGTAATGGGTTTTCAAGAATCGTTACACAAGGCTTAGATTAGTTTTGAATCATGCAATATTATCAGGGAGTTGATTACATCTATTTAAGCCATGTGGAGCTGAGAGACCATGCTATGAAAGTCACCTTGGAATAGCCGTTTGATTATCATTTTGAAGCGGCCATAGGATATTAAAGACCATTATGGTTCGAGCATGATATTTGTAAATGGAGAAAAGGTGGCGGACATTACCATATTCAAACTCAAAATTGACCTAGATGTTGATATGTAGTCTTAGTCCATGAATGATTTGCAAACATGCAATATATGCGAAGGACTCAGTGATCGATGGTTGGTGAGTTCTTGTTCATTGATTTTATGGAAGGTAATATAAAGTTGATGCATTATTATTTGACTATCGAATGGATCATGAGTCTCTAAATCAATGTCTATGAAGAAGGAAAGTATTAAAATGCAGATTTGAAGGAATACCATCAATGCCCTCTACATCATATTGGTATCAGAGCTCAGAAGATTCTGAGTGTGTAGTAGAAATATACACTAGGCAGTAGTTGTGATTATTTTAGATACTTGTTATGAAGTTTTGGTTGCAGATTTGGCGCCGGTTCACTTAGCTGCAAATGGGTGGATAGGAAGGTCTACCAAAGGACATAGGATATGGTCTTGTGTGTCACCAATAGAATAGGGAGAGAGACATGAAGGACTCCTAGGTGAGGGACAAAGATTGTGATGCAGCATGGATGAGTGGACTGTGGAAGGGAAAAGCACCATTTGAGGTAGCAATATAAACTGATTTGATAGGAGTCACAGTCAGAGGAAAGAATGGAAGCAGAGGAGGCATCGATCTAGTGATCCAGTGAAGACAAAGAGGCACAAATGTTTGTAGTCTCACCAAAGAATTTCCATGGGACATGGAAAAATATAAATCTTGGGAGTATGGTGTAGGGGCACATCCTCCTTCAAATTTAATAATATTTAAGTTATGTCAAGAAATGGGTCATTTGTTAAGTCATTTCAAAAGTTCATGGGATCATGTCTAGAAAGGATAAATTTGTTAATCTTCATTGTAATGTATTTGACAAAGAAACTTTATGACATTTGTAACCAAAATTATGGAAGGAATACAAAGGGACACAGGTAGATGAATGGTTTGTAACCGTCAAGAATTGTATTTAAATAGACATTATTGTAATCAAACAACATAGAATAGAGAGGAGAGGTTACGGTAGATAGTGAGAAAAAAGATTAGAAAAGAGCCAAACGACTCTCTGGATGCTGCCAGAGAGTCATGCTTTATAATTGAAATCTTTGATTTAATGGAGTTTTTTGTTAAATAAGTTGGTTTTGAATCGTGTTCTCTATTGTCACTATTCGTTCTTGTCCATGTTAAATTAGTATAAGTCCCATCTATATTTGTATCCATTTGATTCATGTTTGTACTCAATTTTGGATCTTATGAATGGAGGTGAAGTTGATTATGGTGCTTCATATTTCACGGAGTCATTTTAATGATAATGTATTATGCAGATCGGTTTTGGTTGAAAGAGTTTGAATAGTTTATTGAATCAGGTCTTTGACAGTCGATCTTGAATAAGTCCAGTTTTGATTTGTATATCGGGTTTCTCTGAATTATTCATAAATTATACTTAAATACTTTATCATCTTAAAATGGAAGCACTTCCATGTTAATAATGTTTAGCCCACATTAGGGGTTTTTTTTTACCATCATCATATTGTCCTCTCATTTTTGCACCCTCTCCTGCTTTTGTGCCTATTTAGGACCCTGATTGGGCCTCTCCAGACACTATTTATCCCACCTAGCACATTTTCTAGGGGTTATGACTCCCTGGGTCAAGGTTGACCTTGACCTTGACCTAGGTCAAAGTAGACTTGACCTTGACCTAGGGTATCTGGATCTGCACTCCAATTTATTGTTCCAAACCTATCCCTGCAAGAAAAATGGTTTGTTTGTTAGGGGGAGGGGTTTACCTTAGTCAAACCCCGATTTAGGAACTAACATTGAAATCAATAATTGAAATAGAGAATGTTAGCAAGTAGTAGAAGTACATCTAACAATGAAGCTATGATAATAGATATGCAATTATAATTCGAATGTAAACAAGTATGTAAATATGAAAGCTTGGACTCAATATTAGAAACCATAAACCTCCATGATTGTATGCTTGGAATCCACCTTAAAAGAAGAATGAATGAATCTTGAGGATGCAAAAAGGATCTTGAAGGAAGATCACACCACTATGATGGATAGATCTAGGGTTTTAATGATGAATCTTGAATGCTTGAACCAAATCCCTTCAAAGGCTTGAATACTTGAATCCTTGATCTTTAATGGAGAAATTGAAAGATTGAGAGGAAGACTTGAAAACCTTGATGCTAAAAATTACACGCAATCAAAATCCAGAAATCAAACTGAAAAATTCTTATGGATTGTGGAAATCTAATCGATTTAATTTGAAATCTTGAGAACATTTAGAATTCGTGCTTAGTTGACGATTGTTAGCTTGTAGTTATGCTTAGAGAAAATGAGAGGAGAAAACTTCCTTATATACAAATCTAGGGCACAATCTTCTAGAGAGGCCTATATAGGAGAATTAAATTCCAATTAGACCTATACCCCTATAAGAGGATCTATATTAAATATAATTTCAAGAGTCATTACTTCGGAACCCAAAATAGCTAACTCGAAAGTGGGAAATGAACTTTTGAATGACCCTCGACAGCCGACAAACTTTCCAATTGGAAAGGGTGACCTGGGTCAAAATTGAGGTTGACCTTGACCTTGACCTAGGTCAAAATTGAGGTTGTGATTCCCTGGGTCAAGGTCGACCTTGACCTTGACTCAGGTCAAAGTTGACCTCGATCTTGACCTAGGTCAAGGTCGACCTCAATTTTGACCTAGGTCCCCTTTTCCAATTGGAAAGTTTGTCGCCTATCGGGGGTCATTCAAAATATCATTTCTCACTTTCGGGTCGACTGTTTCAGGTTCTGAAGTAACGAATCTTGAAATTCTATTTAATATAGGTCCTCTTATAGGGGTATAGGTCTAATTTGAATTTAATTCTCCTATGTAGGCCTATCTATGATATTGTGCCCTATATTTGTATATAAGGAAGTTTTCTCCTCTCATTTTCTCCAAGCATAATCACAAGCGAACAACCATCAACTAAGAAATAATTCTACATGTTCTCAAGCTTTCAAAGTTCAATCAAGGTTTTCAATTCTTCCTCTCAATCATTCAAGTTCTCCATTGAAGATCAAGGATTCAAGTATTCAAGCCTTTGAAGGGATTTGGTTCAAGCATTCAAGATTCATCATTCAAACCCTAGATCTATCCATCATAGTGGTGTGACCTTCCTTCAAGATCCTTTGTGCATCCTCAAGATTTATTCATTCTTATTTCAAGGTGGATTCCAAGCATACAATCATGGAGCTTTATGGTTTCTAATATGGAGTCCAAGCTTTCATATTTACATACTTGTTTACATTCTAAGTATAATTGCATATCTATTGTCATAGCTTCATTGTTAGATCTACTTCTACTACTTGCTAGCATTCTTTATTTCAATTATTGGTTTCAAGGTTAGTTCCTAAATCAGGGTTTGACTAAGGAAAAACCCTCTCCCCCAAAAAACAAATCATTTTTTTGTAGGGACAGGTTCAGAACAACGAATTGGAGTGCAGATTCGGATACCCTTTTTGACAAACTATCAGGATCCAGAAACAAATTTTTGGTCAGACTGTGCAGGTTAGAATTAGACTTTCTGGGTCAGAATCAGACATTTTGGGTCATAGGTGACATTCATTTTTGGGTCAAAATCAGACCTAATCCAGATTCAGAAAAGATTTCTAGGTTTTCTTTGTCTCTGTATTTCTGTTCTAGATCCGGTTGTAGAATTCTCAGAAACTTAGTACAGACACCCAAAAATAATATTCTTCAGATCTGTTGCATTTTGAGGTTAGTACATGTCTTCAATTCATTTCAATTAAAGTTTTAATCTTCCTAAATCTATTACACACTCTCTTCTATAAAATGGAATTTAGGGTTCTTCTCTCTATCCCTATCCTTATTAGATTGATTCATTTATGCATTGATCCTTTCTTTGGGGTTAATCAATTTGGATCTTCCCTTTATGAAATTTGGGGTTAAGAGGACAATCTTACCTTCTCCACTATCTCAAAAATCTAATAATAACAATATATTCAATTACTACCCCACATCATTATTTTAGATCTTACACTTTATGCCTATACCCACACACACACACACACACACATTCTCTTTACAAATACACTGTTTTGGGTTGCAACAGTCTCAATTTGGATCAAATGGTGGTCATTTTGGTTGTATGTCTTAGTGGGCGAGCATTGGTTTGAAATTTTTTTGTTAATTTTAGAATGGTTTTGGTCTGTAACGGGTTTCCAAGAACTGTTAACCAAGTCTTAGCTTAGTTTTGAATCATGCAATATTATCGGGGAGGTGATTACATCTGTTTAAGCCATGTGGTGCTGAGAGACCATGCTGTGACAATCACCTTGGAATAACCATTTGATTATCATTTTGAAGCGGCCGTAGGATATTGAAGACCATTATGGTTCGAGCACGACATTTGTAAATGGAGAAAAGGTGGTGGACATTACCATATTCAAACTCAAAACTGACCCACATGTTGATATGCAGTCTTAGTCTGCGAATGATTTGCAAACATGCAATATATGTGAAGGAATCAGTGATTGATGGTTGGTGAGTTCTTTTTCAGTGATTTGATGGAAGGTAATATAAAAGTTGATGCATTATTAATTGACTGTCGAATGGATCACGAGTCTCTAAATCAATGTCTATGAAGAAGGAAAGTATTAACATGCAAATTTGAGCAAATAACATCGATGCCCTCTGCATCATAAGTAGTAGACTCATGCCTAGATGTGACGCATATTTTTGTGTAATTTTTTACCAAATAAATAATTAATTGTAAATTTTCTACTACAACTTATTAAAAATAAAAAAAACCTCGTGTCTGACCACCTTAACTAATTCTAAACTTTAAAAAATTGCAAACTTTTTTTTCTTATAGTAGGGGAAGCATAGAATGTGACGAATGTTTCAGATTTCAAAAAGGTTAAACCGTTTGAAAGTTATAGTTGTTTTTCAATCAGTCTGTCAATCAGGACTTTAGACATAAATCAATTAGAAAATAAATAATAATTACTTACTGAACTCAAATTATGATAGCAATTATATTGATGGAAAACTAATAACGTCTTTAAGAAACCCTTTTTGTTTCATCAATTTTGGGTGAAAAAAGGTCGTCAGCTACATGGTCTAAATCTGGAGATCAGAGGAAATATGGTGAACATGTCATTTGGGTTGACCATCCACATTTGACATTGGAAAGCCAAAACCGAAAGCAAATACCAAGCCTATTCGTATATCCGGTACTATCAGATATCCGGTACTATCAGATATTCGATATTATTGGATATCTGATAACTCCTGCCCAAATACAACATTTTGATTTCAAACCTCTTTTCAATTTTATGATTTAAGGTTTTTCAAATTTTCAAATTTATATTTTTAGTTTATATATTATAAATTTCATTTGTTTTAATATTAATATTAGATGGCAATAACATTAGTATTATATAATTATTTAAATATTAGTATTGTATTATATAAATTAGTATTATATTATTATTAATATTTATATTATAACAATAATAGAGAGAGAGAGATAAATGTAATATTAATATAAATATAATATTAATATTAATATAATATTACTATAATATTAATATAAATATAATATAAATATTATTAAAATATAATAGTAATGTAAAGTAAAATAAACATTCAAAATATGATGAAAATGAAAAGGTTCAAGCCAAATTTGGGCTGGAGATATCGAATATCCGATAATATCAGATGTCCGATATTATCAGATATCTGATATTATCGCATATCTGATATTTTTTACTGGTAGCCAAAAGTAAAAATTGATTCTTTGGGTCCCTGTTTGAGAAGCACGTTTTTCTGCAGATAATTTCACAGGAAATCAGTTGTGAAAGAAAAAAACACTTTTTTGACCCTTTTTGTTGGAATCTCTATATTATCAAAGGTTTTTGCATCACCTTTTTGGTCTCACCATGGGGAGTAGTAGTCGTTGAAATCATAAATAGAAGAGGAAGCTCACAAATGAAGAGATTGAAGTGTATAGAGAAATGGATAGGGTTGCCCATCGGAATAAGAGACAAGGTATGTTAAATTTTAATGAAGATGTGGGCATAGGCCCACCCTTAAATGTGGTTTCAAGTGAAGAATAACATGAATTTGAAATGATTTATGACAATAATATTGAAATTGAGAATGTAGGGATTGAAATTGAGAATGTAGGTTTTGAAAATGAACATGTAGACGTGGACAATGAAAGTGTGGACATTGACAATGACAGTCCACTATTCAAATATGAAGGAATTGACAGTGATAATGGTGCACAAGAACCAAATAAGTGTTACACATCTCCAAATTATATGAGAAATGAAGTCCCTTGTGAGGAAGAAAAACAAACTTCAAATTTGAGACTTTCAAGAACAACAAAATGGTTACTTAAAATTGATGAGAACATAATGAGCAATTTCGATGGCAAGCGATCAAAAAGAACCGTTCGGTTGTGGGTTTCAAAACTTTTTGATCAATTTTTTAGCCACAAGACATTGGTTGAGAAATGTCAATTGTTTGTGCAGTTGTTAAAGATGAAGAAGATGAGACCTATTCTAGTCAAATTGAAGATTATTGTGAACAAGAAAAAGGAGAGGAATGCTATTATTGTGAGAAATCTTTTTAGCGCTCTCAATTCCATTGGGAAGACTACCAAAGAAAAAGACAAGAGAGCCTCTAGGAGGGTTATTACAACCTCCTTAGTAAGTCATCATTTGAGAAAGGCTCGTTTGATGAGACAAACTTGTGTTGACTTGAACCTAAATCGTAAAACTTTGGATAAAGCACTTTCAAGAAGAGAAATACTTGATGATCCTCTTCAAAATCCCCCTTCAGCTTATGGTGGGAGACTTCCACATTGTGATAAGAAGCTTACCGATGATGTGAAGGATCAAATTCAACTATTTTGGCAATCTAACTCAAGAGTGCCACCAAATGTGAAGGATGTAGATTGAAGTTGAGAATTGGCATTCGAGACCACACCCCGCATCCAAAACATTATTTGGAGGTGATTCAAACAATGTTGTTCAAAAAATTTTGTGAGACACATCCAACATTGCAAATATCACAAAGAGATTTTGAAGCATTGAAGCCTTTTTTTTGTGTGCCTCTTAAGATTCAAAATACTTGTTGTTGCAAATATCATGTAGAGTTTTCAATGCATCATGAATTGTTACGATCCATTCATTTTACTTTGCATACTATTGAAATGTTGGAGGAGTGTGGTGCAAGTGCTCTTCCAAAATCATCAAGAGACTTTCTAGATCATTTTTTATGTCCTAGAGATGATGGATGTTTCTTTTATAGAGAATATTTCTTAAATGACAAGTGCTCAGAGTGTGGTGGGCTAGTGAAGTTTGTTCATGTTTTCATGAGGGCTGCAAACATGATTTTGGAAAGACAATTGTCCAAAAAAAGGTATATGAAACCGTGAAATATAAACTGAAAAGTGGAGGTGAAGGCTCTAGATGTGAGTTGGTTACAAAAGAATGCAATGTAGCTGATTTTATTTCAGATTTCAGAAAGAATATTTTTTATAAGTATGCAAGGCATAGTCATAGGTCTCAGTAGTTGGATCAACAATTCAAGATTTGTAAGGACACTTTCTCGATTGGCACTATTATATCGGTCATTGAATTTGCAGAGAAATATACATTGCATCCCCACAATGAGTTGCAAGCTCAATATTACAATTCTATTCAGGTTTCTATTTGTGTGCACATAACATATAGACATTCCCCTGATAGTACAGAAGATGACCATAAGATAATCCGAGAATACTATTATTATATGAGCGATGATAGATCTCACTCTCATGAGTATGTCCAAAATTTCTTTGAGAACTATTTTGATTGGGTGCGGGAAAATGATATTTCTATGGATAGACATCTTATTGGTAATATAATTGCACAAGTCAATTAAAAAATGCTCGTATGTTTTATTGGTTATGTAGAATGCATGTAGAGAGAGGTGTACCTCATATTTGGAGTTTTTTTGAGGCTGGTCATGGAAAAAGGGAGCATGATGGAGTAGGTGCATGTGTAAAGAGAGCTCTAGTAAAGGATCAATTGAGGATTTCAGGTGCAGAACTCCTTGATGCTCATTCTATTGTTGATTGGTGTACTTCAACATTGTCACATGGGAGGCCTCTTGATTTAGCGGTGCATAGATTCTTTTGGTTGGTTGAGTTGGATATAATTGGAGATAGGTTGGATTATCAAACCATGAAAGATTCTTCAAAAATGCATTCATTTTGAAGCTCATATGCTAGTACATGGACCATTTGGATACGAGAGTTGGCTTGTTTTTGTCTGATGTGTCTTCAGTGTGATTGGGATTAATGTGAGTCAAGTGAGTGGGTCGATATGTGGGTTCCAAATTATCTAACTCCTTTAACTGTCACACTCTCTGTAATAAATGATGACATGGATTGTTCACTTGAATACAACCATATTTCAGATCTTCTATAGCCAGGACATGTTTTTGCATTGGTTGCACCACAGGGGAATGATGAGAGATCAGATTAATGGTTAGTACGTTGTGTACAAGGAAAACAAAAACTTGCACAATCGATGACATATGATGATATTTTCACATATCCAATAGGATCACATGTTGTTGCGGGAACATGGTTGCACACATAAATGATTAGAGATAATGGTATTCCCACATTTGAATAGTACGAGAAGCACAAAACCATTCTCATGTATTCACACCTTGTTATAGCAGCCAATGTTAAGTTGTTGAAACATCAAGGAAAACCAAAGACAAAGGAACTTTGGACTATTAGTACTGCTGATCATGAAGCAATATTGAATACCCTCAAGCAAAGAGATGACCCTTCAGGAAAAATTTAATAGGTAAGTGCAACTCACTGCAAGGTTTTCCATGTTCATTACAGTTATGTTCAATGCATTCATTGTAGTTTTCTACTTTATTTGTTTTAGCCATAAAATTGGTTTTGTATGTTGATTGTAATTGCATTTGGATACATATATGATAGATATATGAGATTGAGGTGTGCATTTGATTAGCCCAAATATTTTATGACGGTAAACTTCACTATGCATTGGCTAGTCATGTTCTTTGGTTCATTTAGTTACTTATACATTCATAATATTTTTGGCAACCTATAATTTTTTTTTCTTCTGCCTTCCAAATGTAGGGATTGGAATGTAGATGTCATTGAGTACCATGTGTTATAATTACACACTTTAGGAGCAAAAATGACACTTAAAATTTTGATATGTACTTGTGTATCTAAGATTTTGAGAAATTCTATATCTCAAACTTTTGATAACATTGATATATTTATTCATAATATGTTGTATCAATGATATACAATGATTTTGTATGAAAGGTGGTGTGTATAGTCAAAATTTTATAATGATGAAATACACGCAAGAATGCAAATATTTGACAAAAAATTCTCAAGGCTTTGTTTCAAATGTGTTAGATAGATGTGCTATAAATTCTTGTACAATAATATAAGGATTTGTTGAATATGTTAAAAGTAGTGAAGTATTTGATTTAAATAAATTGTGGTTTATTTGTGCAAATGTGTGTTCAATCATTCACCTATAAATCCCACATAGTATTAAAACAATGTGTGTCCAAATGCATTTAAGAATGATTTCCAATGTAAAACCTATAGCCTTAAACCTTTTGCATCATGAAGATATCAATGTCATCTTTGGATTGGTGTAGCCTTACTTCTTCAGGAGCCCAAACCAGTTGCAAATGAAAGTTATTTCCAATCCTCAACTTCTCCAATTGGTCTCAAGCCCTCATTCATATGTATAGATCCATATAATTGCAAAAATTTGCAGAATTACATGAAAAATTCATCCGTATAGAATAACTTTTCTAGTTTTACTTCCAAATATCCCAAAGGTCCTTGGAAATTAATTTTATGATAAAAGAGTACTAGTTGGGGCAGCACTTTTCCCAAAAGGACAAGTCTTGAAACATTGGACAACTCCTCTAACTTAGGAACCCTCACTTTGGCTTCAAAGGGATAATTGGGGCACTTAATGAAGGAAGTAACCTTCAAACCTTGAAATCCACCAATATAAAACTTGGGATACCTTGAGGCACATGAGAGAATATCATTTATCTATCTTTGGTTCTTGAAACAATACCCATCAAAAGTTATGGGGAATCGAGCATCTAGTCTATGCTTTTCTGCCAGTCACATACCACTAACAATTTGAGAGAATCAAGAACCGTTTATCGTGGGACCAAACCGTCAGCTCCATCGGCTCCATTTTTTGGGTAAACGCTAGGGGAGACCTTTCTTCACTCACATAGCATCAAGAAAGTTCTGACGCATGTCAGACCGAAGTGTTCCCAAGGTGCACTAAGACAAATTGGGCAACAATTTTTGGAGATCCATATCTCAGACCTTGTGAGAGATATCAAAGATCTGTGAAGTGCACAAGGACCATCTTGGGAAAGCTTACAATAATATAGCTCGGTTCTAGGAAATTCCACTTGGATTCCATTTGGCAACCCGATCTTTGTTGGTGCAAAAAGTTGCATTGTTGCTCAATTGAAAGTTGCTCAATGGTGCATCTTTCAAACCATTCATTGTGGGACCAAACCGTCAGCTCCATTTACTCTAGTTGGCTGGGTAAACGCTAGGGGAGACCTTTCTTTTCTCACATAGCATCAAGAACATTCTGACGCATGTCAGACCAAAGTATTCCCAAGGTACACTAAGCCAAATTGGGCAGAGATTTTTGGAGATCCATATCTCGGACCTCATGAGAGATATCAAAGATCTGTGAAGTGAAAAAGAACCATCTTGGGAAGGCCTAAAAGCATGTATCTCGGTCCTGGGATATTCCACTTGGATTCCATTTGGAAACCCGATCTTGGTTGGTGCAAAAAGTTGCCTTGTTGCTCAGTTGAAAGTTGCTCAATGATGCATCTTTTAAACTATTCATCGTGGGACCAAACCACCAGCTCCATTAGCTCTAGTTGGCTGGGTAAACACTAGGGGAGACCTTTCTTCACTTGTGTAGCATCAAGAACATTTTGGCACATGTCAGATCGAAGTGTTCCCAAGGTGCACTAAGCCAAATTGGGCAGCGATTGTTAGAGATCCATATCTCGGACCTCTTGAGAGATATCAAAGATTCGTAAAGTGCAGAAGGACCATCTTGGGAAGGTATACAAGCACATAGCTCAATTCTGGGAGATTCCACTTGGATTCCATTTGGTGACTCAATCACGGTTGGTGCAAAAATTTATAGTGTTGCTTAGTTCAAAGTTACTCAATGGTGCATCTTTCAAACCATTCATTGTGGGACCAAACAATCATCTACATTGGCTCCATTTGGCCAGGTAAATAGTAAGGCATTTATTCACTTGCGTAGCATCAAGAACGTGCCGACGCATGTCAGACCGAAGTGTTCCCAAGGTGCAATATCTCAAAATGAGATTTCAACCCAAAAACTTGACTCAAGGTTTCTAATGCCACAAGATACCTAATTAAACCAAATTCAGAAGGAATATATTGATTGTGGAGTCAGATTCTATGGATTATGCAGTCAGATTCTATGGATTATGCACAAAGTGCTTGAAATTTTTTAGGAGACCTAATTCACTATTTTAGGACATCAACAACCTTCCAAAACCCATAACTCAAAAAACTTATGAATCACTTGGCAAAAAATGGGGTCTTCAAGCACCCTTTATCAATATTGACAACATATGCAAAGCAAGAGGTAGGTTGTTTTGGACCATACTCTGTTGTTACAACTTTGAGACCTCAAAAATATATAAAAATGGGCAAAATTACAAAGGAACTAGATCAGAAACTTAACCCAAAGACTCCCTCTCTTGGGAAGTAGTTAATTATTTCCTAAAACACCCAAATATGAAAGGAATTAGTCTCAAACCCTTGGGAACATCAAAATCCCCAAATTAGGCTCCTAAAGCCTCCAAAACTAGGGCTTCTCCAATCTGGACTCTCCAAGCAAAATTACAACCAACCAAAGGTGGATTCACCATCCTTTCATCATAAGTAAGTGGTGAAAATCATAAAAATTTCTCTTCATGAGGCCCAATATGCTACTGCAATAGCTATGCAAGCATTTCCTTGTTCCTTAACCCTGCAACAATCATAAAATGGTGATCACCTGCAACATTTGATGAATTTACTTGCATATTTAGTGTTATAAATCTATAATAAACATGTTTAATTCATCTCCAAGTCACAATGATTATAAAAAGGGGATGAATCTCAATCCATTCTTCTAAACCAATGCAAAACTATGCTCTGTCAAGGTACAATCAGCGACTTTCAATGCAAGCTCAACATAAATGAATTGAAAATGGATTTACAGAGGTTCTAAAATACACATTAATGTATGTTCAATGAAGACTCATTGAAACATTCAAAAATCAATAAATTTACAAAAAAACTATCACTTTTATTGCTCAAACTTGTGCAGTCCATACAATCTCTGTACCAGGCCGTACTGTGTCTCTTCTTTGCCATGAGCTGATCAAATATGATACCTAGTAACCATATCAAAAAAATCTAATCGGTTTTGTTTGATTACAATTACATTTAACCATTAAAACTCATTTCCCTCCTAAACTAAGTAACCGTTAAGATTCAAATATTTGAATTCTTAACTTACAAATTATTGAAATATAAGCATTCTAGCTTATTTAATTCCACTTCTAGAGTCGAATTGAATCTCATATACACTTCTAAATCCTAATTAGACCCTTTGGGTACTATTTACCCAATTTACAATATTTTTGATATCCTAGCCCTCTACTTGGACTAACAGGACTTAAACACATTTTATTATGTAATCTTTATTGCAAATTTCCATTATTGGTTCTAATACACCCCAATTTACCCTTAGGCATGATTTTTTTCTTCTATCTTTGACTGGATCCATGGTGGACCTAGGTGTTTTTGTGAGTTCTCCTGCACCAATTAAACTAATTGATAAAATGAATCAAAGGAATATACAAGCATAAATAAAGCATGTTGAACTATTTGAACAATGTAAAGAGATTTCATTACATTGACTGCAAGGATTATAAACAAAGCATGAAAAGTAATTTTAGATCTATTCAAACATGGTGTGACACAAAAATAATAACATTAATCAAATGAAAACCAAATCTATAAATGATCAAAGGTTGTCTCAGTGGCCATGCCACATGTATGAATGAAGGAAATTGAAAACCAAATTAGAGGTTTAGTTATCCCAACATAACAACAATAGAGTCTTTCAAATAAACACATGTAAAATAAATGTTAAATAACATAATGCATTTAACAAAACATTAATCAATTGCACTCCTATCTACCATGAATCTTGCAATCAACATTTTGGTGCTCTCAAAAGTATAGTGCAGTAGATGGCTAAAGGAGAATGAAGATGTATATGAAAATAATACATACATACAACACATGGAAAAGATATAATATGAAAATGAACATACATACATAAATAGAGTGCATGACAAAGACATAATATGGAAATAATACATACATACAACACATTCCAAATATATAATATGGAAATGATACATACATAGATCACATGAAAAAGACAAAATAATCAGAAATGAACATGCAGATATGTATATATGAAATAGTTTTGTACAAAATGTGGCACATGCCATCTCCAAAAATTTACAAAATCAACATATCTAGATACAATATGGCATACGTCATCTCAAAATGTGTCATATGACATCTCAACATAAGAAGTTCAACTACAAATATTTCTAGGACATCCTATTCTACTGGTGGATGATCAAAGTGAAGTCTCTTCGAACTACTCTTTGGCTCTGATGGATTCTGCATTCAAACACAAAAGTAAAACCCCAAGTTAGATTACTTAATTTATATGGTTTCTATAAATAATAAATAAAATTTAAAATCATAGTCAATAATAACAAATAATTTTTCTTTTTAAAATTGATCTCTCATGTACCTCGCCTCTCTGTCTCCTCATGCGGTTAGGAGAGATAATATATGTCCTTGGTAGGGAAGGGACAATGCCACAAATGTCGACTCTAACCTGTATATATGTTTGCAAACATGAGATTGATGTATGACTTGTACTATTTGATGTTAAATCCTTGGTAGCAAATACATGTTTTAAATATAACTGAATTAACATTAAAACTTACCTGTGTTGAACTTTATTCTAGAAATGTTGGTTGGGTCATCTACAAACCCTTGACATGGTACCTCCCTCAAACTAGGGTTGACCTACAAAAGTCAAACAGATAAGTTTCATACAATCATGACTTGATCATATTAAATATATACTTGATAGTAAACTACACACAAATAAATTTAGAAATATACGTACTGTGGGGCTATCACTGTGAATTGAGATGCCTGTGACTCTATCATGGTGATCTGGTCTCATGACATCATCAGACACCACCCTCTTTCAAATAAAACATGTAATTAAAAATGAGTACACACAAGTGACAAGTTGATGCAAGATCTAGGCTATGACAAGGAAAGATAGACACTTAGTCCTTCCCAACTCTCCCAAAGGGGTCTTTACACACCAACCCACTAAACCTAGGTCTTACACCTTTAAGAAAAGTTCACAACATAATAACAAAACTCTAACAATATCATGACAAGAGTACAATACTAGATTCAAGATGTGCAATGTATCTCAACAATCCATACTTATGCAATCAACATCCAAATTGATCCATAAGACCTATAGTGACAACTCCGAGTTGTAGAGGTAAAGCCAAGTTCAAAAAGGTCCTATTAAGCCTAATAAGACATTTTACCACAATTAAGAAAGTCTAGGGTATCCTTGAAAGATTTGTTCCACAATAAAACCTTCAATTCCTAGTAGCCCTGCACAAAGGGTTAAATGGGCATAAATTCTAGAATTCACACTAGACCCAAAGAACTAATCACATTTTTGAGTACTCTTTATGGAGTACTACCGATCCCTAAAGCCAAGGGTTCTGGAGTGAAAAGAAATAGGCTTGAACACCACAAGATCAGACATGCCTAATTGACAATTAGGTCTCTATTAATGAAGGAAGTACCCTAAATCATTAAGGAATGATGAAACCAAGACTTGGAATACACTTGGGATGGTCCCAAACTACTCTAACTTCATTTACAAGGTGTGACAACCAAAACCTCATGGAAGTCCCTATTGCACCATTCTGGTTTCTAGTTGCCACATAGAGATGCCAACCATTCTTAACTTAGAACATGCTCCAACACTGGTTCCCTTGCAAACCAAATTCAAAATCATTTTTTCCACATGTAGACCTATCATTCCACCAAGGATTAGAATTTTCCAAGGGTGGGCATGAGAGGAAAATGACAATTAGTGAGGAAACCCTAGTTTTGGAGGGTTTCAGACCAGTGCACAGATAAAATACTCTAACTTACAAACCAAAGAACTTCAAGACCTAAAATCAAGTGAAAATGAAAGATAAATAAATGATTCTTACTTCCCAATTAGATCTATGCCCTGGTTTGTCTGTACAGATCCATACCCAAAGTTACAAGTCAACTAACAGGAAAATCAGTTATTTTTATTGATTCAAAGAGAAACATTAAATCATGATTGCTTTCCACCTACATGAAAGGGCTATGAAAGCTTTACCCAATGGTTACAACTGTATTTCAAACCATATGTCTATTGGGGAAGTCATTTAGAATTTACAAACAAAAAGATGTAAATGTTGTCAAAGTTGCTTTGACAACTTTTGACAACATTTTGACAACATTTGCAAAGTTGCACTAAAGATGCAATCTTATTGCAGAAGGTGAACGTAAGGTTCCTAATTGAATTAAAAAAAAACAAGAACATTAAGTACCCAAATCCTAGACTCTAGGGACCCCTTGGCCAATGGTTGACCAAGTGGCTTATGAATGCCAATCTTGGAACTAGGCCTTACAATTGGGTCAAAGAACTAAAGATGAAAACCTTAGGACTTAGGCATCCTCAAGACCCCCTAGGAGTCACATTTTTATGAGGTGTTCATGCTATTGTAGTGGGTGCTCCTGCACCATACTCCCCATGAGTTTTAGAAATCAAGTTCCCACTTGAGTCATGTTGATCAATGGAAGTGCCATGTTGTTTAATCTGGTCTTCAGTCATCCATGTAGAATCAATGTTGGGGAAGCCTTTCCACTTAATTGTTAGTAATAACTGAGAGGGGGGGGGGAGTG